>LR738711.1:776188246-776260227 GCA_902687465.1 Secale cereale
TCCGTTCGTTAAGCTGTTTTAGTTTTCTTTTTCTAGTTTATTTTTCTGATCGCGATCTCTGATCCGATCTTCCTTTTAGTTTAACTTTTCGCTCATTTATCGGAATCAGGTGATTCAAGCACCTGGAGTTTCATCTCGAAATTCTCTTTCCGTTTAACCTAGTCACTCTAGCGTTTGCCTCTGCTAAATTTGAACTTAGGTCCAGATTGGTTCGGTAGTTGTTTCTCTTTCGCCGTTTGTCTTTCATTGCTTTTTCTTTTGCCGTTCTTTTGCAAACCGGAGTTCTTAAGTTGAACTTTCTGGTTAGATCTCTTATTTGAGTTTTACCCGTGCATTAGTTAAGTACTTATTGTGTGTTTGTTTGATTACGATAGAGTACCCGGAGTGCGCCCCTTGCTACTTTGAATCTCTAGGTTGTGCGGATCATCAGCAAGGCAAGTAACACTTTGATCATACTTTCCAATTACCCAGTTTTCATTGCATTGGTCAAACCCTCACACATTGCATGAGTAGGATCAATTAACTTGTGGGACTGGGAAGTAGATTGAGGTAGTACCTATTACTTGCATTACATTCAAACCTTTGGCAGTTACTTCTACGTTTGCTGTTAGGACATGCTATGCTCGTAGACGTGGTTTGGGTGAGTGAAATCCATGACAGATGTGATTTTGTTAATTAATGGTTCAACTTAAGGTGGCAACTTTAACACACATCTGGGTGGATTGAGGCATCTGGGTATTCCAGTGATTGACTGTTTTTCTTTTGGACCGCCACCCAGGCTCAAAGGGATCATGAGATTATTCATACTAGAAACTTCCGTGTGGAGCCACATGCCAATATGGGCTCTGGCATAGTTGAGTAAGTTGTGGGAAACCTTTCCATGATGGGCTAGCAGATGTAGAGGGATTGTAGGTGTACCGGCCTATCTATCTGGTTAAGGGGACCTCTTCGGAAAGACTGTATCTCAGTCATCCGTTTCTCAAACACCATGCAGTGCGAGAAACCAAACGGAGGCGATCGAGTCTTGTGGGGAAAAGTGCACAAACCTCTGCAGAGTGTACAAACTGATCATGATTAGCCGTGTCCCCGGTTACGGACGTCTTGAGTATCTAGTACTTGGATTATCATGTGAATCTCATCATGTTACTCTAATTAATATTGTTGGGTTTTAATGATGATTTTAATTGGGGTTGAGAGGATGTCTATCTTCTCAACGATGTTTCAACTACCATGATAGTTAATTAAAATCTATTCCTTTGAAGTAGGGAAAAATTGGCTTTACGCAAAACTGTAACCATAGAGCTTTCCACCAGCCATATTGCATATATTATAGCTTTACTTTGTTGCTCTCTTGTGTTACTTTGCCAGCATATTCCATGTGCTGACCCGTTTTCGGGCTGCAACGTTCATGTTGCAGACTTATCAGACGACGAGTAAGGTGCCCTTTTAGGTCGTGGTTCTATACTAAGTGATGCCGTTGGAGTTGATGGACTCACTTATCTTCCAAGCCTTCCGCTGTTATCGTGTTAGATGGCCTTCAGCCATTTTTATTGTAATAAGTTCATCGTTGGAACTATCGATGTAATAAGTGTGTGATTGCTACTCTGTTATAAATCCTTCAAGTACTGTGCGTGTCAGCATTACTGATCCAGGGATGACACTGATGCACAGAGATCACACTGTTTGAGGTCTGGTCGCTACATAAATACCCCGAAAAAGAAAACTGACGAACAGGCTAACGAACGTACGGACGAACGTCCGCTAAATAGCTAAACCGAAGAAAAACTGAACCGATCTAAACCTAATAAAAAACGGATCTACGGTTTACGAAAAACCGATCGGTTTTAAAAAAACCGATGACTACCTCGAAACGACGAACTCTGGCGGGTCCGGCGGTCCGGCGGCTGTGGGGCGGCGGCGCGGCTGCGGGAGGGCGGCGGGGCGGCGGCGCGGTTGCGGGAGGGCGGCGGGGCTAGGGTTTAGGGCGGGGCTGCGGCTGGCTCGGGCTAGCGGGCCGGTGGTCGTTATATAAAGCCAGAGTCCTGGGCGGATACTGCCCTAAGTCGGTTTGCCTCTTTTTTTTTTCTAAAAGAGTCCTGGCGCAGAAAAACTAACGAAAGAAATACTAAACGGACTCCAAAAATCCCGAAATAAATTTTCACCGTCCTCTAATAATATTTAGGACAAAGTGAACATTTTTCCCGGACCTAAATGCAATTTAGAAAAAAACGCGCATTTTTCCTATGCAAATAAAATCGCAATTAAATCCAGACAAATACCAAAAGTGATTTTAATATTTTTCCTCCAATATTTCTGTTATTTTGGAGAAGTCATATTATCTCCGCTCATATATTGTATTTAGAAATATTTTTAGGAGAGAAAAATAATTAGAATCACATTGTCCTCGTACCGGTATTTGAGCGAACTCAAATACGAAAACGGTAAAATTCCCTACTCTCTCCGTAGGCCCTTGAGTTGCTTAGAATTTCGAGGAACGCCACGAACAAAAATGCAAATAGCATGCAATGCAGTATGATCTATGTATAACATTCCAAATTGAAAATTTGGGATGTTACAAACCTACCCCCCTTAGAATGAATCTCGCCCTCGAGATTCGACTTGGCTAGAGAACAGGTGTGGGTGGTCCTTGCGTAGATCATCTTCTCATTCCTAGGTGGCTTCTTCCTCGGTGTGGTGACTCCACTGAACTTTGCAAAACTTGATAACCTTACTGCGGGTGACTCAGCTCGAAAATTCGAGGATCTTAACAGGCTTCTCCTCGTAAGTCAGATCACTATCCAACTGAATTGCTTCCAGGGGTATTGTGTCTCTAAGCGGTATATCGGCCATCTACGTGTGGCACTTCTTAAGCTATGAAACGTGAAACACGTCGTGCACTCCTGACGATCCTTCGGGCAATTCCAACTTATAGGCAACCTCTCCCATGCGTTCCAAAACACGGTAGGGTCCCACAAATCTCGGGGCTAGCTTTCCTTTAACTCCGAAACGTTCAACTCCTCGCAGAGGCGATACTCTCAAGTACGCTCTATCTCCGATCTCATAGGCTATCTCCTTGCATTTCGAGTCTGCATAACTCTTTTGCCTGGACTGAGCTACCTTCAATCTATCTCGAATCAACTTCACCTTCTCCTCAGACTCTTTGATCAAGTCTGGTCCAAACAACTGTCGGTCTGCAACTTCATCCCACATTAATGGTGTTCGGCATCTCCTTCCGTACAATGCCTCGAACGGTGCCATCTTCAAACTGGCCTAGTAACTGTTGTTGTACGAGAACTCCGCGTTGGGCAAATTATCATCCCAACTAGATCCATAATCTAACGCACAGGCTCTCAACATGTCCTCCAGGATCTGGTTGACTCTCTCGATCTGTCCATCGGTCTGCGGATGAAAAGCTGTGCTGAATTCCAGCCTTGTTACCAAAGTTTGGTGTAGCTGATGCCAAAACTTTGAGGTGAACTGTGTTCCTCTATCTGATACAATGGTCCTCGGAACTCCGTGCAGACATACTATCCTGGTCATGTATATCTTAGCCAACTTCGCACTAGTGTAGGTGGTTTTCACGGGGATAAAATGGGCTACCTTCACCAATCGATCCACAACTACCCACATTGAGTCATATCCTGATTTGGTCCTGGGCAATCCGGTGATAAAATCCATGCCAAGCTTCTCCCACTTCCATTCGGGTATCGGCATCGGTTGTAGAAATCTTGTTGGCTTCTGATGTTCTGCCTTTACTCTTTGGCATACATTGCATACTGCTACATACTCGGCAATATACTTCTTCATTTCCGTCCACCAGAAACATTCCTTCAAATCCAAATACATCTTGGTGTTTCCGGGGTATATCGAGTATGGCGAATCATGTGCTTCCTGCAGTATCAACTTTCTGATCTCTGGGTCGTTGGGCACATAGATTCGATCCTCAAACCACAAGGTGTCGTGTTCGTCCTCACGAAATCCCTTGGCTTTTCCTTCACTCATCCTTTTCCTTATCTCTGTAGTTTCCTTATCATCCTTCTGGGCTTCGCGTATCTTTCCCAGCAGTGTCGACTGAACTTCCAACGTTGCCACGAAACCTCTAGGAACTATCTCCAAACGAAGCTCCCTGAGATCTTCCGCTAACTCCTGTGGCAAACTCCCTTTTACTAGGTATTGGCATAACTCTTTCGGCTCAAAGCGACTGCCACGACGTTGGCCTTTCCGGGATGATAGTGCAGCTTCATATCATAATCTTTGATAAGCTCCAACCATCTCCTTTGTCTAAGGTTCAGCTCCTTTTGTGTGAAAATGTACTTCAAACTCTTGTGATCCGTGTACACATCACAACGATTTCCAACAAGGTAATGTCTCCAGGTTTTTAGTGCGTGAACTACTGCTGCTAACTCCAGATCGTGCATCGCGTAATTCAACTCATGTGGTCGCAGTTGTCGGGATGCATAAGAAACCACTCTTCCATCATGCATCAGTACCCCTCCAAGTCCTAAGCGTGAGGCGTCGCAGTACACTTGGAAATCCTTGCGTATATCTGGCAATATCAGCACTGGGGCTGTCGTCAACCGTTTCTTCAACTCCTGGAAACTTTCTTCGCATCCTACAGTCCAATCAAACTTGGTCTCCTTCTTCAACAATGTCGTCATTGGCTTTGCAATCTTGGAGAAATTTTCTATGAATCTCCGGTAGTATCCCGCGAGTCCAAGAAAACTGCGGATCTCTCCAACTGAAGTGGGTGCCAACCACTCAGTGACTGCCTGCACTTTGGCGGGGTCCACTGATATACCTTCTCCCGATATAACATGCCCTAGGAATCCAACTTCCTTCAACCAAAACTCGCATTTGCTAAACTTGGCATACAAACGATGTTCTCTGAGCTTCTCCAATACCAAACGCAAATGCTCTGCATGTTCTTCCTCATCCTTCGAGTATACCAGAATATCATCTATGAATACCACGATGAACTTATCCAAGAACTCCATGAACACTTTGTTCATCATACTCATGAAATAGGCAGGCGCGTTAGTCAATCCAAATGACATAACTGTATACTCATATAGTGTTGGGGAACGTAGCAGAATTCAAAAAATTTCTATGCTTTCACCAAGATCCATCTTAGGAGACAACTAGCAACGAGCATATTAGAGTGCATCTACATACTATTTTGTAGATCGCGAGCGGAAGCTTTCGAAGAAGCGTGGATGAAGTAGTCGTAATATTCACGTTCTTCGTCACCGATGATCTAGCGCTGAACGGACGGCACCTCCGCGTTCAACACATGTCCGGTATAGCAACGTCAGCTCCTTCTTGATCCAGCAAGGGGGGAGGAGAGGTCGTCGGAGATCCAGCAGCACGACGGCGTGGTGGTGGACGCAGCGGGAAATCCTGCAGGGCTTCGCCGACGCCCTACGGAGGAGGAGGAAGGTGTGACGGGAGGGGGAGAGGCGCCAGAGGATTGGGTGCGGCTGCCCTCTCCCCCCCCACATATATATAGGGGGCCATGGGGTGCGCCAGCCCCTGCAGATCCAATCTGCAAGGGGGGGCGGCGGCCTAGGGGGGAGACTTGCCCCCCAAGGCATAGGGGGCGCCTCCCTCCCCTAGGGTTTCAACCCTAGGCGCATGAGGGAGGGCCCAGTAGGGTGCGCCAGCCCACCAGGGGCTGGCCCCCTTCCCCTTGCGGCCTAGGGGCCCCACCGGGATGGGTGGCCCCACCCGGTGGACCCCCGGGACCCCTCCGATGGTCCCGGGACACTCCCGGTGACCCCAGGAGATCACCCGATGGCCGAAACTGGACTTCCTATATATCATTCTTTACCTCCGGATCATTCCGGAGCTCCTCGTTACGTCCGGGATCTCATCCGGGACTCCGAACAACTTTTGGGTTTCCACGTGCATGTATCTCTACGAACCTAGCGTTACCGAACCTTAAGTGTGTAGACCCTACGGGTTCGGGAGACACGTAGACATGACCGAGACCACTCTCCGGTCAATAACCAACAGCGGGATATGGATACCCATGTTGGTTCCCACGTGTTCCTCGATGATCTTCATCGGATGAACCACCGTGTCAAGGATTCACTCAATCCCGTACGTTATTCCCTTTGTCCATCGGTACGGTACTTGCCCGAGATTCGATCGTCGGTATTCCCGATACCTTGTTCAATCTCGTAATGGCAAGTCTCTTTACTCGATCCGTAATCCATCATCCCGTTACTAACTACTTAGTCACATTGAGCTCATTATGATGATATCTTATCGAGTGGGCCCAGAGGTACCTCTCCGTCATACGGAGTGACAACATCCTAGTCTCGGTTCGTACCAACTCAACAGACACTTTCGGAGATACCCGATGCGTACCTTTATAGCCACCCAGTTACGTTGTGACGTTTGGCACACCCAAAGTATTCCTACGGCATTCGGTAGTTGCACAACCTCATGGTCTAAGGAATAAATACTTGACACCGAAAAGCTTATGCATTACGAACTATACGATCTCGTGCTATGCTCAGGATTGGGTCTTGTCCATCACATCATTCTCCTAATGATGTGATCCCGTTATCACTGACATCCTATGTCCATGGTCAGGAAACCGTGACCATCTGTTGATCAACGAGCTGGTAACTAGAGGCCTACCAGGGACTCATTGTGGTCTATATATTCACACATGTATCGCTGTTTCCGTACAATACAATTCAAGCATGAATAACAGGCGATTATCATGAACAAGGAAATATAATAATAATACTTTTATTATTGCCTCTAGGGCATATTTCCAACAGTCTCCCACTTGCACTAGAGTCAATAATCTAGTTACATTGTGATGAATCGAACACCCATAGAGTCCTAGTGTTGATCATGTTTTGCCCGTGGAAGAGGTTTAGTCAACGGGTCTGCAACATTCAGATCCGTATGCACTTTACAAATATCTATGTCTCCATCTTGAACATAATTCCGGATGGAGTTGAAACGGCGCTTGATGTGTTTGGTCTTCTTGTGAAACCTGGGCTCCTTGGTAATGGCAATAGCACCAGTGTTGTCACAAAAGAGAGTCATCGGGCTTGATGCGCTTGGAATGACTCCTAGGTCGGTGATGAACTCCTTCATCCAGACTCCTTCCTGCGCTGCTTCGCAAGCAGCTATGTACTCCGCTTCACTTGTAGAATGTGCCACCACGCTCTGTTTGGAACTGCACCAGCTGACTGCTCCACCATTCAAAATATACACGTATCCGGTTTGTGACTTCGAGTCATCCAGATCTATGTCGAAGCTAGCATCGACGTAACCCTTTACGACGAGCTCTTCGTCACCTCCATAAACGAGAAACATATCCTTAGTCCTTTTCAGGTACTTTAGGATGTTCTTGACCGCTGTCCAGTGTTCCATACCAGGATCACTTTGTTACCTCCCTACCAAACTTATGGCAAGGTTCACATCAGGTCTGGTACACAGCATGGCATACATGATAGAACCTATGGCCGAGGCATAGGGTATGACACTCATCTTTTCTCTATCTTCTGCCGTGGTCGGGGACTGAGCCTTGCTCAATCTCATACCTTGCAAAACAGGCAAGAACCCCTTCTTGGACTGATCCATATTGAACTTCTTCAATATCTTGTCAAGGTATGTACTTTGTGAAAGACCGATGAGGCGTCTTGATCTATCTCTATAGATTTTGATGCCTAATATGTAAGCTGCTTCTCCAAGGTCCTTCATTGAAAAACTCTTATTCAAGTAGGCCTTTACAGTTTCCAAGAATTCTATATCATTTCCCATCAGCAATATGTCATCCACATATAATATGAGAAATGCTACAGAGCTACCACTCACTTTCTTGTAGATACAGGCTTCTCCATAAGTCTGTATAAAGCCAAACGCTTTGATCACATCATTAAAGCGAATATTCCAACTCCGAGATGCTTGCACCAGCCCGTAAATCGAGCGCTGGAGCTTGCATACCTTGTTAGCATTTACTGGATTGACAAAACCTTCCATCTGCATCATATACAACTCTTCCTTGAAGAAGCCATTAAGGAATGCCGTTTTGACGTCCATTTGCCATATCTCATAATCATAGAATGCGGCAATAGCTAACATGATTCTGAATGACTTCAGCATCGCTACGGGAGAGAAAGTCTCGTCGTAGTCAATCCCTTGAACTTGTCGATAACCCTTAGCGACAAGCCGAGCCTTATAGATGGTCACATTACCATCCGCGTCTGTCTTCTTCTTAAATATCCATTTATTTTCTATGGAGTGCCTATCATCAGGCAAGTCCACCAAAGTCCATACTTTGTTTTCATAGATGGATTCTATCTCGGATTTCATGGCTCCAAGCCACTTATTGGAATCCGGGCCCGCCATCGCTTCTTCATAGTTCAAAGGTTCACCGTTGTCTAACAACATGATTTCCAGGACAGGGTTGCCGTACCACTCTGGTGCGGAACGTGCCCTTGTGGACCTTCGAAGTTCAGTAGTAACTTGATTTGTTTCTTCATGATCATCATCATTAACTTCCTCCCTTGTCGGTGCAGGCACCTCAGGAACAATTTCCTGCACTGCGCTACTTTCCGGTTCTGGAGGGGTGACTCTCACCTCATCAAGTTCTACTTTCCTCCCACTCACTTCTTTCGAGAGAAACTCTTTCTCCAGAAAGGATCCATTCTTGGCAACAAAGACTTTGCCTTCGGATCTGTGGTAGAAGGTGTACCCAATGGTTTCCTTTGGGTATCCTATGAAGACGCATTTTTCCGATTTGGGTTCGAGCTTTTCAGGTTGAAGTTTCTTGACATAAGCATCGCAACCCCAAACTTTCAGAAACGACAGCTTCGGTTTCTTGCCAAACCAAAGTTCATATGGTGTCGTCTCAACGGATTTCGACGGAGCCCTATTTAAAGTGAATGCGGCAGTCTCTAAAGCATAACCCCAAAAAGATAGCGGTAAATCGGTGAGGGACATATAGATCGCACCATGTCCAACAGAGTACGATTTCGACGTTCGGACACACCGTTACGTTGAGGTGTTCCGGGCGGTGTCAATTGTGAAACAATTCCACATTTCCTTAGGTGCGTGCCAAATTCATGACTCAAATATTCACCCCCACGATCCGATCGTAAGAACTTTATTTTCTTGTCACGTTGATTCTCAACCTCATTCTGAAATTCCCTGAACTTTTCAAAAGTCTCAGACTTGTGCTTCATCAAGTAGATATACCCATATCTACTCAAGTCATCCGTGAGGGTTAGAACATAACGATAGCCTCCGCGAGCCTCAACAATCATTGGACCGTGATACGTCCAAAACGTATCTATAATTTCTGCTTGCTCCATGCCTCTTTTGGGTGATATTGCTATGATACTTATACACTTCCATACACTTTTGATCATATTTGGAATAACCTATTAACTCAGTGCACCCCAGTGCCAGTTTCTGTTTTCTGCTATTTTTGTATTTCAGGTTTTCCCGTCACGTAAATTGCCAGAAAAATCCCGGAAAAATTATATAAAAAATTAGCGTTCCAGAAGCTTCCCAGCAGCCAAAGTACAGTCGAAGGGGGGCCACCAGGGCTCCAGGCGCCCTGGTGGCGCGGCCCCCCTCCTGGCCGCGCCGGGGGGGCGCCTGGGCCCCCCGGGCCTCCGCTGATGCCCCTCTTTGGCATATATTAATATCGTGTCCCGAAACCCTCGAGACGGGAACCCTTTTTCGCGATCTCATCTTTGTTCCGCCGCCGCCGCGCTTCCAAGATCGGGAGCACCAGGAGAACTCTTCCCGGCACCCTGCCGGAGGGGAGGATCACCACCGGGAGCCTCTCCACCACCATGGACGCCTCCCGGATGAGTTGTGAGTAGTCTCCCTTGGACCATGGGTCCATGACCAGTAGCTATGTGATGTTCTCCTCCCGTTCTTGTGCTTCACTAATTAGTCCTCGTGAGCTGCCCTACATGATCGAGGCACATATGTAATCCTTATGCTGTTGCTATGTTGAGTTTGCTGGGATCCGATGGATTGTGAGATTATGTTCACATTGTGTTTGAGTAATATATTTGATCTACCTCTTTTATATTTATGTTCGTAAGTAATTCTTGCATATTCTTCGTTGTTATTTATTGCTTTGGCCAAGTAGTAGGTAGTGACTCCAAGAGGGAACGTTATGCTTGATTGTGGGTTCATGCCCCTCGATGACTAGCTTGAGTGACAGAAACATGAGTCTAGGGGATGTGTTGTTGCCACAAGGGGGAAAACAACGGTGCTTGTGCCCGCGGGTGCAAGGATTGTTTACTTTACGCAAAGTTCTTTTAATGCAGTTGTCTGTTGCTTTGAGTTTACACTATGGGTGGGACTCGCAACTTAATACCAGCGAGATGTTCTGGATATATATCTCAAGGTGGATGATTAGTAGTAGATGCAGATGGATTTCGGTCTACTTGCCTTGGTGTACCGCCCATGCTTTGAACCTCTACCTTTCTTGTAACATAGTTAGCATTGGTTTGCGCACATAATCCTGTCAATTGCCCAGCTGTAATTTGTTCACCTCACATAGTTGTTTTATCGTCTTTTGGGAGAGAGACATCACTAGTGAACATCATGGGACCCCGGTCCATATTACCATCATTGATCACATCGCTATTTACTTTCCGCTTTTACTTACTATTTGCAGCATTACCTATCACTATTATCACTTGCGTTTGATCCTTTGTAAACTACAAGGCCGGAGGGATTGACAACCTCTCTGTACTCGTTGGGAGCAAAGTTATTTGTATCTGTGTGTAGGTCCACGTTGATTGCTAATATCTGGCGCCGTTAGCAGTTGACACCTTCTTGTTGAAACTGGGAGTCTCAGGGAATCGATCCTTGGTATCTTTGCCAAGGGAAAACTTCCGCTACACTGCATCTCAAACCTTCCACTTGGGATAACCAACGAGGGGCGAGAAGCCATCAAGCAAAGTTTTCTGGCGCCGTTGCCGGGGACTCCACTCTTCAGGATAGGGGAGTTGCACGCTATCTTTTACCTTTGCTTTTTAGTCTTGTTAGTTTACCTTTCAGTTTTTGCTTTAGTATCTTTTATCAAAAATCACAAAAATAGTTATTTCATTCTTTAGTTGTCATTATGTCGGGTCCTTTTGTCTTTGGCGAGGCAGAAGTTCTCACCTTTAAACAAAGAGGTGGGGAAAGTCTAAAAGATGCTTGGTATAGAATTAATGATTCTCAAAAAAGAGCCTCCAAGAAGCAATCTACTACTATCCTGCTTAGAAATTTTTATGTTGGAATTACTTCTTGGAATAGGTTTATTCTAGATACTGCTATCAATGGAAATTTCCTAGAGGCCCCAGTTTGGGAGTCTCTTAGTATTATTGAAAATCTTGATGGGAATCCCCCTGTTGTTAGCATTCAAGAGGACATCACCCTAGCTCACATTATGAAAAAACTTGAAAAGATAGAGCTAGAGATGCCAAGCATTAATAAGATAAACGAGTTGGATCGTAAGATCCAAGGGAATTTGAATAGGCTTGATAGCTCCATGCATAAACTTTTCAAAACTTTGGAGACCATCAAATCCCATGACTTGGACTCTTCTAGGATAGACAAGATTGAGGAAATATTTGATACTCTAGGAACTACTTTCTCCTCGATCAAAACCAAAAAGGTAGAAACTCCGGCAAAGAGGGAGCCTAAGTTCGTTCACGTTCCAAAGGCTCCCCGTTCTAAAAGTAATCCATCTATTTCCAAAGGGATTGAAACTGTAAAGACTTTGGAAGAAACACCTCTCTTTGATGAATTTATAAATGAATCTTCCCTTGACTTTTATCCTTTTGGTCTTCTCCCTAGAAGTATCTCTATGAGGCCTTTATTTGAATGTCCTCTGAAGACTAGTTGTATTATTGAAGAGCTTTTTGATGATCTTGATAATGGTTCAATTGATACAACTTGACCTCTATGCATTATGCCTAGCTTAAAGGCATAAAAGAAAGCGCTTTTGGGAGGCAGCCCACATGAATAAATTTTATTTTGCTTTTGTTGTGTCTTGATGTTGTTACTACAGTAGCATCATCATTGTATCTTTGCTTTTCAACTTTGTGCCAAGTGTAGCCTCTGATTGCAAGAAAGTTCAAAAGTTGTGACGTGCTGTCCAGGAAACAGATTCTGTCCTTGGATAGAAAAATTCGTATAAAATCACCAGATCATCTTTTTGGTCTGAATTTTTTCGACTGAATGCTCTATACAATTGTCTTTCGTGCGTCTGTTTTGAGTTTTTTTTATTAGAGTTGCAGAAGTGCCCCGAAAAAATCATTTACTAGCTGCTGTTCTGTTTTTCACAGATTCTGTCCTGTTTTGCCTTTCCTTCATTATGCAAACCTTGAGCTTGCTTTTTCTTTGCAAAAACCAGTTGGCAATCTTGAGAAACAGTAGACCTTCAAGAATATCTTTATTTCAAGCAAGGAACAATTATTTTATTATGGGTACTAACCTCGCTAATCAGATTATGATGAGTTATGTATGAAGGGAGTTTTCAAGTGTGCGAGGGAAGATGATAAAAAGATTCAGGAGTGTCAAGCGCTCAAGCTTGGGGATGCCCCCGTGCACCTCCAAGACATATTCAAGAAGACTCAAGCGTCTAAGCTTGGGGATGCCCCCGTGCATCCCCTTCTCCATCAACATTATCAGTTCGTCTTTCGTTCCACTATATTTTTATCACTTCATGTGTTATGTGCTATGCTTGGAGCGTCTTGCTTTTAGTTTTCCTTTTTAGTTTTCGTTAGCTTTTCATAACGAGTCGGAACTCAGCTTTCTTTATGTGGGAGAGAAACACGCTCCACTTCTACCTAGAACATGTTGGGGAACGTAGCATAATTCAAAAAATTTCTACGCCTTCACCAAGATCCAAGTATGGAGACATCTAGCAACGAGCGAGTAAGAGTGCATCTACATACCGTTATGGAGATTGCGAGCGGAAGCTTTCGAAGAAGCGTGGATGAAGTAGTCGTACTCTTCGCGTTCTTCGTCACCGATGATCTAGCGCCAAACGGACGGCACCTCCGCGTTCAACACACGTACGGTACAGCAACGTCACCTCCTTCTTGATCCAGCAAGGGGGGAGGAGAAGTCGTCAGAGATCCGGCAGCACGACGGCGTGATGACGGATGCAGTGGAGATCGCAGCAGGGCTTCGCCGGGAGCCTTGCGTTGGAGTATGGAGGTGTGACGGGAGGGGGAGAGGTGCCAGGGCAAGGGTGCGGCTGCCCTCTCCCTCCCCACATATATATAGGGGGCCAGGGGGTGCGCCAGCCCCCTGCAGATCCAATCTGCAAGGGGGGGCGGCGGCGAGGGGGGAGTCCTTGCCCCCCAAGGCAAGTGGTGGTCCCCCTCCCCGTTAGGGTTTTAACCCTAGGCGCATGGGGAGGTGGGCCCCTAGTGGTGCGCCAGCCCAGAGGGGCTGGACACTTCCCCTTGCGGCCTAGGGGCCCCACCGGGATGGGTGGCCCCACCCGGTGGACCCCCGGGGCCCCTCCGGTGGTCCCGGGACGCTCCCGGTGACCCCCGGAGATCACCCGATGGCCGAAACTGGACTTCCTATATATCAATCTTTACCTCCGAACCATTTCGGAACTCCTCGTGACGTCCGGTATCTCATCCGGGACTCCGAACAACTTTCGGGTTTCCACGTGCATTTATCTCTACGACCCTAGCGTTACTGAACCTTAAGTGTGTAGACCCTACGGGTTCGGGAGACACGTAGACATGACCGAGACCACTCTCCGGTTAATAACCAACAGCGGGATCTGGATACCCATGTTGGTTCCCACGTGTTCCTCGATGATCTTCATCGGATGAACCACCGTGTCAAGGATTCACTCAATCCCGTATGTTATTCCCTTTGTCCATCGGTACGGTACTTGCCCGAGATTCGATCGTCGGTATTCCCGATACCTTGTTCAATCTCGTAATGGCAAGTCTCTTTACTCGATCCGTAATCCATCATCCCGTGACTAACTACTTAGTCACATTGAGCTCATTATGATGATGTCTTACCGAGTGGGCCTAGAGGTACCTCTCCGTCATACGGAGTGACAACATCCCAGTCTCGGTTCGTACCAACTCAACAGACACTTTCGGAGATACCCGATGCGTACCTTTATAGCCACCCAGTTACGTTGTGACGTTTGGCACACCCAAAGTACTCCTACGATATCCGGGAGTTGTACAACCTCATGGTCTAAGGAATAAATACTTGACACCGAAAAGCTTATGCATTACGAACTATACGATCTCGTGTTATGCTCAAGTTTGGGTCTTGTCCATCACATCATTCTCCTAATGATGTGATCCCGTTATCACTGACATCCAATGTCCATGGTCAGGAAACCGTGACCATCTGTTGATCAACGAACTGGTAACTAGAGGCCTACCAGGGACTCATTGTGGTCTATGTATTCACAAATGTATCGCTGTTTCCGTACAATACAATTCAAGCATGAATAACAGACAATTATCATGAACAAGGAGATATAATAATAATGCTTTTATTATTGCCTCTAGGGCATATCTCCAACAGTCTCCCACTTGCACTAGAGTCAATAATCTAGTTACATTGTGATGAATCGAACACCCATAGAGTTCTGGTGTTGATCATGTTTTGCTCGTGAAAGAGGTTTAGTCAACGGGTCTGCGACATTCAGATCCGTATGCACTTTACAAATATCTATGTCTCCATCCTGAACATAATTCCGGATGGAGTTGAAACGGCGCTTGATGTGCTTGGTCTTCTTGTGAAACCTGGGCTCCTTGGTAATGGCAATAGCACCAGTGTTGTCACAGAAGAGAGGTATCGGGCTTAACGCGCTTGGAATGACTCCTAGGTCGGTGATGAACTCCTTCATCCAGACTCCTTCCCGCGCTGCTTCAGAAGCAGCTATGTACTCCGCTTCACATGTAGACGCTGCCACCATGCTCTGTTTGCAACTCCACCAGCTGACTGCCCCTCCATAGAAAATGTACACGTATCCGGTTTGAGACTTAGAGTCATCCAGATCTGTGTCGAAGCTAGCATCGACGTAACCCTTTACGACGAGCTCTTCGTCACCTCCATAAATGAGAAACATATCCTTAGTCCTTTTCAGGTACTTCAGGATGTTCTTGACCGCTGTCCAGTGTTCCGTACCGGGATCACTTTGGTACCTACCTACCAAACTTATGGCAAGGTTCACATCAGGTCTGGTACACAGCATGGCATACATGATAGAACCTATGGCCGAGGCATAGGGAATGACACTCATCTTTTCTCTATCTTCTGCCGTGGTCGGCGACTGAGCCTTGCTCAATCTCATACCTTGCAAAACAGGCAAGAATCCTTTCTTTGACTGATCCATATTGAACTTCTTCAATATTTTGTCAAGGTATGTACTTTGTGAAAGACCAATGAGGCGTCTTGATCTATCTCTATAGATTTTGATGCCTAATATGTAAGCAGCTTCTCCAAGGTCCTTCATTGAAAAACTTTTATTCAAGTAGGCCTTTACATTTTCCAAGAATTCTATATCATTTCCCATCAGCAATATGTCATCCACATATAATATGAGAAATGCCACAGAGCTCCCACTCACTTTCTTGTAAATACAGGCTTCTCCATAAGTCTGTATAAATCCAAGCGCTTTGATCACTTCATCAAAGCGAATATTCCAACTCCGAGATGCTTGCACCAGCCCGTAAATCGAGCGCTGGAGCTTGCATACCTTGTTAGCGTTCTCTAGATTGACAAAACCTTCCGGTTGCATCATATACAACTCTTCCTTGAGGAAGCCATTAAGGAATGCTGTTTTGACGTCCATTTGCCATATCTCATAATCATAGAATGCGGCAACATCTAACATGATTCTGACTGACTTCAGCATCGCTACGGGAGAGAAAGTCTCGTCGTAGTCAATCACTTGAACTTGTCGATAACCCTTAGCGACAAGCCGAGCCTTATAGATGGTCACATTACCATCCGCGTCTGTCTTCTTTTTAAATATCCATTTGTTTTCTATGGCGTGCCTATCATCAGGCAGGTCCACCAAAGTCCATACTTTGTTTTCATACATGGATTCTATCTCGGATTTCATGGCTCCAAGCCATTTATTGAAATCTGGGCCCGCCATCGCTTCTTCATAGTTCGAAGGTTCACCGTTGTCTAACAACATGATTTCCAGGACAGGGTTGCCGTACCACTCTGGTGCGGAACGTGCCCTTGTGGACCTTCGAAGTTCAGTAGTAACTTGATCTGTTTCTTCATGATCATTATCATCAACTTCCTCCCTTGTCGGTGCAGGCACCTCAGGAACAGTTTCCTGCGCTGCGCTACTTTCCGGTCCAGGAGGGGTGACTGTCACCTCATCAAGTTCTACTTTCCTCCCACTCACTTCTTTCGAGAGAAACTCTTTCTCCAGAAAGCATCCATTCTTGGCAACAAAGACTTTGCCTTCGGATCTGTGGTAGAAGGTGTACCCAATTGTTTCCTTTGGGTATCCTATGAAGACGCATTTCTCCGATTTGGGTTCGAGCTTTTCAGGTTGAAGTTTCTTGACATAAGCATCGCAACCCCAAACTTTTAGAAACGACAGCTTCGGTTTCTTGCCAAACCAAAGTTCATACGGAGTCGTCTCAACGGATTTCGACGGAGCCCTATTTAAAGTGAATGCGGCAGTCTCTAAAGCATAACCCCAAAAAGATAGCGGTAAATCGGTGAGGGACATCATAGATCGCACCATGTCCAACAGAGTACGATTTCGACGTTCGGACACACCGTTACGTTGAGGTGTTCCGGGCGGTGTCAATTGTGAAACAATTCCACAGCTCCTAAGGTGTGTGCCAAACTCATGACTTAAATATTCACCCCCACTATCTGATCGCAAGAACTTTATTTTTCTGTCACGTTGATTCTCAACCTCACTCTGAAATTCCTTGAACTTTTCAAAGGTCTCAGACTTGTGTTTCATCAAATAGATATACCCATATCTACTCAAGTCATCTGTGAGGGTGAGAACATAACGATAGCCTCCGCGAGCCTCAACACTCATTGGACCGCACACATCAGTATGTATGATTTCCAACAAGTTGGTTGCTCGCTCCATTGTTCCGGAGAACGGAGTCTTGGTCATCTTGCCCAAGAGGCACGGTTCGCACGTGTCAAATGATTCATAATCAAGAGACTCTAGAAGTCCATCTGAATGGAGCTTCTTCATACGTTTGACACCAATATGACCAAGGCGGCAATGCCACAAGTATGTGGGACTATCATTATCAACTTTACATCTTTTGGCATCTACACTATGAATATGTGTATCACTACGTTCGAGATTCATCAAAAATAAACCATTGACCAGCGGGGCATGACCATAAAACATATCTCTCAAATAAATAGAACAACCATTATTCTCCGATTTGAAAGAGTAGCCATCTCGCATAAGACGAGATCCAGAAACAATGTTCATGCTCAAAGCTGGTACTAAATAACAATTATTAAGGTTTAAAACTAATCCCGAGGGTAGATGTAGAGGTAGCGTGCCGACGGCGATCACATCGACCTTGGAACCATTCCCGACGCGCATCGTCACCTCATCCTTCGCCAGTCTCCGTTTATTCCGCAGCTCCTGTTTTGAGTTACAAATGTGAGCAACTGCACCGGTATCGAATACCCAGGAGCTACTACGAGTGCTGGTAAGGTACACATCAATAACATGTATATCATATATACCTTTGACGTTGCCGGCCTTCTTGTCTGCTAAATATTTGGGGCAGTTCCGCTTCCAGTGACCCGTTCCCTTGCAATAAAAGCACTCTGTCTTAGGCTTGGGTCCATACTTTGGCTTCTTCCCGGCAACAGGCTTGCCGGGCGCGGCAACTCCCTTGCCGTCCTTCTTGAAGTTCTTCTTACCCTTGCCTTTCTTGAACTTAGTGGTTTTATTGACCATCAACACTTGATGTTCTTTCTTGATATCCACCTCCGCTGATTTCAGCATCGAATACACCTCGGGAATGGACTTCTCCATCCCCTGCATATTGAAGTTCAACACGAAGCTCTTGAAGCTTGGTGGGAGCGACTGGAGGATTCTGTCAACGACCGCTTCATCTGGGAGATTCATTCCCAACTGAGACAAGCAATTGTGCAATCCTGAAATCTTGAGGATGTGCTCACTGACAGAACTGTTCTCCTCCATCTTACAGCTGTAGAATGCGTCGGAGACATCATATCTCTCGACTCGGGCATGAGCTTGGAAAACCATTTTCAGCTCTTCGAACATCTCATATGCTCCGTGGTGCTCAAAACGCTTTTGGAGCCCCGACTCTAAGCTGTAAAGCATGCCGCACTGAACCAGGGAGTAATCATCACAACGCGACTGCCAGGCGTTCATAACGTCTTGAGTCGCTGGGAAAATGGGTGCATCACCTAGCGGTGCTTCTAGGACATAAGTTCTCTTGGCAGCTATGAGGATAATCCTCAGGTTACGGACCCAATCCGTATAGTTGCTACCATCGTCTTTCAGCTTGGTTTTCTCTAGGAACGCGTTGAAGTTAAGGGAAACCTGAGCTTGGGCCATTTGATCTACAAGAGATATTGTAAAGAATTTAGACTAAGTTCATGATAATTAAGTTCATCTTAATCAAATTTTAATGAACTCCCACTCAGAATGACATCTCTCTAGTCATCTAAGTGATACACGATCCGAATCGACTAGCCCGTGTCCGATCATCACGTGAGACGGACTAGTCATCAACGGTGAACATCTTCATGTTGATCGTATCTTCTATATGACTCGTGTTCGACCTTTCGGTCTTCCGTGTTCCGAGGCCATGTCTGTACATGCTAGGCTCGTCAAGTGAACCCTAAGTGTATCGCGTGTGTAACTCTGTCTTACACCCGTTGTATGCGAACTTTAGAACCTATCACACCCGATCATCACGTGGTGCTTCAGAGCAACGAACTTTAGCAACGGTGCACAGTTAGGGGAAACACAATACTTGAAATTTTAGTGAGAGATCATCTTATTTACTACCGTCATTCTAAGTAAACAAGATGCATAAACATGATAAACATCACATGCAATCAATTTAAAGTGACATGATATGGCCAATATCATCTTGCTCCTTGGATCTCCATCTTCGGGGCACCATGATCATCTTGTCACCGGCTCGACACCATGATCTTCATCATCATGATCTCCATCATCGTGTCTTGAAGAAGTCGTCACGCCAACTATTACTTCTACTACTATAGCTAACGTTTAGCAATGAAGTAAAGTAATTACATGGCGTTATTCAGTGACACGCAGGTCATACAATAATTAAGACAACGCCTATGGATCCTGCCGGTTGTCAAGTTCATCGACATGCAAGTCATGATTCCCTATTACAAAAACATGATCAATCTCATACATCACATATATCATTCATCACTTCTTCGTTTTGGCCATACCACGTCACATAGCACATGCTGCAAAAACAAGTTAGACGTCCTCTAATTGTTGTTGCAAGTTTTACGTGGCTTCTATAGGATTTCTAGCAAGAATGTTTCTTACCTACGCCAAAACCACAATGTGATTTGTCAACTTCTATTTACCCTTCATAAGGACCCTTTTCATCGAATCCGATCCGACTAAAGTAGGAGAGACAGACACCCGCCAGCCACCTTATGCATCTAGTGCATGTTTGTCGGTGGAACCAGTCTCACGTAAGCGTACGTGTAAAGTCGGTCCGGGCCGCTTCATCCCACAATACCGCCGAATCAAGATTGACTAGTAACGGTAAGAAAGTTGAACAAAACCAAACGCCCACAACTGTTTGTGTTCTACTCGTGCAAGATGCTACGCATAAAACCTAGCTCAGATGCCACTGTTGGGGAACGTAGCATAATTCAAAAAAATTCTACGCCTTCACCAAGATCCAAGTATGGAGACATCTAGCAACGAGCGAGTAAGAGTGCATCTACATACCGTTATGGAGATTGCGAGCGGAAGCTTTTGAAGAAGCGTGGATGAAGTAGTCGTACTCTTCGCGTTCTTCGTCACCGATGATCTAGCGCCGAACGGACGGCACCTCCGCGTTCAACACACGTACGGTGCAGCAACGTCACCTCCTTCTTGATCCAGCAAGGGGGGAGGAGATGTCGTCAGAGATCCGGCAGCACGACGGCGTGATGACGGATGCAGTGGAGATCGCAGCAGGGCTTCGCCGGGCGCCTTGCGTTGGAGTATGGAGGTGTGACGGGAGGGGGAGAGGTGCCAGGGCAAGGGTGCGGCTGCCCTCTCCCTCCCCACATATATATAGGGGGCCAGGGGTGCGCCAGCCCCCTGCAGATCCAATCTGCAAGGGGGGGCGGCGGCCAGGGGGGAGTCCTTGCCCCCCAAGGCAAGTGGTGGCCCCCCTCCCCTTTAGGGTTTTAACCCTAGGCGCATGGGGAGGTGGGCCCCTAGTGGTGCGCCAGCCCAGAGGGGCTGGACACTTCCCCTTGCGGCCTAGGGGCCCCACCGGGATGGGTGGCCCCACCCGGTGGACCCCCGGGGCCCCTCCGGTGGTCCCGGGACGCTCCCGGTGACCCCCGGAGATCACCCGATGGCCGAAACTGGACTTCCTATATATCAATCTTTACATCCGGACCATTCCGGAACTCCTCATGACGTCCGGGATCTCATCCGGGACTCCGAACAACTTTCAGGTTCCACGTGCATTTATCTCTACGACCCTAGCGTTACTGAACCTTAAGTGTGTAGACCCTACGGGTTCGGGAGACACGTAGACATGACCGAGACCACTCTCCGGTCAATAACCAACAGCGGGATCTGGATACCCATGTTGGTTCCCACGTGTTCCTCGATGATCTTCATCGGATGAACCACCGTATCAAGGATTCACTCAATCCCGTATGTTATTCCCTTTGTCCATCGGTACGGTACTTGCCCAAGATTCGATCGTCGGTATTCCCGATACCTTGTTCAATCTCGTAATGGCAAGTCTCTTTACTCGATCCGTAATCCATCATCCCGTGACTAACTACTTAGTCACATTGAGCTCATTATGATGATGTCTTACCGAGTGGGCCCAGAGGTACCTCTCCGTCATACGGAGTGACAACATCCCAGTCTCGGTTCGTACCAACTCAACAGACACTTTCGGAGATACCCGATGCATACCTTTATAGCCACCCAGTTACGTTGTGACGTTTGGCACACCCAAAGTACTCCTACGGTATCCGGGAGTTGTACAACCTCATGGTCTAAGGAATAAATACTTGACACCGAAAAGCTTATGCATTACGAACTATACGATCTCGTGTTATGCTCAAGTTTGGGTCTTGTCCATCACATCATTCTCCTAATGATGTGATCCCGTTATCACTGACATCCAATGTCCATGGTCAGGAAACCGTGACCATCTGTTGATCAACGAACTGGTAACTAGAGGCCTACCAGGGACTCATTGTGGTCTATGTATTCACACATGTATCGCTGTTTCCGTACAATACAATTCAAGCATGAATAACAGACAATTATCATGAACAAGGAGATATAATAATAATGCTTTTATTATTGCCTCTAGGGCATATCTCCAACAGAACATAACATAAAATTTTCATGTCTATCTTTGCTGTGTGTGTTCTTTGTCTTTCAATAGCTACTATCATGTTTAGCTTTTAGTTTTCATGCTTATCTTTTTAAAGAGCTTTTGTTTAGTTGGTTGCTTGAACTCTCTTTATTTATCATGATTATCTTATTAAGAGAGTTTGCTTCCGTTGCATTGGTTGATATGTCTATGATAAAGATGCTACGTGCATAATGGCGCTTAGTAGTTCATGTTTTCTTATGGTTAGCCTCAAATAGCTGGGGGGTTCCCAATGTGTTATTGGAGTACCAACATGATTTGTTTGCCTATGATGTGGTATGGTTTAGTAATATCTTCCTTCAAGAATTTATTTTGATTGACTTGGCGTAGGCTCACGCATATTTAAGACTGTAAAGAAAGTCTGTCAAGCCTTGATGATCTTTTGTTTCTGAGTAGCGATATAACTTCCATGCCTGATTCAACGTTGCTTTGTCGCTCTGCATGATTATGACCGTCATTGCTCTCTTAGTTGGTCGCTCCCAGTCTTCTGCTAACCTCCACCTGTACTAAGCGGACTGACTGCTTGTGCATCCAAATTCTTTTAAACCAGTTATGCCATATGAGTCCACCATACCTTCCTACATGGTATTTACCTGCCATTCCTAACGAAGACTTTCGTGTACCATCTCGAAATTATTCAAAAAGAAAAAAAATGCATTCCTATTTTGTGCCTCTGTTTTAAGTCCATGAGGAAGTAGTAGTTAATTCATGATCTTTTAAAGTTGGACAAGCTTCACCCCGGGATTGCATGTCTAATGTGCAAACCCATAACACGAGAGGGAACTGGCATTGAGTGCGCCCGGCTCAAAATTAATATAACAAACAAACCCTCCTTCGCGCTTTGTTCATGAGAAATCAGAAAACTTTGGCAGTGATAAACAAAGGAGATTAAGAGGATGTGATCGTCCTCATTCGGGAGTCGTTCCTCGAAACTTGTCCATCTCAAGAAGTGATTGAGTTGTCTGCTAGCATTCGTTGACGAAACATGCATGATCTAAGAAAAAATAATTATTACTTCTGTTTTTAAAACCAAGAGCTCTGGTACATGCTTTGTCTTTGTTTCCGACTACGGGTTTTCAACCTTGCCAACAAAAGCCACGGTTCGAGAGTCTCCACCTTCTTTTAAAAGCACCAACTACTGAGAGCATGATTGTCATTCTGAGTGTAATGTGCATTGTCCCAAAGTAGCATTGTCTTTTGCATGATTGTGATATCGTTTATTTTGAAATCATTGTATCTAGTCATCACTTAAACCTTGGAGGTGCCCCTGCATTTATGTTTTGCTTCACTAAAGGGAGCAAGCGAGATATCACTTTATCATATTTGCACACCATGCTCATTACAAATCTGTTTGATGTTTCAGTATCATATTGTAAAACTTTCAGTTCTTTGTGATTTTCTCATGAGGCAACTTAATTACTACAGATTCATTGTCTCAGTAAGCTTTTGTCATATGACTATGAAAAAGTCCTATATGGTTAATAGCATGTCACCACAGAAATTATTCTTGTTATCATTTACCTACTCGAGGACGAGCAGGAATTAAGCTTGGGGATGTTGATACGTCCAAAACGTATCTATAATTTTTGCTTGCTCCATGCCTCTTTTGGGTGATATTGCTATGATATTTATACACTTCCATACACTTTTGATCATATTTGGACTAACCTATTAACTCAGTGCACCCTAGTGCCAGTTTCTGTTTTCTGCTGTTTTTGTATTTCAGGTTTTCCCGTCACGTAAACTGCCAGAAAAATCCCGGAAAAATTATATAAAAAATTAGCGTTCCAGAAGCTTCCCAGCAGCCAAAGTACAGCCGGAGGGGGCCACCAGGGCTCCAGGCGCCCTGGTGGCGCGGCCCCCCTCCTGGCCGCGCCGGGGGGGCGCCTGGGCCCCCCGGGCCTCCGCTGATGCCCCCTTTGGCATATATTTATATCGTGTCCCGAAACCCTCGAGACGGGAACCCTTTTTCGCGATCTCATCTCTGTTCCGCCGCCGCCGCGCTTCCAAGATCGGGAGCACTAGGAGAACTCTTCCCGGCACCCTGCCGGAGGGGAGGATCACCACCGGGAGCCTCTCCACCACCATGGACGCCTCCCGGATGAGTTGTGAGTAGTCTCCCTTGGACCATGGGTCCATGACCAGTAGCCATGTGATGTTCTCCTCCCGTTCTTGTGCTTCACTAATTAGTCCTCGTGAGCTGCCCTACATGATCGAGGCACATATGTAATCCTTATGCTGTTGCTATGTTGAGTTTGCTGGGATCCGATGGATTGTGAGATTATGTTCAGATTGTGTTTGAGTAATATATTTGATCTTCCTCTTTTATATTTATGTTCGTAAGTAATTCTTGCATGTTCTCCGTTGTTATTTATTGCTTTGGCCAAGTAGTACGTAGTGACTCCAAGAGGGAACGTTATGCTTGATTGTGGGTTCATGCCCCTCGATGACTAGCTTGAGTGACAGAAACATGAGTCTAGGGGATGTGCTGTTGCCACAAGGGGGAAAACAACGGTGCTTGTGCCCGCGGGTGCAATGATTGTTTACTTTACGCAAAGTTCTTTTAATGCAGTTGTCTGTTGCTTTGAGTTTACACTATGGGTGGGACTCGCAACTTAATACCAGCGAGATGTTCTGGATAGATATCTCAAGGTGGATGATTAGTAGTAGATGCAGATGGATTTCGGTCTACTTGCCTTGGCGTACCGCCCATGCTTTGAACCTCTACCTTTCTTGTAACATAGTTAGCATTGGTTTGCGCACATAATCCTGTCAATTGCCCGGCTGTAATTTGTTCACCCCACATAGCTGTTTTATCGTCTTTTGGGAGAGAGACATCACTAGTGAACATCATGGGACCCCGGTGCATATTACCATCATGGATCACATCCGCTATTTACTTTCCGCTTTTACTTACTATTTGCAGCATTACCTATCACTATTATCACTTGCGTTTGATCCATTGTAAACTACAAGGCCGGAGGGATTGACAACCTCTCTGTACTAGTTGGGAGCAAAGTTATTTGTATCTGTGTGCAGGTCCACGTTGATTGCTAATATCTGGCGCCGTTAGCAGTTGACACCTTCTTGTTGAAACTGGGAGTCTCAGGGAAATCGATCCTTGGTATCTTTACCAAGGGAAAACTTCCGCTACACTTCATCTCAAACCTTCCACTTGGGGTAACCAACGAGGGGCGAGAAGCCATCAGACCGCACACATCGGTATGTATGATTTCCAATAAGTTGGTTGCTCACTCCATTGTTCCGGAGAACGGAGTCTTGGTCATCTTGCCCATGAGGCATGGTTCGCACGTGTCAAATGATTCATAATCAAGAGACTCCAGAAGTCCATCAGCATGAAGCTTCTTCATACGTTTGACACCAATATGACCAAGGCGACAATGCCACAAGTATGTGCGACTATCATTATCAACTTTACATCTTTTGGCATTCACACTATGAATATGTGTAGCATAACGATCGAGATTCATCAAAAATAAACCATTGACCAGCGGGGCATGACCATAAAACATATCTCTCAAATAAATGGAACAACCATTATTCTCGGATTTAAATGAGTAGCCATCTCGCATAAGACGAGATCCAGATACAATGTTCATGCTCAAAGCTGGTACTAAATAACAATTATTGAGGTTTAAAACTAATCCCGAGGGTAGATGTAGAGGTAGCGTGCCGACGGCGGTCACATCGACCTTGGAACCATTCCCGACGTGCATCGTCACCTCGTCCTTCGCCAGTCTCCGCTTATTCCGCAACACCTGCTTAGAGTTACAAATATGGGCAACTGCACCAGTATCGAATACCCAGGAGCTACTACGAGTGCTGGTAAGATACACATCAATAACATGTATATCACATATACCTTTGACGTTGCCGGCCTTCTTGTCCGCTAAGTATTTGGGGCAGTTCCGCTTCTAGTGACCCGTTCCCTTGCAATAAAAGCACTCTGTCTCAGGCTTGGGTCCATACTTTGGCTTCTTCCCGGCAACAGGCTTACCGGGCGCGGCAACTCCCTTGCCGTCCTTCTTGAAGTTATTTTTCCCCTTGCCCTTCTTGAACTTAGTGGTTTTATTGACCATCAACACTTGATGTTCTTTCTTGATATCCACCTCCGCTGATTTCAGCATCGAATACACCTCGGGAATGGACTTCTCCATCCCCTGCATATTGAAGTTCAACACGAAGCTCTTGTAGCTTGGTGGGAGCGACTGGAGGATTCTGTCAACGACCGCTTCGTCTGGGAGATTCATTCCCAACTGAGACAAGCGGTTGTGCAACCCAGAAATCTTGAGGATGTGCTCACTGACAGAACTGTTTTCCTCCATCTTACAGCTGTAGAATGCGTCGGAGACGTCATATCTCTCGACTCGGGCATGAGCTTGGAAAACCATTTTCAGCTCTTGGAACATCTCAAATGCCCCGTGGTGCTCAAAACGCTTTTGGAGCCCCGATTCTAAGCTGTAAAGCATGCCGCACTGAACCAGGGAGTAATCATCACAACGCGACTGCCAAGCGTTCATAACATCTTGGTTTGCCGGGGCGGGAGCGTCACCTAGCGGTGCATCTAGGACATAAGTTTTCTTGGCAGCTATGAGGATGATCCTCAGGTTACGGACCCAGTCCATGTAGTTGCTACCATCGTCTTTCAGCTTGGATTTCTCTAGGAACGCGTTCAAGTTGAGGGTGACATGAGCGTGGGCCATTTGATCTACGAGAGATATTGTAAAGAATTTAGACTAAGTTCATGATAATTAAGTTCATCTTAATCAAATTTTAATGAACTCCCACTCAGATTGACAACTCTCTAGTCATCTAAGTGATACATGATCCGAATCGACTAGCCCGTGTCCGATCATCACGTGAGACGGACTAGTCATCAACGGTGAACATCTTCATGTTGATCGCATCTTCTATACGACTCGTGTTCGACCTTTCAGTCTTCCGTGTTCCGAGGCCATGTCTGTACATGCTAGGCTCGTCAAGTGAACCCTAAGTGTGTTGCGTGTGTAAATCTGGCTTACACCCGTTGTATGCGAACGTTAGAACCTATCACACCCGATCATCACGTGGTGCTTCGGAACAACGATCCTTAGCAACGGTGCACAGTTAGGGGGAACACAATTCTTGAAATTTTAGTGAGAGATCATCTTATTTACTACCGTCGTTCTAAGTAAACAAGATGCATAAACATGATAAACATCACATGCAATCAATTAAAGTGACATGATATGGCCAATATCATCTTGCTCCTTGGATCTCCATCTTCGGGGCACCATGATCATCTTTGTCACCGGCTCGACACCATGATCTCCATCATCGTGTCTTGAAGAAGTCGTCACGCCAACTATTACTTCTACTACTATGGCTAACGATTAGCAATAAAGTAAAGTAATTACATGGCGTTATTCAGTGACACGCAGGTCATACAATAATTAAGACAGCTCCTATGGCTCCTGCTGGTTGTCAAGTTCATCGACATGCAAGTCGTGATTCCCTATTACAAGAACATGATCAATCTCATACATCACATATATCATTCATCACATCTTCTTGGCCATACCATATCACATAGCACATGCTGCAAGAACAAGTTAGACGTCCTCTAATTGTTGTTGCAAGTTTTTACGTGGCTTCTATAGGTTTTCTAGCAAGAACGCCAAAACCACAACGTGATTTGTCAGTTTCTATTTACCCTTCATAAGGACCCTGTTCATCGAATCCGATCCGACTAAAGTAGGAGAGACAGACACCCGCCAGCCACCTTATGCATCTAGTGCATGTCTGTCGGTGGAACCATTCTTATGTAAGCGTACGTGTAAGGTCGGTCTGGGCCGCTTCATCCCACAATACCCCCGAATCAAGATTAGACTAGTAACGGTAAGAAAATTGAGAAAACTCAACACCCACAACTCCTTTGTGTTCTACTCGTGCAAGATGCTACGCAAAAGACCTAGCTCTGATGCCACTGTTGGGGAAAGTAGCAGAATTCAAAAAAATTCTACGCTTTCACCAAGATCCATCTAAGGAGACATCTAGCAACGAGCATATTAGAGTGCATCTACATACCTTTTTGTAGATCGCGAGCGGAAGTTTTCGAAGAAGCGTGGATGAAGTAGTCGTACTCTTCACGTTCTTCGTCACCGATGATCTAGCGCCGAACGGACGGCACCTCCGCGTTCAACACACGTCCGGTACAGCAACGTCACCTCCTTCTTGATCCAGCAAGGGGGGAGGAGAGGTCGTCGGAGATCCAGCAGCACGACGGCGTGGTGGTGGATGCAGCGGGAAATCCTGCAGGGCTTCACCGGCGCCCTGCGGAGGAGGAGGAAGGTGTGACGGGAGGGCGAGAGGCGCCAGAGGATTGCGTGCGGCTGCCCTCTCCCCCCCCCCCCACATATATATAGGGGGCCAGGGGGGTGCGCCAGCCCCTGCAGATCCAATCTGCAAGGGGGCGGCGGCCTAGGGGGGAGACTTGCCCCCCCAAGGCATAGGGGGCGCCTCCCTCCCCTAGGGTTTCAACCCTAGGCGCATGAGGAAGGGCCCAGTAGGGTGCGCCAGCCCACCAGGGGCTGGCCGCCTTCCCCTTGCGGCCTAGGGGCCCCACCGGGATGGGTGGCCCCACCCGGTGGACCCCCGGGACCCTTCCGGTGGTCCCGGGACACTCCCGGTGATCCCCGGAGATCACCCGATGGCCGAAACTGGACTTCCTATATATCATTCTTTACCTCCAGATCATTCCGGAGCTCCTCGTTACGTCCGGGATCTCATCCGGGACTCCGAACAACTTTTGGGTTTCCACGTGCATGTATCTCTACGACCCTAGCATTACCGAACCTTAAGTGTGTAGACCCTACGGGTTCGGGAGACACGTAGACATGACCGAGACCACTCTCCGATCAATAACCAACAGCGGGATCTGGATACCCATGTTGGTTCCCACGTGTTCCTCGATGATCTTCATCGGATGAACCACTGTGTCAAGGATTCACTCAATCCCGTACGTTATTCCCTTTGTCCATCGGTACGGTGCTTGCCCGAGATTCGATCGTCGGTATTCCCGATACCTTGTTCAATCTCGTCATGGCAAGTCTCTTTACTCGATCCGTAATCCATCATCCCGTGATGTCGGTGTACTAAAGTAGGGGTACCTTAGTATCCCGACTTGTGCACGGGCGGTAGCAGCGTCCCGTGGCAGGGCTCGCCACGCGCTCGCCAAGGCCCACTCTAGTTCCCTTGAAGCCATTCAAGAACAAAGTATTCAAGTTAAGAAACAAGACCCCGGCAAGAGGAGCTTGCCGGGAAGGCCGCTCCAGGCTCAAGATTATCCCTTCAGCACAAGACCCTGGCAAGAGGAGCTTGTCAGGAAGGCCAAAGAACCGCATTTCAGAAGACATGTCGTGGCGCATTGCGCGCCCCGGCAAGACCCGGAGAACGACAAGCTTCCAGGCCCGGCAAGGTAGCGACCGCGGCAAGGTACTTGCCACAGCAAGCTTTCACTGTGTGCCTGCGCTCCAGCTCATCTGGCCACACGTCGCCTTGGGGCCCTTCCTGGGGCACGTGGCGGATGGCCGTGCAGCCTGGGGTACACGGTGGCAAGCCACGATGATGAGGCTACCGTCGTGGCGAACGGAGACGCCCGGACGGACGCTTTTTACACTGTTTTGGGGCGACGTCGACGGGCATTCAATGCCCTTGTCCCCCACCATCTGGGTTAGGTACAAAACACTGTGCATATACTGTACATGCACTGTTACAACTACCACCAATTTTACGCTTTTACCCTCACCTACGTTGACACCTGTTGGGAACCCCTTCGACCTATAAAAGGAGGCCCATGCACAACGTAGAGGAAGGTTCCGAAACTTGATCACTCCCACGCTCGGCGTAGCTAGTACTGTAGATCTTCTTGCTCCCGAGCCAAGAACTCAATACAAACCGAGGCAGGAGTAGGGTTTTTCGCATCCGTGCGGCCCGAACCTGGGTAAACTGCTCGCGTGTGCGCCTCGATCTGCTCTCTGTGCTCCCTCCGCTCCCTTGCCGTACCGAAAAGGGGCTCCGGTCCCATAGGTGTTCGTGGGCGACCAGTTTCCCCGACATCTTTGGCGCGCCAGGTAGGGGGCGTCGAGGTTGTGCGAACCTGATCCGGCGCTCACGCGGGCGCAACCTTCAGCGACTTCACCAACTTCGTCAGCTTCATCGACTACATCAGCATGCCGCCGAAGAAGAAAGCTTCGGAGGTAGGAGGCCCGTCTGCGTCGATCCCACCACCACCAGAACCAACGGTTGGTGGGGTGGACGCTGGCGGAAGGGTGGACGCCGACGAGGAAACTCACGGCGCCGCCAAGTCCAAGGACAAGACGGACGACCGAGCACACTCCAAGACCTCGGCATCCGTGCACGCACCACGCCCCTCTTAGGAGGTGCCGGAACAGCGACGGCGTGGTACTCAGGGTACCATCCGCTTGCTGGGCCAAGGGCAAGTTGGCGGGTCGCGGGACGCTCAAGGCCAACGCGCCGGCATGAGCAAGGCGCGGTCGCCGGGACGAGACCCTGCTCCTTCTAACGCTGTTAGAAGTCCGAGCATATCTCGCTCCTCGCATCGTTCGCCACCGCTTCCCTCCTCTCCAGCAGAAGCTCTAGCTAGAGCTCAGCTGCTCCTCGATTTCCCTCCAGTGGCAGACAAGGCCGAAGACTGGAGGGCCACCATCCAAAGCCTCATCGCTTTCGCAAACAACGACACGCCGCAGCAGCCGGCAACGTCACGGCCGCGGCAGGTCAGCCAAGCGAAGGCCGATGGAGACAAGACCGCCGGGGGTGCGACTACCGTGCACTCCCCGCCGCGGAAGCAGAAATCGCCGACTCGCCGGATCAACATCGACGACGACTCCACGGCGTCGTCGGATCCGCGAGCTCGCCGCGATCAACGCCAAGTCCTCGACGACAGGCGACAAGAAGACGCTCGAACTCGCATCGAGCGTCGAAGAGAAGCACGACGACAGTCCGACCAGCGCGCTGGGACCGCTGTCGACATGCACGCGCCCGGTAAACCAGACGACTTGCCGTACGCGGCAGGTTGCCCTGCGTTCACCCATGAGCTGCGGCAAGTCCAGTGGCCCAGCATGAAGAACTTCAAGCCCGACGTACCTGAGAAGTACGACGGCAAGACCCATCCCTCAGAGTTCCTTAGCATCTACACCATTGCGGTGCAGGCTGCCGGGGGACGGGATGAGAAGATTCTAGCAAACTACTTCCCGCTCGTGCTCAAGCCAAATGTCAGATCTTGGCTCATGCACTTGCCGGAAAACTCCATCTCTTCTTGGGCAGACCTGTGCCACCAGTTTGTCGGCGCCTTCACGGGCGGCCACAAGCCCCACGGCCAGGAGAGCGATCTTCACATTCTAGCCCAGAAGGAAGGAGAGTCCCTGCGGAAATACATCCAGAGATTCAGCCGCGTTCAGCACAACATCCTGGACGTACACCCTGCGGCGGTTATTAGCGCGTTCCATCAGAACGTGCGTAACCGCCGGGTGATGGAGGAAATGGCGATGTCCAAGATCCGGGACGTCAGCGAGCTTTACGCTCTGGCAGACAAGTGTGCGCGCGCTGAAGAGGGGAGGAGACTTCCCGGAGAGGATGCTGGAGCAGGGGGGACGGACAACGAAGATGCCGCCCCGGGAAGGAAAGGCCGGCGGCGGAACAATAAGAAAAAGAAGAATAAGGAAGTATTGGTTGTCGAGCAGTCCGGCAAGGAGGCTGCCGCCAAGAAAACACAGGCTGGTGGCTCCGGCAAGGAGGTCACCCCTGTGGCGGCCGCCAACAAGCAGGACGGCTCCGACAAGCAGTACTGCAAGATCCACCGCACCAAGGGCCACGATCTCCAGAACTGCAAGAGGGTCGAATACCTCATAGAGCAGCAGAAGGCTGAGTACGAGCGACGCAACAAGGAGAAGGCCCAAGGAGGCGGAGGAGAGTCCGGCAAGAAGCGGCCATTCAATGGCCGGGGAGGGCGCCGCGGCAAGGCCAAGCAGCGGCAAGGAGATAGACCTCCCCGCAGCCGCGACAAGGACGAGGACGAGGACGACGACGAGGACATGGATGACGGAGACAACAGTGAGCAGGAGTTCCAGAAGGCCACGGAAGTTATGTGCGTCGATGGAGGGGCCTCTCTGCATACTTCCCACCGCCAACTCAAGCAATGGGTGCGGGAAGTGAATGCAACAGAGCCACCCGTCGAGTCGCGCAAACTTTTGAAGTGGTCCAGCACGCCCATCATCTTCGACCTTGAGGACCACCCTGACCCCACAACTACGGTCGGGTGCTTGCCGATGTTGGTATCGCCAACCATCCGCAACCTCAAGGTCACCAAGATGTTGGTTGACGGCGGGGCCGGCCTCAACTTGATATCCTCCGCTGTGATCCGGAAGTTGCAGATCCCCGACAGCGAGCTCGAGGAGACCGGGACATTCCAAGGGATCAACCCGGGAAGGAGCAAGCCGAAGGGGAAGATAACACTGCCAGTGACCTTTGGCGGAGAGCTAAACTTCAGGACTGAGAGGATCACCTTCGACGTCGCCGATATCCCGTTGCCATACAATGGGATACTCGGTCGTCCGGCGCTCGCCAAGTTCATGGCAGCCTCTCACTACTTATACAACATGCTCAAGATGCCAGGGCCAATAAGCGTCATCTCTGTCCCCGGCGACAAGAAGGACGCGCTTATCTGCGCCGACAAGATCTACCGGGATGCGGCAGCCGCGGCAGATAACGAGACACTTGCCGCTGTAGCTCCCGGGGGGAAGACCAAGACCAAGTCCGGCAAGAGCTCTGGAGTCCACTCCGGCAAACGCACCTCTTCGGAGTGCTGCGCTGCCGTCGAGGACGCACCATCGAGCTCCACCGGCAAGTGCAAGAAAGGAATGGCAGCTCCACCTGCAACCAAGAAGGTGTCCGCCAAGGAGGACGGCACTGGTGGTACTTTCACCATCAGTGCTACGCTCGACCCCAAATAGGAAAGCGCGCTCGTTGCCTTTCTGCGGGCGAATGTCGACGTGTTTGCATGGCAACCGTCTGACATCCCCGGCGTTCCCAGGAAGGTAATTGAGCACAAGCTTGTTGTTTGTCCTCACGCGCGGCCAGTCAAGCAGAAGGTCAGGAAGCAAGCGGTGGAGCGCCAAGAGTTTATAGCTGAAGAGATCAAGAAGTTGGAAGCAGCAGGCCTTGTTAGAGGTGTACTTCATCCTACGTGGCTGGCCAATCCAGTTGTCGTGCGCAAGGCCAATGAGAAGTGGAGACTTTGTATAGACTTCACTGATGTGAATAAAGCTTGTCCCAAGGATCCATTTCCCTTGCCGCGCATTGACCAGATCGTTGACTCCACGGCTGGATGTGAGTTGCTTTCATTTCTTGATGCATACTCCGGGTACCACCAGATATTCATGGCTGAGGAAGATGAAGAGAAAACCGCATTCATTACTCCATGTGGCACTTACTGTTTCATACGCATGCCCTTTGGACTGAAGAATGCGGGCTCAACATTTGCAAGGGTGGTCCACACTGCTTTTGAGCCACAGATACACAGGAATGTAGAAGCCTACATGGATGATATAGTGGTCAAGAGCAAGGACAAGGATTCCCTGATCCAAGACCTAGAAGAAACTTTTGTGAATCTGCGCAAGATACAACTCAAGCTGAACCCCGAGAAGTGCGTCTTCGGAGTCCCCTCCGGCAAGCTTCTCGGGTTCTTTGTATCCCAGAGAGGGATTGAAGCTAATCCCGACAAGATCAAAGCCATTGAGCAGATCGAAGCCCCGAAGCGCGTCAAGGATGTACGGAGGCTTGCTGGTTGTGTGGCCGCCCTCAGCAGGTTCATTTCAAAGTCTGCAGAACGCGCCCTGCCGTTTTTCAAAATCTTGAAAAAGGCAGGTCCAATGAAGTGGACTCCGGAAGCGGAGGCAGCGCTGCAAGACTTGAAAGGATACCTGTCCTCCACTCCAATACTTGTCGCACCTAAGCCGCAAGAGAGGTTACTGCTATATTTAGCAGCAACCAATCAAGTGGTTAGTGCTGCGTTGGTAGCGGAAAGGGAGGCAGAGGAGGAGCCCACAGCCCCGGCAAGCACTTCCAGCGACAAGCAGGGGGCTTCCCCGACAAGCTCTGGCCCCGACAAGGACGGATCTGAGCAAGTGCAAGAAGAAGTGCGAAAGAAGATGGTGCAGCGACCAGTCTATTTTGTCAGCTCCCTCTTGCAGGGGGCTAGGTCAAGATACTCTGGAGTCAGAAGTTGCTTTTCGGCCTCCTCATGGCCTCGAGGAAGCTGCGCCATTACTTCCAAGCACACGAGATAACAGTGGTCACTCGCTTTCCTTTGAAGAGGATATTGCAAAATCCGGAGGCAACAGGCAGGATTGTCGAGTGGGCACTGGAGCTGTCGAGCTTCGGTCTTAAGTTTGAGAGTACTTCAACCATCCAGAGCCGAGCCTTGGCAGAATTCATAGCAGAATGGACACCGACACCAGACGAAGAGATTCCAGAGACAAGCATCCCCGTCCAAGAAGCGAGCAAAGAATGGATAATGTACTTCGATGGGGCCTTCTCGCTGCAAGGCGCCGGTGCTGGTGTGCTGCTCGTCGCACCCACCGGAGAGAACCTCAAGTACGTGGTCCAAATGCACTTTCCCAAGGAACAAGCGACAAACAATACTGCAGAGTATGAAGGTTTGCTTGCCGGCCTCAGAATTGCAGCCGAACTTGGGATCAAGAAGCTGATTGTGCGGGGAGAATCACAGTTGGTGGTCCGACAAGTAAACAAGAGCTACCAGAGTCCTTCGATGGAAGCTTATGTCAATGAAGTGAGGAAGCTTGAAGAACACTTTGAAGGCCTACAGATGGAGCACGTTCCAAGTGCTCAAAATGACATCGCAGACGGCCTGTCAAAGTGTGCTGCATTGAAGCTACCTATGGAACCAGGAACCTTCATGCTCAAGCTAACTCAGCCATCTGTTACACTATCAATTGGGCAAAGCAAGAAGAGGAAGTTGGTCTCCGGCGACTACTTGCCGGCGGATCTTCCTGAAGCCGATGCCAAGGTCCCCAAGATCAACGACCAAGTTGCTGAGGAATAGTCTGCTCCTGCGAACTCTAGGGTTCGTACAGTTGAAGCAGACGTTCCCGGCAAGTCTTGCCCCGGCGAGCTTGCCGGGGAACGTCCAGCTCCGGCAGAGCCGCAGGTTCTTGCCGTAGAAGCTGACGTTCCCGCAGCAGCACTGATGCCTTTAGCCCTTGTTGTTGAGCCTCAAGCTCCAACCTGGGCACAACAAATTGTCCGTTTTCTTCAAAATGGAGAACTTCCCGAAGAGCCAGAAGAGATAGAGAGAATAACCAGGCAGTCAAGTATGTACCAGTTCGTCGGCACTGAACTGTACAGAAGAAGACTCAATGGTGTCAGACTGAAGTGCATTTCCCGGGAAGATGGACAGAAACTGTTGGCAGAGATACACGGAGGCATATGTGGTCACCACATTGGCGCAAGAGCACTTGCCGGGAAGGCGTTCCGGCAAGGTTTCTTTTGGCCAGAAGCCCTCCAAGATGCAACTGCACAAGTAACCAAGTGTGAAGCGTGCCAGTTCCATGCCAAGCAAATACACCAGCAAGCTCAAGCTCTCCAGACGATCCCTTTGTCCTGGCCCTTTTCGGTCTGGGGGCTCGACATCCTCGGCCCCTTCCCCCGTGCTGCCGGGGGCTTTGAGTACTTGTACGTTGCCATCGACAAGTTCACAAAGTGGCCAGAAGTGGAACCAGTGAGAAAGGTGACCGCACAGTCAGCAGTCAAGTTCTACAGGTCAATTGTTTGCCGTTTCGGGATCCCTAACAGGATCATCACCGACAACGGCACACAGTTCACAAGTCGCACCTTCATGCAGTACGTCCAAGACCTTGGCGCCAGGGTCTGCTTCGCTTTTGTTGCTCACCCGAGGAGCAACGGTCAAGCGGAGAGGGCCAATGCTGAAGTGCTGCGCGGGCTCAAGACAAGAACCTTCGACAGGCTGCACAAGTGCGGAAGAAACTGGATTGAGGAGTTGTCGGCGGCTCTTTGGTCAATCAGGACGACACCAAATCGAGCCACCGGACAGACACCCTTTGCTCTTGTCTATGGAGCAGAGGCAGTTCTCCCCACGGAACTCGTATACGGATCTCCTCGAGTGCTCGCTTACGACGAGCTCGAGCAAGAGCAACTGCGGCAAGATGATGCACTGCTCCTCGAGGAGGACCGTCTCCAGGCTGCTGTACGAGCTGCTCGGTACCAGCAAGCTTTGCGCCGCTATCATAGCCGCAAAGTCAAGGCCAGGAGTCTCGAGGAAGGCGACCTTGTTCTTCGGCGCGTTCAGTCCGCCAAGAATTCCAACAAGTTGACGCCAAAGTGGGAAGGCCCTTATTGGGTGAGACAAGTCACAAGGCCTGGCGCTGTCCGCCTTGAGACCGAAGAAGGCTTACCGGTGAGCAACTCCTGGAACATTGAGCATCTTCGCAAGTTTCACCCATGAGGCGCGGCTGCCGTGATCCGCTCCGGCAACCATCTTTGGTACAAGTCTTGCCGCTGTCGCATGTAAACCTTTGTACAAAGCCGGGCGCAGACCCCGTGCATCAGTAAAACTTTTGTGCTTTGAACGACTTGTCATTTCATGCCTTTCCATTTTCTTGCATGTGTTACCTGACACTTTGTGCAGCACATGCCCCCGGTAAGCAATAACAAGCCGCAAGGCTCCATATCTATGTTTCCTCCCCTTTTCCTTTTTACCTCTCAAGCAGAAGAAGTGTTCCTCGCGCACAAGTTTGCCAGGGGGGAAGGAGACAGTGGTATGGACCAAGTGCTGTTCAAGGAAGGAAAGCCCTGCCGGGAAGCAAACGACACACAAAAGATAAGTTGCCAAAGTTTGAGCATTCAAAATTTTAAAGTCTTAGTTATTTTCCTTGAACGACCACACTTTGTATGGAAAACCTGTGCGCGGAGGAACCTACCCGTGGCTAGCCGCGCCCTTACTTTGTTTCGAGCACGCTCAACGACTTAAGTGAGCTGCAACAAGTGTCGCGCCCTTACTTCGTTTTCGAGTTCGCTCAGCAATCTAAGTGTGCTGCGACTAGCTGCGGTAAGGTTTCTTGCCGGCGGGGACATTGCCAGTAGGCTGCTGAAGTTCCGCACTCGGCGCTCGCGGCAAGGGTCCCTTTGCCGGCAAGTTCCCTAAATGCGAAGGGTGAAGGCATACAAAGTAAAGGAGTTGAACAAGGAAATGACTCGGCATCAATTACCCAAAATGAAATTATATTACAAGATAACTTGCCGCTGTTCTAATAAACTACTATCCATGACTTAATCGACAGCGACAAGGGAAGCAGAAAGAAGGAAGCCTAGTCTACGCGGTCTCCGTCAACCCTCCTGATCTTGCCCACCTTGGCCATGATGTGGGCAACACGAGCCTTCAGCGCTTCCTGGTCAGCTTCGGGCGGCAAGGTCCGGAGGACGTTGTCAAGGTTGATCCCGGGATTGCAGAAGACGATCTTCGTCAACACTCGCTCTATTGTACCCATGCAAAGCCGGCGCGCCTCGTTCGCCAGCTGCGTGGGGAGCTTCTCCCGTAGTTGCGCGAGGGCCGGCGCCACTCCTCTGAAGAACAAACTCAGCTTGGCGCTGTGGGGGATGTTCTCGTCGGGGGAGTACACGAGGTGCTCCGTCCCCAGCGCCACCATCTCCTTGTCGATGTTGGCGGTGGCAGCGACGAGCCCCTCGGTCCACTGCTCCACCGTCTACTTAAAGTTATTTTGCGAGACGGCAGCGCTGTCCAGCAATGCCCTCTCAGCGCGGAGATCCTCCTTCAGCTTCGTTTCGCGGTTCCGGGAGCCATCAAGTGACTCAGTGAGGGTGGAACCCTTCAGCTCCAAGTCTGCGATGGAGTCCTTGGCGGCGGTGAGTTCCTGGCCCTTGTCGGAGAGGCGGACTTGCAGCTCCGAGTGGGTGTGGGCATCTTTCTCCCGCGCCAAATTGAGCGCGGCAACCCTCTCCTCGCTCGTCTTCAAGCTCGTCTCCAACTGCGCCACCCTCGCCTCCAGGTCCCTCTTGGCGGTCTCTGCGGCAGCAGTGGCGTCCCTCGCCTCCTGCAGAGCCCCGCCAATGGACTGCTCGCGCGTGGTAAGGTCGTCCTCGTGGCTATCGAGGTCGACCTTCCGCTGACTCAGCTCTCCTTCCCGCCAAGACAGATCCTCGGCGGCCAGTCGCTGCTGCTCCTCAACCTCGGCCTTCTCGAGGATGAACGCCTGGTGCGCCTCGGCGAGCTCCTCCTGCTCCTCCGCCAAGTTCCGGAGGGCCGCTTGGTTGGCGGCGCGGAGCTCCGCGGCGCGCTTCTCCAAGTCGACGCCAGCCTTGGCAGCCAGAGCCTCTCGGGACTCCAGCTTGACCTGCCTGGCCCGATACAAGGCCAGAAGCCGGTGCAGAAGCTGCTCCTCTTCGGGCTCACTGCTGCTGCCGGGCGCGTCGACAAGCCTAAGCCCGGCGGAGGCGAGGACTTCTCCATCGAAGCTCTCCCCCTCCGCGGGCGCCCTTGATGAGGACGCCCACGGGACTTGGATGAAGACCCCGTTGGCGGCCTCCAGATAGATCCCCGGCCCAGTCGCGGCAGCGGAGGGGTCGGCGGCCGATGCAGCGTCCGGCGCTCCTGTGGCCTCATGGCCGTCAGTGCGGTCGCCGGTCCCCTCCCCAGCTGCCGCGTCAGTGGCCGCGGCGGACTCGTCGGCGGCTGGCTCGTCGGCGCCGGCCATCCCTTCAGCGGTGGCGGCGTCGCCAGCGTTGCCGCGTACGTCCTCCTCGGCGTTGACCTCTGTCTCCATCGGCTCCGAGGCGGGCGGATCTGACAGAAAAAGAAAAGAAGAATCGTCAAGCAAATATCCAAAAAGAAGAAATCAAGAGAAGGAAAGTACAAGGGTTACCTGCGTGGGCCTCTTCAGTAACGGGGTCCCTCGCCGGGGAGTTCTCCCTTGGCGGCATGGTAGTGGCCCCCGCCGGCGGAGGGCCGCTGGCGCCTTCCCTTGGCGGGGTGCCCACCCTTGTCGGAGTGCTCGCCCTTGGCGGGGTACTCGCCCTTGGCGGAGTACCCGCCCTTGGCAGAGCGCTCTCCCTCGCCGGGGAGCTCCTCCTTGGCGGGGAGGGTGGGACGAGCGGCTCGTCGGGAGCAGTCTCTTGACGCTCCTGAGGCTGCGGCTCCACTTCTGCACAAGTCAACAAGCAAGCAAAACATTAGCAAAGATAAGAAACTCAAGCACGCCCGACAAGCGAAGAAGTAAAAATGAAGACTTACGCTGGGGGCTGCGCTTGGGGCTGCTCTGCGGAGCGGCAGGCTGATCCGGCAAGCATGTCGCGGGCGCATCTCCTGCCACGGCGATGGGCTCGTCCTCCTCGAGATCAACCACCGGGATCTTGGCCCTCTTCGCCATCCTCTGGGTCAAGGTCCTGGAAGCCAAACAAGATCAGAGTCAGGCAAAGAGAATTCAAGACAAGAGCAACAAAAATCAAAAGAAATAAGAGTTGCGAGTGCTTACTCTTCCTCCTCCTCGTCGGAACTAAGGGCGGAGAAGTCGAAATCCGCCTCGCGCGTCCCGCCGCGAGGAGCTGGAGGGGTGGGCTCCCTCGGGCGCTTGGCGGGCTCCGGAGCCATGGGCTGAGAAGACCCCGCTCTGGTCGTCGCCGAAGAGCGAGGGGCGGAAGGAACGCAGGAACCGGCTCGGGAAGATCCCCCTCCGCTTGTCGCTGAGGCGCGGGGCGCCTCCTTGACGGCCTTGCTCGTCGTGGTGGTCCGCGTCGAGCGACGCTGCGGCTGCTGTCGGGGCGCCGGCTGCCTCGCCGTGTCCATGGTCTTGCGGAGGCGCTTCTTTGGCTGTGGCGGAGGACTCGGTGGTGGCGGAGAATTCTCTGAGGATGAAGAGGCGTCGTCGAGGTTCAGCGACCCGCCCGAGTCTTCATCGGAATCGCCCGATTCGGCGTCCTCCTCGGCGGGCTCGCTGGACTCAGTGCCCTGCCTGGCAGCCTCGCTCTCCCCGGCAGGCTCCCTGGCAGGCTTCAACAACTTGAGGATCTCTTCCTCCTCGGCCCTACTCACTGCATCCGCTGCTTCTGCCTCCTCCACGGAGTACCCAAACTCACCCGCGGCCTCTGCTACGACGGCCTCCTCCATCCTGCTAGCGATATACGCCACGTCCCGGTCGGTGGTCGCGCGGGTGAGACCCTTCTTCTCCTCGGGATTGATTGGCCGCTCAACCAGGTTATCGAAGAAAGTTTGCACGGTCTCTCCTGGAGGCGCCAGCCAAGTGGGATCAACCCCGTGGGAGTCGCACAGCGGCATTACCGCGCGGATGGCACTAAGTGAAGAGTTGTTGCATAATGGAATTACTCCCCGCGATGGGGCAAACCACTCCGAGTGCTTGGGGTCATGCTTGAACAGCGAGCGGATCATTCCCTTGAGTTCCAAGACGGTGAAGTTGTAGTTCAGGCCGGGGCGCAGCCTCATGCGGTCTGCCGCGTTGCCGAACTCCCAAGCAGGCCTCTTCCTCTCCTGTAGGGGAGCAATGCGGCGGCGAAGGAAATCAGCCCCGACCTCACCTACAGTAAGATTGGCTCGCCGGAGGCGGAGGATCCTAGTAAGGGCAATCTTCAGCTTCTCGTCCTCCGGGGCCAGATCACTCCAATCCTTGCCGCGCACTATTGCAGCTTGGCGCGGGGAGGTAAACTGCTGGGGTTCCTCTTCCATAACCCAGCACCAATCAGCCCTCCACTCTTCCCACTTGCCGCGGAGCTCTCCAATCAAGTACGCCTCTTTCTTGTTGAGCCTAAAGATCCAAGAGATGCCGCCGGACAGAGGAGACCCAGACTCTACTCTAGGTGTGAAGAAATGGCGGAAGAGAGCTACGTTGGGGTGGACTCCGACGAAGTTTTCGCACAGATGCGCGAAAACGGCCAAGGTTAAGACGGCGTTCGGGGTGAAATCGAGAAGGTGGAATCCGTATGTGTTCATAATGTCGCAGAAGAACTCAGAGTACGGAGGGCAGAGACCGCAATGGAAGAACAGAGTGAAGTAATGGTAACCTCCCGGATACATGTCACAGGCTTCGGCGGGGAGGACCCTGGTGCGCGGGTGAGCCTTCGTCTCCCTCGCCCAGAACAAGTAGTACTTGTCCCTCAGCTCCCTCGCGCCGAGCCTCGGCGGGAAGACCACCATCTTCTTCCGCATCGCTGCTAGCTTCGCCGCCTTGTCGGACTTCGCGCTCTTCGCCTTGTCGCTCTTCGGGGCCATGGCGGAGACGGCGAGTGGAGCCGGCGGTGCTGGGGAGGCTGGCGGCGGCGGAAGAAGGGTGGAGGTCGGCTCTCTTTCGACCTTTGGGGAGGCGGAGAGCGGCGGGGGTTTCTGGATCTTGAAGACGCAATGAAGCAATGGGGGGAAACTGCCCCTGTTTCCTCTGCTTTTAAGGGGGAGGTGGGGGACGTTCCGCATTTTCCCATTAAAGAAACAGGCCACGATCTCTCCCACGACGCCGCAATGAGACGCGTGCCGTTAGGGAGGGATGCGGCGGATACGGAGTGGGATACGGCGCGCCGTGGACCGCGTGTGCCCGTGCATTGTTTTGGGCCTGGCCCAACAGCGTTCGGCACCATGTGTGGCCCAGGCCCGGGGGCTCCTGTCGGTGTACTAAAGTAGGGGTACCTTAGTATCCCGACTTGTGCACGGGCGGTAGAAGCGTCCCGTGGCAGGGCTCGCCACGTGCTCGCCAAGGCCCACTCTAGTTCCCTTGAAGCCATTCAAGAACAAAGTATTCAAGTTAAGAAACAAGACCCCGGCAAGAGGAGCTTGCCGGGAAGGCCGCTCCAGGCTCAAGATTATCCCTTCAGCACAAGACCCTGGCAAGAGGAGCTTGCCAGGAAGGCCAAAGAACAGCATTTCAGAAGACATGCCGTGGCGCATTGCGCGCCCCGGCAAGACCCGGAGAACGACAAGCTTCCAGGCCTGGCAAGGTAGCGACCGCGGCAAGGTGCTTGCCGCGGCAAGCTTTCACTGTGTGCCTGCGCTCCAGCTCATCTGGCCACGCATCGCCCTGGGGCCCTTCCTGGGGCACGTGGCGGATGGCCGTGCAGCCTGGGGTACACGGTGGCAAGCCACGATGACGAGGCTACCGTCGTGGCAAACGGAGACGCCCGGACGGACGCTTTTTACACTGTTTTGGGGCGACGGCGACGGGCATTCAATGCCCTTGTCCCCCACCGTCTGGGTTAGGTACAAAACACTGTGCATATACAGTACATGCACTGTTACAACTACCACCAATTTTACGCTTTTACCCTCACCTACGTTGACACCTGTTGGGAACCCCTTCGACCTATAAAAGGAGGCCCATGCACAACGTAGAGGAAGGTTCCGAAACTTGATCACTCCCACGCTCGGCGTAGCTAGTACTGTAGATCTTCTTGCTCCCGAGCCAAGAACTCAATACAAACCGAGGCAGGAGTAGGGTTTTACGCATCCGTGCGGCCCGAACCTGGGTAAACTGCTCGCGTGTGCGCCTCGATCTGCTCTCTGTGCTCCCTCCGCTCCCTTGCCATACCGAAAAGGGGCTCCGGTCCCATAGGTGTTCGTGGGCGACCAGTTTCCCCGACACGTGACTAACTCCTTAGTCACCTTGAGCTCATTATGATGATGTCTTACCGAGTGGGCCCAGAGGTACCTCTCCGTCATACGGAGTGACAACTTCCCAGTCTCGGTTCGTACCAACTCAACAGACACTTTCGGAGATACCCGATGCGTACCTTTATAGCCACCCAGTTACGTTGTGACGTTTGGCACACCCAAAGTATTCCTACGGCATCCGGGAGTTGCACAACCTCATGGTCTAAGGAATAAATACTTGACACCGAAAAGCTTATGCATTACGAACTATACGATCTCGTGCTATGCTCAGGATTGGGTCTTGTCCATCACATCATTCTCCTAATGATGTGATCCCGTTATCACTGACATCCTATGTCCATGGTCAGGAAACCGTGACCATCTGTTGATCAACGAGCTGGTAACTAGAGGCCTACCAGGGACTCATTGTGGTCTATATATTCACACATGTATCGCCATTTCCGTACAATAGAATTCAAGCATGAATAACAGACGATTATCATGAACAAGGAAATATAATAATAATACTTTTATTATTGCCTCTAGGGCATATTTCCAACATATAGCCCGTACCGTGTGGTGAAGGCTGTCTTAGGTATATCCTTCTCTCGGATCTTCAATTGGTGGTATCCATATCGTAGATCTATCTTGGAGAATACTTTCGCTCCCTGGAGTTGGTCGAACAAATCATTGATCATCGGCAGCGGGTACTTATTCTTAATTGTCACTTCATTCAGCGCACGATAATCAACGACCATTCTTAATGATCCATCCTTCTTCTCGACCAAAAGCACTGGGGCTCCCCAAGGTGATAAACTTCGGCGAATAAATCCTTTCTCCAACAACTCCTTAATCTGCTTCTTGATCTCCTCCAGATCATTTGCTGGCATCTGATACGGTCTCTTAGATATTGGTCCGGTGCCAGGCAACAACTCTATCAAAAACTCAATATCTCTATCCGGTGGCATGCCAGGTAACTCCTCTGGAAACACATCCGGATAATCCTTTACTACTGGCACTTCCTCCTGAACAACTCCCGTGAGAGAATGTACTTGTATCCTTATAGGCGAATGCCTAGATACATACTTAATCCTTTTTCCCTCCGGGGTGGTGAGCAAAATAGACTTGCTGGCACAATCGATGTTACCTCCATACTTCGATAGCCAATCCTTACCTAATATCACATCCAATCCTTGTGACTCCAGGACTATTAGGTCAGAGGGGAAAGTGTGGCGTCCTATGGTCAATGGCGTCTGAAAACATCCTTGGTGTGCCATATACTCTGCTCCTGGTGAACTTACTAACATGTCGGTCTTAAGAACTCGGGTGGACATACTATGTGTATTCACGAATCCCCTTGAAATGTATGAATGCGATGCACCAGTATCGAAAAGAACTATTGCGGTAAATGTCTTAACCAAAAACTTACCGACAACAGCATCTGGTTGCTCTTCTACCTCCTCCACGGTCACGTGGTTCGCTTGTTCTTTGTTGAACGGGTTGGGCTTCTTCCCGGCGCTTCCATTGCCGTTCCCATTCTTAGCTTCGGGGCAGTCATTGGCATAATGTCCATTCTTCTCGCACTTGAAACAAGTGACGTGGCTGAAATCCTTCTTGGCGGGTGTGGACGGTGTAGAGCGGCTCTGGTTACTACTTGCTCCATTCCCATTTCCATTCTTAGGGCCATTGTGGTTGTGGGGAATTCCATGGTTATGGGTATATCCTCCCGAATTCGGAGTGAATCGGGGCTTCTGTTGGGCTCCAGAATTATTCCTTCCTTGTCCATACTTCCTCTTGCGGCTTTCAATCTGCTGGTGCTTCCCTTCAATCATTAGAGCTTTATATACCAGCTCTTGGTAGTTGTTGAAAGTTGCCACCATCAACTGTACGCTCATCTCATCATTCAGCCCTTCCATAAATCTCTCCTGCTTAGCGGCATCTGTGGCCACATCATCTGGGGCATAACGAGACAGGGTACTAAACTCATCCACCTACTGTGCCACAGTACGGTTTCCTTGGCGCAAGTTGTGAAACTCCCGCTTCTTCATGCCCATAGCTCCAGCTGAGACATGGGCAGTATGGAAAGCTTGCTGGAACTACTCCCAAGTGACATTGGCTATGGGGAAAGTGGCTGTGTAGTTCTCCCACCATGCTGCGGCTGGTCCAGACAACTGGTGTGCGGCAAATCGCACCTTCTCAGCGTCCGAGCAATTGGCGGTGGTCAAATCCCTTCCAATCTTGCGTAGCCAGTCATCAGCCACTATTGGTTCGATGCTGCTAGCAAACGCGGGTGGTTGCAACCTTAAGAAACGTGTCAGGTTGTCCACGGGTGGTGGTGGTGGAGGGTTGTTGTTGTTGTTGTTGTTGTTGTTCTGGTTGTTCTGGACAAGAAGTTGCATCAAGGTGTTCTGCTGCTGGATCAACTGAGTGAGCTCAGGGGGAAACTCAAATCCGGGCTCACGTCTTGGAGGCATCTGATGGGTGTAGAGGGAAGAGATTAGAACAAAATTGAGGTCTAAGGGAAAATCACTACCCATATGCACATGACACAAACACAATCATATCACACCAATCAATTTCAAGCAAGGTCTTACAAATCTAACTACCGTTACAGAAGTGCTCTTAAGCTAATATATGGGGGTAAACTACTAGTCACAGGGTGGTCATCTAAAAATATTGATCGGCGGACGATTCCATGATATTTGCTCCAGCTTCATCTTCGTAGTCTTCGTCATTACTATCATCGGGTTCTGAATCCGTGTCGTCGATGATAATGTAATCTTCGGGAGGAATTTCCTTGGGTTCTTCTTCCTCTTCTTCACCTCCTGGTGCTGGATCTCCCATGAATACTCCTAACTTCCTTGTCAAATCATTATTCTTCTCCACTAGTATCAACATCTCCTCCTCGTATCCGTCACGAGTAGACTTAAGTTCTTCTTCTAGCTCCAAATTTCTGTTTAGTGCCTTCTTCAATTCTATCATCCCAGCGCACATCGGGTGATCCTGTCGTCGAATGTGCTGATTCAACTCCTGGATGAATGCTGCAATGGACCTATCCTTCCGGGTCCTGATCATATCCCAATGCTCATCTCGGCGTCCACAAATCTGGTAGATGGTGTCCTTTAGCTCCTGCTTGTAGACTTCTCCGATCCTTCCCATCGTGATGTGGGCGGCCATGCTCTTGCCTAGACTCCAGGTTGGCGCATCAAAAGAAAACTCTATTGGCTCGGTGGAGGGTGTGAAGGTTCTTTCGGGAATTTGAACTTGAATGCTCCATCGCTCCTCCTCCGGTAAAGTGGCGGTGTAGGTCCCGGTAAAGCTTGGTATTCCTATGTTCAGGTACCTAGTGACTTCCTTCAGGTGTCATCCAAATGGTGTGTCTTCATCCGGTTGAGTGAACTTGTTCCTTGGGTCCACCATCCTAAAGAAGTAGAAAATGGAGAGAAGTCAGAAATGAGTAGAGAAGAGTGATCTAGGGTCTGTCTTAGTGGTCGTGTCCTACAGTCAGCGTGTGCTCTGATACCATCTTTATAGTGACCATGATCCGAATGGACCGAAGTCTCTGTGTTCTGTGTCATCCCTGGATTGGTAATGCTGACACACACAGTACTTGAAGGATTTATAACAGAGTGGCAATCACACACTTATTACATCGAATGTCTCCAATGAGAACTTATTACAAAAATCTATGGCTTAAGGCCATCTAACAAAATAACAGGGGAAGGCTTGGAAGATAAGTGAGTCCATCAACTCCAACGACATAGGTGAGTGCATGACAAACGACCTAGAACGTCTTATTCCTCGTCTGAAAATTCTGCAACGTAATATGTTGCAGCCCAAAAACGGGTCAGCACATGGAATATGCTGGCAAGATAACACAGAAGATGCAAGTAACCGAATAAAGGCTATACTATATGCATATTTGGCTGGTGGAGGCTCTAAGGTTAAAGTTTTTGCGTAAAGCCAATTTTTCCCTACAACAAAGGAATACATTTTATTTTAACTATCTTGTTGGTTGAAAATCATTGAGAAGGTACCTCCAACTCAATCCCAAATTAAAAGTTCATCATTAACCCAACAAATTAAATTATAGAGTGATGAGATCAACCAATAATTCAAGTACCAGATACTCAAGTTGTCCATAACCGGGGACACGGCTAATCATGATCAGTTTGTACACTCTGCAGAGGTTTGTGCACTTTTCCGACAAGACTCGATCACCTCCGTTTGGTTTCTCGCACTGCATGGTGTTTGAGAAACGGATGACCGAGACACAGTCTTTCCGAAGAGGTCCCCGTAACCGGATAGATAGGCCGGTACACCTACAATCCCTCTACATCTGCTAGCCCATCACGGAAAGGTTTCCCACAGCTTACTCAACTATGCCAGAGCCCATATTGGCATGTGGCTGCACACGGAAGTTTCTAGCATGAATAGTTTTATGATCCCTTTGAGCCTGGGTGGCATTCCATAGGAAAAATCACACGGAACCCCGGGATTTCCTAGGACAACACTGGGTTCTCCATGTGCCCTGCAACCAATCCACCCAGATGTGTATTCAAGTAGCCACCTTAAGTTGAATCCTTAATTAAAACTCACATCTGTCATGGATTTCACTCAAACCCAAACCACGTCTACAAGCATAGCATAGCAACCTAAGCAAACGTAAAAGTAACTCCCAAGGGTTTGAAAATAATGCAGGTAATAGGTTCTACCTCAATCTACTTCCCAGTCCCACAAGTTAAGAGATCCTACTCATGCAATGTGTGAGGGTTTGATCTAATGCATAAAAACTGGGTAAATAAAAGTATGATCAAAGTGTTACTTGCCTTGCTGACGATTCGCAAAACCTAGAGACTCGTAGTAGCACGCTTCATAGTCCGGGTATTCTATCGCAAGCAAACAATAGAATACATAAGAAAACAAGCAATAATGCACAAACAAAACTCCAAAAAAATAGATCTAACCAGAATGTTCAACCTAAGAACTCCGGTTTGCAAAAAGAATCAACTCGAAAGAAGCAACGAAACTCAAACTGCGAAAGAAACGAGCTCCGGTTACTATTTGGCCTAAAGTCAAATTTTACAGTAGCCAAAACTTTGTTCAAGTTGGTTAAACGAAAAGAGGGCGTCGAGACGAAGATCTGGGATTTTGAATCACCTAATTCCGACTCTCGAGCGAAAGGAAAAACGGAAAACAAGATCAGGGCAGAAATCGCGATCGGAAAAATCGCGGATAAATACCCCGAAAAAGAAAACTGACGAACAGGCTAACGAACGAACGTTCGCTGTCTGCGGCTAACGGACGAAAAGCGTTCGTTAAAACGAACGTATGGACGAACGTCCGCTAAATAGCTAAACCAAAGAAAACCGAACCGATCTAAACCTAATAAAAAAACGGATCTACGATTTACGAAAAATCGATCGTTTTAAAAAAAACCGATGACTACCTCGAAACGACGAACTCCGGCGGGTCCGGCGGTCCGGCGGCTGCGGGGCGGCGGCGCGGCTGCGGGAGGGCGGCGGCGCGGTTGCGGGAGGGCGGCGGGTCTAGGGTTTAGGGCGGGGCTGCGGCTGGCTCGGGCTAGCGGGCCGGTGGTCGCTATATAAAGCCCAGAGTCCTGGGCGGATACGGCCCTAAGTCGGTTTGCCTCTTTTTTTTCTAAAAGAGTCCTCGTGCAGAAAAACTAACAAAAGAAATACTAAACGGACTCCAAAAATCCCGAAATAAATTTTCACCGTCCTCTAATAATATTTAGGACAAAGTGAACATTTTTCCCGGACCTAAATGCAATTTTGAAAAAAAAACACGCATTTTTCCTATGCAAATAAAATCGCAAATAAATCCAGAGAAATACCAAAAGTGATTTTAACATTTTTCCTCCAATATTTCTGTTATTTTGGAGAAGTCATATTATCTCCGCTCATATATTGTATTTAGAAATATTTTTAGGAGAGAAAAATAATTAGAATCACACTGTCCTCGTACCGGTATTCGAGCGAACTCAAATACGAAAACGGTAAAATTCCCAACTCTCTCCGTAGCTCCTTGAGTTGCTTAGAATTTCGAGGAACGCCACGAACAAAAATGCAAAGAGCATGCGATGCAGTATGATCTATGCATAACATTCCAAATTGAAAATTTGGGATGTTACAGATCTTATGCACTTATGATTGGAACTCTAGCCAGCATCCGCAACTACTAATGATCATTAAGGTCGAGAAACCCAACCATAGCATTAAGTATCAAGTCCTTTTTACTCCCATACGTCATACTCCCCTAACTCTGGTTTAAGCTTATGCCGCTCTAGCAACCCACCATAAGCGAACTATGAACATATTGCAACACCCTACAGTGGGGACCCCTCACATTTGCGCGAGACGGATGGGCACCGTAGGACAGCTGAAAGTGCATTATATCGACTAGAGGGGGTGAATAGGCGATTTTTATGAATTCTTCACTGAGGAATTTGCAGGTGAGGAAATTCCTTAGCGAAGAACTACTTGCAGCGGAATAAGTAGTCAGAAGTAAACATAACAGAACACAAGCATGGTCATCATGATGAAATGAAGACAAGCACGGAGTACAGAAAACGTAAACACAGGATAGCACAGGATGAAGACAAACAGACTGAAAAAATTGAACTGAGGAAATTGAGAAAGTCTTCAGTCAAAGTCTCCAAACAGATATGAACAAGCACACAACACAAATATAAGGAAATGAAAGAGTTGAGGAAATAGAACCAATAAGCTTGGTGAAGACAACGATTTGTTAGACCATTTCCAACTGTTGTCTCAGTTGTACATCTGGTTAAGGCGGCTAGGTATTTAAACCTGATGACACACGGTCCCGTACACCCAGTCTTGGACAAATAATCCAAGACACCAAGTCCTCACCGTATTCCCCTTGAGCTAAGGTCACACAGACCTTGCCCGATCACTCGTGGTAAGTCTTCACAGGTGACTTCCGAACCTTCACAAAATCGGCCACTCGGCGATCCAAATTCCTCTTGGATGCTCTAGACCATGACGCCTAACCATCTGGAAGAAGCACAGTCTTCAAAGGTAACAAGCATCGGATCCACTCAGGATCAATCTCTTCAGTGATGCTCAATCACTTTTGGGTTTGTAGGTGTTTGGGTTTGGTTTTAGGTTTTTCCTCAGTTGATGATTTTCGCTCAAAGTCCTCGGAGGATGGGTTGCTCTTATGACAAGTGTCAGTTTCTCTCGGAGCAGCCAACCAGCTAGTGGTTGTAGGGGCAGTTATTTATAGCCTAGGGAGCAGCCTGACATGATAAGACATAATTGCCCTTTAATGATATGACCGTTAGGTAGGTAGATATTTTGGGACAGCTGGCGGGTAGCACAACAACGGTCAGAAATATGACTATCAATTTCCTCACGGGTATCATGTTCCTCACTGTGTAGGCAATCCGCACTGACGAATTCCTAACTCTTCAATGAGAACAAATTCCTCAGAGACCAGAAGAACTTCGTCTCTGTCACTGAAGAATATGACTAAACTGTATGAGATTTCCAATGGCTTCACTCGAAGGGATTGGTAGGTGTAGGATTTTGAGTTGAGCATCAAATGGAAATTTTTTCCTTAGTATTTCCTCGACCCCCATTAATAGTACGGTGTTTCCTATGACTCAACAAAGAGAAAATGAAACTACGAAAACAAAAGTCTTCACGCTTCATGTTCCACAAATGAATACCAAGTCTTCAAGGTCACACCAATTTCTTCACTTTCAAAGTCTTCAGAAAGTCTTCAGAAGTTCAAAGTCTTCAGTCGAAGAACTTCATTTTTAGGGGTCGACTTTCTCTGTAAATATCAAACTCCTCATAGACTTATAGACATGTGTACACTCATAAACACATTAGTCCCTTAACCTATAAGTCTTCAATACACCAAAATCACTAAGGGGCACTAGATGCACTTACAATCTCCCCCTTTTTGGTGATTGATGACAATATAGGTTAAGTTTTCAACGGGGATAAACATATGAAGTGTAAATACTGATAATGAGGAATTTGATTGCAAGATATAGAAGAACTCCCCCTAAAGATGTGCATAGTGAGGAATTTTCTTTTGAAGCAATGCACACTTGAAGAGTAGAATCATGGAGATCTCCCCTTATATCTTGTAATTCATACACGCATTTGACATATAATATGAAGAATTTGAAATGCATGATGAAATATGGTGACTGATGTAATTCAGCATGCATGCATAAACATTAATAAGGAATAAGCATGCAGAAAAAACCATAGCAGAAGTATCAGGTCACCATAGAGTTTAAGTTTACAACTCGATCCAGCAAAGTCATCAGAAGAACGAGAGTTGTAACTTAGCAAAAAAAACGCCCATATATATAGACCCGCTTGAAGACTAACTCAAATTTCTCCCCCTTTGTCATCGAATGACCAAAAGGATGGAAACTGAGGACTAACGCCCCTGAAGAATCTCAAGATGATGAAGGAGCGCCAGCGTTGTTGGGATAGATGGTTGATGTAGGGCCTGCCGCAGTGTCGTCCAAGTCTTCATACTCTTCGGTTTCGTGCGATGAAGAATAGGATCTAGCCACCAAGGCAGGAACCTTGACCTTCTTGTATTTCTTCGGTGGAGGAGCAGACTAGTCAAAGTCATCCTTGAGACCTATTTTCTTCAGATCTTCTTCGCTGTAAAGGTGAGACAGAACAACCCAGGTGCGGTTGAGGGTTTCATGGAGGTAGTAATGGTTTTGCTTCACTGCATTGTGTGTAGAAGTCATGTTCTGAAGAATTGAACCAAACTGACGCTTGACCCATTTGTGGTTGCGATCAACCTTCTGGTGAAGACTGAGGAGAAGCTCATGATCAGTCATCACTCTGGGAGCTGTGCCTTGAGGATTTTGCTTGGGAGCGTTGGCGGTAGAGTCATCATTGGTGGAGTAGGATGCAGCTTTGCGAAATTGACCATCCAACGGACGAATGCCTTCATCAATAACAGCAGAAGCCTTGCCCTTGTCATCAGCTGAGGAATATGTTCATTTGAGGACTTCAATCAGGGGCAAGTAGTTGCAATGATTCAGCGTGTCAGCTTTGTAGTTCACTGAAGACCTTGTCCTGATGAATCTCATAATCCACGGAGCATAAGGCTTCAGGTTGAAAGGGGACAGTGCAACATTTGCCATAGTCCTCATGAAGAAATCATGGAAGTTGACGGGAACGCCATGGATGATGTTGAACAGCGGATTCTTCATGATGCCAATGACTTCTTCATCATTCGAGTCGTGGCCCTTGATTGGACTCAATGTCTTCGTCAGAATGCGATAGACAGTCCGAGGTAGAAACAGCAATTCCTTCACGGGGAATTTGGTCCTTGGGGCTTGACCTGCCTTCAAAGGCTTCATCAGCACTTGCATGTAGTGATCTGTAAGTTCAGTTTCTTCATACATGCAACGAGCTGCTTCAGTGGGAGGACTGAGAGGCAAAGCTTGAAGTAATTCAGAAGCTGGTGCCTTGAAGTGAGTGTTTTCATACATCCAGTCCAGCACCCATGAATTCACATCTTTAGAATTTCTGGTGATGTGCAGCGTTGCATAAAATTGAAGGATAAGTTCTTCATTCCAATCACAGATATCGGTGCAGAAAGCCAACAGTCCAGCTTCGTGAAGAACACTGAGGACTGGCACGAAGCAAGGTAGAGATTCCATATCCACGTGAGGAATATGCTCATGATCGAAGACTTTGTCTTTGTTGAATAGCACTGAGGAATATAAATTTGCCTGGCTGGCAGTCCAGAAACGCCTCTTCCTAATGCGAGCAGAGTCATAGGGGTTGTATTCAGTGAAGAACACGTGCTCGTGGAAGAAATCAGCCTTCTGGAAAGTTTGCTTTCTTGAGAAAGGATCCTTTGGCTTGGGTTGAGGAGTGTCAGTCAATTGCATCACAACCTCCGGATTCGCAATCTCAGGTTCTTCAGGCTGAGGAATTTCTGGTTCCTCTTTGGTGGCAGTCCTCATAGATTCAGCAGCAGCAGCAGTTTCTTCAGCACTAGTGGCTGGAATGTCTTCATGGATAGACTGTGTGGGATGAGTTTCTTCAGAGCCCAAAGGAACAGTGTGTGCTCGAGAATGAGGAATTTGTTGCAGCGGCATGAACAAAGGGGAGTTGGGATGATGACTATCCCAAAATTCATCATCCATCAAAGGAGTAGCACTCCCATTGTCCACGTCCGAGTCTTGTTCATCCAATTCTTCAACACCGGCCTCTTCAGCAGTGAACTGAGGCATAGGCGAGGAGATAAATGGGGTTGAAGGGATTGCATCCACTTCAATTTCTTCATCCGCCTGCTCTGAGGAAGCAACAGAGGGAATGTCTTCTTCTGATTCACTTGGAATCACATATTCTTCATCAAACGGAATAAGTTCCTTTGATGGCATGGATGAAATGGGAACGGCATCAATTGGGTTGTCAACTGAGCTTGTCAAAGGCTTCATTTTCTTCGGAGCTGAAGAATCTGATGAACTTGATGCCTTCCTTTTCTTCACAGCTGCACACTCTGCAGCCTTGGTCTTCTTCACATCTGATGCAGATGGAAGGATTGCAGTTGGAGTAGGCGCAGGAGGAGCACAGGAATCTGGTTGAATTTCTTCAAGCACAACTGTTTCAGTTGCCCTGACTTCTTCATGTTCTGTAGGCACAGCCTTTGGAGCTTTAGCTGGCCTGGCATTTTCTTCAGGCGCAACACTAGAGGTTGCCCTGTCAATTTCTTCAGTGGCTGGAATGCAGTCATCAGCCCTGGTATTTTCTTCAGCAGCCTGATGTTCTTCAGCATTGCTGGCATGTCCTTTAGTAGACTGAGCAGATGCTTCAGCCTGAGGAATTTAAATGTGTGTTTGACGAACAGCACTTGAAGAAAAACCTTTAGTCAAATTCACAAATCTGACTTTGGCGCCCATCCAGTCTGCGCGATAAGCGTCGAATTAATCACTAGGGTTTTGATTTCACCATGAATCTTTACAAGTTCTTCAGTTGTCATGTTGACAACATTCTTCTTCAAGAAGTGCTCCTTCTTGTACTGCGCTTTCTTCATCTGCCTGGCCTTTTCAAATTTCCATTTTTCTTCGCCTATGAAGGCGGTCAGCATGTGACTTTGGCGAGGAGTCAGGTTGAAGTCAGTCATAGGAGTGTTGGGATCCTGATGCCAGAGATCAATAAAGTCGAGGATTACCTTTGGATCCAAAAGCAGTGGCACTTCGCTTACTTTGGCTCTAGCGGCCCTTTCTTGCCTGTCTCTGATGATTTGAACAAGTTCTTCATCATCAGCTTCATCATCAGACGGCACTTGGCAAGCAACTTGTTTCTTGTGAGGACTTGGGCAAGAACCTCGTCCAGCAGTGGTCTTTTTCTTCAGCAGAGAGGGACCAGCTGAGGAATTTGGAGCAGCTGAGGAACTTGCTGAGGCTCCTGAGGCAATGGATATGCCCGCAGTCCTTTGACATGTGGCTAGATGCACAGGTGCAGAGGATTTCGTCGGAGCATCCGAAGACGTTGGCGGAGGAGCTGAGGACTTTGGAGGAGTAGGAGCAGTTTGAGGAGTTGGTCGTGAGGGCTTTGAGGAATCTTGCCGTGAGGGCATTGCTGAGGAACTTGGCTTATGTGCAGGCTTCTTTGCAATGGCCTTCTTCGGCTTACAAGCAGAGGCCTCAGCAGAGGCAGCAGCAGCAGCAGCGTCTTCATTGAATTTCCTCACTCCTTCTTTTGCTTGTTTGGCCAACTTGGCCTGCCGCTTAGCCCATTCATCAGGATAATCCTCACTGCGCTTGAGGCTAGTGGGACCACCAACTTGGCCATGTGCCAATGGAGGTCTTGGGCATGGAGGATTGAGTGCGAATTTCTTCATGTATTTGGGAGTAACATACCTGTACTCCCTCCACTCTCTTGCCCATCTCCTCTCTATTCTCTGTATGCGCACTTTGCGCTGATTCTTGTCCTCTTTTCCGTACTTTGCCTCATCAAGAGTTCAATAGTCAGCATATATGTCTTTAGGGATTTCGAAAGCAGTGTTGACCTCAGGCCTCTTTCCTCCCTTTTGTGGCTTCTTTCCATTAGCCATTTTCTTCAGACGAGGAATTTGAACAATTGAATTCTCTGAAGAAGTATGCAATTTTTCTTCGAGGAACGCTGCAAATGAGTTAAGTTGATGAGAACCTAGTGATTCAGCAGCGGACATGAGTACCTGTGAACAGAGTATAGTTGCGAGGAATTTGGAGAGGTCATATGCGTTCTCAGAAGGTTTTGTAAAAAGAACAAGTTTGAGGAATTTGACCAGATGAGTCTTGAAGAATTTCACTAAGTGTTCTTTGTCTTAGGTTCCAGAGTTGTATAGATTGAAAATCCACACAATTGAGGAATCTTGAAGAAAAACACAGCTTAGAGAAATTGAATCAAGAACAGAAGATATGTGAGGTGTTTAGTGTGTGAAGATTTGAAGAAAAACACCTTTGAGAATTTTTGTAGAACACATTCGACTCAAAGAGGGCAGTAAAAGTAACTTTTAATTACCCTGGATGAAGAACATGACGAATAGTGAGGTGGAGAAGTGAAGTTCGTCTGTGCATATCTTCCACGCCTTAACTTGGCTGAGGAAGACAGCTACAGCGGCGGCGGAGTGAAGAAATCCAAGGCCGGCGCGAGTACGACGGCGACGAGGTCGAGGCAGTGAAGCTCTTCCTCACCGGCGATGATGAAGTAGTGGTGGCACTAGGGTTGGAGAAGCTCGAGCGAGAGAGAGAGAGAGAGAGAGAGAGAGAGAGAGAGAGATCGAGTGAAGTAAAAAGTGAAGTGAGGAAGGGGAGGGGTATTTATAGCGGAGATGAATAACCGTTCGCCCGAAGAATTTGGACGAACGTGCCCCTGACCCTTCTCATTCGCTCGACATGTGTCACCCATGTACTGAGAAGTGGAGATCGTGGGTGAATAGATAAGTATTGTCGTGGGATGCGGAATGATTTGAGCGGCAAAACTGAAAATTTGGATAAGATAAGTTTTAACGTTGTGTTCGCAAATTCTTCAACTGACAAGGACACAGTGAAGATTTTGAATGAGTTTCAAATAGAACGCGTATGAAGAATTTGTGAATAGAATGGGTTGAGTTTAGCAAAGAGGGGGAAGGGTCCGATCAAATTCACTTAGCAGGAAAAGCAACTTGAAGAAATAGCAATAAGTGAATGTTGTAGAGGACATATATATAGCCAATGAAGCAAAAAAGACGGAAAAGGTGAAGACAATGCAAAGTTGAAGAATATGAACAACTGAGGAATTTCCGAAAAACTCAAATTGAAGATTTTCAACTTTGGTGGTGACGTGACCCACCGTATAAGAATGATGATTTCAGAGACCGCGTACAATTGTCGTAGGGTTCTGGGAATCAATTTCTTCGTTAATTTCTTCACACTTAGAGCGTTATTCTTCATTGATTCAAGAAAAACATTTCTTCATGTGTTGCACATCTGAGTCATCAATTGTGCATAAGTGTTAGGATGGGTGTCCTATTCAAAGAACATTCGAAGATTCTAAGATATTTAGCTCACACCGCAACTTGTAAAATCTCTTCTCATCCAAGGGCTTTGTGAAGATATCGGCTAGCAATTCTTTAGTCTTCACATGCTCAATAGAAATGTCGCCCTTCAACACATGATCACGAAGAAAATGATGACGAATCTGAATGTGCTTTGTCTTCGAGTGCTGAACTGGGTTGTGAGCAATCTTGATGGCACTCTCATTGTCACAGAAGAGAGGCACATTCTTCACGTTGATGCCATAGTCCTTGAGAGTTTGCTTCATCCAAAGCAATTGAGCACAACAAGAACCGGTAGCAATATACTCAGCTTCAGCAGTAGACAGTGATACGCAGTTCTATTTCTTCGAATACCAACGGACCAACGATCTTCCGAGGAAGTGACATATACCAGATGTTGACTTGCGGTCCACACGATCACCAGCATAGTCAGAGTCTGAATATCCAATGAGATCAAAAGCCGAGCCCTTGGGGTACCATAATTCAAGTGTTGGTGTGTGAGCTGGATATCGAAGAATATGTTTCACAGCCTAGTGGTGTGATTCCTTCAGTGTATCTTGAAAACAGGCACACATGCAAACACTAAGCATTATATCTGGCCTAGATGCACATAAGTACAATAAAGAACCAATCATGGAGCGGTATACCTTATGATCGAAGTCAATACCATTTTCATCAGTGCACAGATGGCCATTTGTGGGCATAGGGATTTTGACGCCTTTGCAATCGTGCATGCCGAATTTCCTCAGTACATCTTTGAGGTATTTCTCCTGAGATATGAATATGCCATTGCGTTGTTGATGAATTTGAAGACCTGAGAAGAATTTCAATTCTCCCATCATAGACATTTGATATTCTTCACTCATCATATAGGCAAATTCATCACTATAGCGTTGATCAGTACAGCCAAAGATAATATCATCAACATATATTTGGCACACAAATAATTCACCATCATAAGAATTAGTGAAAAGAGTAGGATCAAGTGAACCGGGTTTGAAGCCTTTCTTCATGAGGAATTCCTTCAAAGTATCATACCACGCCCGAGGGGCCTGCTTGAGGCCATAGAGGGCCTTATTGAGTCTGAAGACTTTGTCAGGATTCATTGGACCTTCAAAACCTGGGGGTTGAGCAACATATACTTCTTCCTCAAGCTTACCATTGAGGAATGCACTTTTCACAACCATTTGATATAGAGTGATATCATGATGGTTAGCATAAGCAAGTAATATGCGAATAGCCTCAAGTCTAGCAACAGGTGCAAAATTTTCATCGAAATCAATTCCTTCAACATGTGTGTAGCCTTGAGCTACAAGTTGTGCATTATTACTTACCACAAGGCCATTTTTGTCTTGCTTGTTGCGGTAGATCCACTTTGTGACAATGATATTATGCTTGCGAGGATCTGGACGTTTGACCAGTTCCCAGACGTTGTTGAGCTCGAATTGATGTAATTCTTCTTGCATGGCTTGAATCCACTCAGACTCCAGAAATGCTTCATCTACCTTAGTGGGTATCTATAATGTTTGATTGTTTCATGCTATTATTTATGAAGTCTTTGATGTTTAATGGGCTTTATCATTCACTTTTATATCATTTCTGGGACTAACCTACTAACCCAAAGGCCCAGTCCAGATTGCTGTTTTTTGCCTGTTTCAGGGTTTTGCAGAAAAAGAATATCAAACGGAGTTCAAACGGAATGAAACCTTCGCGACAGATATTTTTGGGGAAAATTACGCACACGGAGCTTGGGAACCATGTCAGGGGATCAAGGGCTGGCCCACGAGGGTGGGGGCGCGCCCCCCTTCCCAAGGCGCGCCCCCCTGCCTCGTGGCCCCCTCGAGCGTCCCCCGGTGCCCTCCTTCTTCCTGTATAAGTCTATGTACCCCAAAACCTCTATGAACAGAGAGAAAACCCTAATTCCACTGCCGTACATTATGTTCCCATGAGATCCCATCTTGGAGCCTGTTCCGGAGCTCCACCGGAGGGGGATCCATCACAGAGTTCATCATCATCATTATCATCACCCTCACCATGAGTTGTGAGTAGTTTACCACAGACCTTCGGGTCCATAGCTAGTATCTAGATGGCTTCTTCTCTCTCTCTGGATCTCAATACAAAGCTCTCCTCGGTCTTCGTGGAGATCTATTTGATGTAATCTCTTTTTGCGGTGTGTTTGTCGAGATCCGATGAATTGTGAGTTTATGATCAAGGTTATCTATGAAAGATATTTGGTTCTTCTCTGAACTTTTTATGTGTGCTCATAATATCCTTGCAAGTCTCTTCGAATTATTGGTTCGGTTTGGCCTAATAGATCTGTAGTTCTTGCAATGGGAGAAGTGCTTGGCTTTGGGTTCAATCTTGCGGTGTCCTTTCCCAGTGGCAGTAGGGGCAGCAAGGCACGTATTGTATTGTTGCCATCGAGGATAAAAAGATGGGGTTTATATCATATTGCTTGAGTTTATCCCTCTACATCATGTCATCTTGCTTAAGGCGTTACTTTGTTCTTATGAACTCAATACACTAGATGCATGCTGGAGAGCGGTCGATGTGTGGAGTAATAGTAGTAGATGCAGAATCGTTTCGGTCTACTTGTCTCGGACGTGATGCCTATATACAATGATCGTGCCTAGATGGTCTCATAATTATTCGCTTTTCTATCAATTGCTCGACGGTAATTTGTTTACCCGCCGTAGAATATCGCTATCATGAGAGAAGCCACTAGAGAACACTATGGCCCCCGGGTCTATTCTCAACATATCAATCTACATCTACTTTACTTTTATCGCTTTTATTTTCTGTTTTTATAAACCAAAAATACCAAAAATATAAACTATCATCTCTATCAGATCTTACTTTCCTAAGTGACCGTAAAGGGATTGACAACCCCTTATCGTGTTGGTTGCGAAGTTCTTATTTGTTTGTGCATGTGCGAGGGACTCGCGCGTGGTCTCCTACTGGATTGATACCTTGGTTCTCAAAAACTGAAGGAAATACTTACGCTACTGTGTTGCATCTCCCTTTCCTCTTCGAGGGAATACAACGCAAGCTCGAGAAGTAGCAAGAAGAATTTCTGGCGCCGTTGCCGGGGAGGCTTACGCAAAAGTCATATACCAAGTACCTATCACAAACCCTTATCCTTCGCATTACATTTATTTGCCTCTCGTTTTCCTCTCCCCCACTTCACCCTTGCCGTTTTATTTGCCCTTGTTCCGCCGTGTGTTTATCGTTCGCTTGCTTCTTGTTTGCTTGTGTGTGTTGGCTTGCTTGCTTGTCACTATGGCTGAGAACAATACCAAATTGTGTGACTTCTCCAATACCAACAACAATGATTTTATTAGCACTCCGATCGCTCCTATTACCGATGCTGAATCTTGTGAGATCAATGCTGCTTTGTTGAATCTTGTCATGAAAGATCAATTCTCCGGCCTTCCTAGTGAAGATGCCGCTACCCATCTAAACAACTTTGTTGATTTGTGTGATATGCAAAATAAAAGGGATACAGATAAAGATATTGTTAAATTGAAGTTATTTATGTTTTCACTTAGAGATTGTGCTAAAACTTGGTTTTCCTCTTTGCCTAGAAATAGTATTGATTCGTGGAATAAGTGCAAAGATGCTTTTATCTCTAAGTATTTCCCTCCTGCTAAGATCATCTCTCTTAGAAACGATATTATGAATTTTAAGCAACTAGATCATGAGCATGTTGCGCAAGCTTGGGAGAGAATGAAATTGATGATACGTAATTGCCATACACATGGTTTGAATCTATGGATGATTATTCAGAACTTTTATGCTGGCTTGAATTTTGCTTCTAGAAATCTTTTAGATTCGGCCGCTGGAGGCACTTTCATAGAAACTACCTTAGGAGAAGCTACCAAACTCCTAGATAATATTATGGTTAATTATTCTCAATGGCACATCGAAAGATCTATTAGTAAAAAAGTGCATGTTATTGAAGAAATTAGTGTTTTGAGTGGAAAGATGGATGAACTTATGAAATTATTTGCTGCTAAGAGTGCTTCTTCTGATCCTAATGATATGCCTCTGTCCACTTTGATTAAGAATAACAATGAATCTTTGGATGTGAATTTTGTTGGTAGGAATAATTTTGGTAACAATGCTTAGAGAGGTAATTTTAACCCTAGGCCTTTTCCTAGTAATTCCTCTAATAATTATGGTAATTCCTACAACAACTCTTATGGAAAGATGCCTTCTGAATTTGAAACTAGTGTTAAGGAGTTTATGATCTCGCAAAAGAATTTCAATGCTTTGCTTGAAGAGAAATTGCTTAAGGTTGATGAATTGGCTAGAAGTGTGGATAGAATTACTCTTGATATTGATTCTTTGAAACTTAGATCTATCCCACCTAAGCATGATATCAATGAGTCTCTCAAAGCCATGATAATTTCCATTGATGAATGCAAAGAAAGAACCGCTAGGGTGCGTGCTAAAAGAGAAGATTATATTAAAGCGTGTTCTTCTAGTTATCATGAAAATAAAGATGAAGATATGAAAGTTATTGATGTGTCTCCTATTAGATCCTTGTTTTCTAGTATAAATCTTGATGAAAATAGGATTGGAGATGATTCTGCTTTAAGGTGTCCCAATGATTGGGAGTTTTTAGATCTTGATGCTAAGATTGCTAAAAGTGGGAGATAAGAGATTAAAACTTTGCATAGTGATGAACCCACTACTTTGGATTTCAAGGGATTCAATTATGACAATTGCTCTTTGATTGATTGTATTTCCTTGTGGCAATCTGTACTAAATTCTCCGCATGCTTATAGTCAAAGTAAAACTTTCACCAAACACATAGTTGATGCTTTGATGCAATCTTATGAAGAAAAACTTGAGTTGGAAGTTTCTATCCCTAGAAAGATTTATGATGAATGGGAACCTACTATCAAAATAAAAATAAAATATCATGAATGTTATGCTTTGTGTGATTTGGGTGCAAGTGTCTCCACTATCCCAAAAACTTTGTGTGATTTGCTAGGGTTCCATGAGCTTGATGATTGTTCTTTAAATTCGCATCTTGCGGATTCCACTATTAAGAAACCTATGGGAAGAATTAATGATGTTCTTATTGTTGCCAATAGGAATTATGTGCCCGTAGATTTCATTGTTCTTGATATAGATTGCAATCCTTCATGCCCTATTATTCTTGGTAGACCTTTCCTTAGAACGATTGGTGCAATTATTGATATGAAGGAAGGAAATATTAGATTCCAATTTCCATTAAGGAAAGGCATAGAACACTTTCCTAGAAAGAAAATCAAATTACCATATGAATCTATCATGAGAGCCACTTATGGATTGCCTTCCAAAGATGGCAATACCTAGATCTATCTTGTATCGTGCCTAGCTAGGGCGTAAAACAATAGCGCTTGTTGGGAGGCAACCCAATTTTATGTTTTATATTTTTGTTGATGTTAGGGAATAAATATTGCATCTAGCCTCTAATTAGATGTGGTTTCATGTTTTGTTTAGTGTTTGTGCCAAGTAGAACCTTTGGGAAGACTTGTGTGAAGTTTATGTGATCTTGCTGTGAAAAACAGAATCGTTAGCGCTCGCTAAAGTGGTCTTCGGATTTTACTGGAGCGTGCTTTTTAGTTGATTCTTTTTGCAGATGATTGGTAGACAAATTCCGCAAATTTACCAATTTAGTTTGAATTCGTTGGAGTTCTAGAAGTAGGCGAAACCTGCAGATTACTACAGACCATTCTGTTTTTGACAGATTCTGTTTTTCGTGTGTTGTTTGCTTATTTCAATGCATCTATGAGTAGTATTGGAGGATATGAACCATAGAGAAGTTGGAATACAGTAGGTTTAACACCAATATAAACAAAGAATGAATTCATTGCTGCACCTTTGAGTAGTGGTTTGCTTTCTTATACTAACGGAGCTCACGAGAATTTTTGTCTAAGTTTTGTGTTGTGAAGTTTTCAAGTTTTGAGTATTGTTTGATGGACTATGGAACAAGGAGTAGCAAAGGCCTAAGCTTGGGGATGCCCATGGCACCCCAAGTAAATTCAAGATAATCAAAAGCCTAAGCTTGGGGATGCCCCGGGAAGGCATCCCCTCTTTCGTCTTCATCCATCGGTAACTATACTTGGAGCTATATTTTTATTCGCAACATGATATGTGTTTTGCTTGGAGCGTCTTGTATAATTTGAGTCTTTGCTTGTTAGTTTGTCACAATCATCCTTGCTGGACACACCTATTTGAGAGAGTTAAATATGGCCTAGAAATTGTTAGAACACTCTATATGCTTCACTTATATCTTTTGAGTTGAATAGTTTTTGCTCTAGTGCTTCACTTACATCTTTTAGAGCACGGTGGTGGTAATATTTTGTAGAAATTGTTGAACTCTCATACTTCACTTATATCCTTTTGAGATTCTATTAAAACAGCATGGTAATGTGTTTAGGCTAAGAAACTAGTCTTCGCGTGATACACATCCAATGTCAATGTAGTAAAAAAATCACACTAAGTGCATTGAATATGATGAGATGTTGGATGCTTGATAATTGTTTTGAGATATGAGGATAGTGATATTAGGGTCATGCTAGTGGAGTTATTATGAAATTGAGAAATACTTGTTTTAAGGTTAGTTATTCCCGTAGCATGCACATATGGTGAACCGCTATGTGACGAAGTTAGAGCATGAGGTATTTGTAGAGTGCCAACCTTTGTGTGGAGGTCGAGGGCGCGATGGTTAAATCCTACCAACCTCCCCCCTAGGAGCATGCTTTGATTGCTTTGTTTTGATGACTCGTAGATTTTTGCAATAAGTATATGAGTTCTTATGACTAATGTTGAGTCCATGGATTATACGCACTCTCACCCTTCCACCATTGCTAGCCTCTCTTGTACCGCGCAACTTTCGTCGGTACCATAAACCCACTATCCTTCCTCAAAACAGCCACCATATTATTCCTCAAAACAGCCACCATACCTACCTATCATGGCATTTCCATAGCCATTCCGAGATATATTGCCAAGCAACTTTCCACCGTTCCGTTCATATGACACGCATCATATTGTCATATTGCCATTGCATGATCATGTAGTTGACATCGTGTTTGTGGCAAGGCCACCATGCATAATTTTTATACATGCCACTATTGTTTCATTGCACATACCGGTACACCGCCGGAGGCATTCATATAGAGTCATACTTTGTTGTTGTAGTATCGAGTTGTAATGAAAGTGTGATGATCATCATTATTAGAGCATTGTCCCATGGGAGGAAAGGCTAAATCTATAAAGCCCCTCCTCAAAAAAAGAAGAAAAAAAGAAAGGCCCAGAAAAAAAGAGAAAAGAAAAGTGACAATTGCTACTATCTATTTTCCACACTTGTGCTTCAAAGTAGCACCATGTTCTTCATTGTAGAGAGTCTTGAAAGTGCAACTAATCCCCGGGTGGTTTTGGCAATTAATAACAACATATATATCATTGAACTAATAGTTTCTTGAGAATCATTTCAGAGAAGTTCAGTGATATGGGTATGGCAATGACTGAAGAAGTGGACCCCTCAAAATGCTAAGGCAAGCATTGGCAAAAGCTCAAGACTCCATTTTTGGTTTAGTGATCCAAGATCACATTGAGTCCATAGGAAAAGCCAATACTATTAAAAGGGGATGAGGTTGTGTTGATGATCTGGTTGCTCAAGTGCTTAGTGATATATCTCCTTCAACTATCAGCAACTTTCACTACAATACACACTCATAAGTAATCTCGGTCCCACCGATTTTCCAACTCAGTCACACCGAGATGAACCACCTCAGCCATAAGCCAAACCCTAGAAAAATCGGTCATTCCGAGTTTGAGATCGGTCTCACCGAAACATGGGTTGCCAAGCTTCTGTAACCGTTTGTCATCATATCGGAATAACCGAGATGATATTTTCGGTCACACCGAAATTGGCAAGCTCCTGTCTTTGATCAAATCGGACTAACCGAGATGGTATTTTCGGTCCCACCGAAAACCCCAACGTTCACTATATTTGAACTTTCGGTCTGACCGAGTTGTCCACTTCGGTCTCACCGAGATTTCTCAATTATGTGTGTAACGGTTGGATTTTTGTGTGGAGGCTATATATACCCCTCCACCCCCTCTTCATTCGTGGAGAGAGCCATCAGAAAGAACTACCACTCCTACCTTACACTTTCTGAGAAGAGAACTACCTACCCTTGTGTTGAGATCAAGTTGCTCCACTCCCACCATATGAAACTTGATTTCTAACCTTCCCAAGTTGCTTTCCACTCAATCCTTTCTTCCACCACAGCCAAATCAGTGAGGAGAGTTGAGTGTTGGGGAGATTATCATTTGAAGCATAAGAGCAAGGAGTTCATCATCATCTACAACATCTATTACCTTTTGGAGGGTGGTGCCTCCTAGATTGGTTAGGTGTCGCTTGGGAGCCTCCGTCATCGAGATGTGGAGTTGAACCAAGAAGTTTGTAAGGGCAAGGAGATCGCCTACTTCGTGAAGATCTACCCCGAGTAAGGCTAGCCCTCCGTGGGCGTAGGCCATGATGGAATAGACAAGGTTGCTTCTTCGTGGACCCTTCGTGGGTGGAGCCCTCCGTGGACTCGCGCAGCCGTTACCCTCCGTGGGTTGAAGTCTCCATCAACGTGGATGTACGATAGCACCACCTATCGGAACCACGGGAAAAATCACCGCGTCTCCAAAATTGCGTTTGCTCTTCTCCACCTCTCTTTACTACATGTGCAAGTTACTTTCCACTCAATCCTTTCTTCCACCACAGCCAAATCAGTGAGGAGAGTTGAGTGTTGGGGAGATTATCATTTGAAGCACAAGAGCAAGGAGTTCATCATCATCTACAACATCTATTACCTTTTGGAGGGTGGTGCCTCCTAGATTGGTTAGGTGTCGCTTGGGAGCCTCCGTCATCGAGATGTGGAGTTGAACCAAGAAGTTTGTAAGGGCAAGGAGATCGCCTACTTCGTGAAGATCTACCCCGAGTAAGGCTAGCCCTCCGTGGGCGTAGGCCATGATGGAATAGACAAGGTTGCTTCTTCGTGGACCCTTCGTGGGTGGAGCCCTCCGTGGACTCGCGCAGCCGTTACCCTCCGTGGGTTGAAGTCTCCATCAACGTGGATGTACGATAGCACCACCTATCGGAACCACGGGAAAAATCACCGCGTCTCCAAAATTGCGTTTGCTCTTCTCCACCTCCCTTTACTACATGTGCAATTTACTTTCCGCTGCTTATACTCTAGAATTGCATGTGTAGGGTGATGCTTGACTTGATCATAATTGTGAATCTGCCAAAAACTGTTCATGATCAAAAGGCAGAATTTTTATAATTACAAGTAGTCTAATCACCCCCCCTCTAGACATACTTTCGATCCTACAAGTGGTATCAGAGCTTTGGTCTCCATTGTATTGGTTTCCATTGCATTGGACTCCATAAGCTTGGTTTCACAACCTAGGAGAGTATGGCGTCTAGTGAGGGTAATTATCGTAGAGGTCCTTACTTTGATGGTACAAATTTTGCTAGTTGGAAGCATAAAATGAAAATGCATATTCTTGGTCATAACCCAGCCTCATGGGGCATTATTTGTGTTGGCATGCAAGGTGAATTCTTCGAGGAAGGAAAAGTTCCGGATCGCGAAGCTACACCGGAAGAGTTGCGGATGTTGCAAAACAATGCTCAAGCTTGTGACATTCTCTTCAATGCTTTGTGTCCCGAGGAGTTCAACAAAATCAGCCGTCTTGAGAATGCTAAAGAGATTTGGGATACTTTGGTTGAAATGCACGAAGGTACCGAGTCTGTGAAGGAATCAAAGCTAGATATTCTTCAAGGTCAACTTGACAAGTTCAAGATGAAGGATGGTCAAGGAGTCGCTGAAATGTACTCTAGGCTTGCTCTCATCACAAATGAGATTGCCGGCTTAGGAAGCGAAGAAATGACCGACCGATTCATCATCAAGAAGATTCTAAGAGCTTTGGATGGAAAGTATGACACCGTGTGCACTTTGATCCAAATGATGCCAAACTACAAGACTCTCAAGCCAACTGAAGTCATTGGAAGAATCGTTGCTCATGAGATGACACTTAAGGATAAGGAAGAGCTTCACAACAAGTCAAGTGGTGCTTACAAAGCTACAAGTGATGCTCCCACAACCTCAAGTGACAAGTTAATTTCCAATGAAGAGATAAGCCTAATGGTTAAGAACTTCAACAAATTCTACAAGAATAGAGGCAAAGAGAGAAGCTCAAAGTCTAGATCATATGATGAAAAGAGATCTTCTAGTCGTGATCGAAACTGCTACAATTGTGGAAGACCCGGACACTTCTCAAATGAGTGTACGGCTCCCCACAAGAGAAGAGAAGAATCTCCAAGAAGAAGATCAAGAGATGAGTCACCTCGGAAAGAGAGAAGGAGTAGAGATGATCGTTATGAACGAAGACCCTCTCGGAGAAGCAAGGATTCGGAGAGGAGAGACAAGTCATCAAGGAGCTACACAAGAAGAAGACATCAAGCTCATGTAGGTGAATGGGTCTCCGGCTCTGACTCCGACAATCAATCCGATGGAAGCTATCACTCCGACCCCGACTACAGTCAAGATGAAGGTGTTGCCGGTCTTGCACTCGTATCCTCCAACTCCAACTCCTACGACTTATTTGAATCACCAAATGAGGGAATTGGAAGATGCTTCATGGCTAAAGGCCCCAAGGTAACACACCCTGAATTCATTGACTTCAATAGTGATGAGGATGACTTTCTTGGTGAGGATGAGCTCTTGCATGATAAATCTAGTGAGCGTAGTAACGATGAAAATGCTAGTAGTCTTTATAGTCCAGAAGAGTCGAATGACAATGCTATGAAGGAGATTGAGCGTCTAACTAAAGAACTAAACACTCTTAAGTTAGCTCATGAAACAACTCAAGAAGATCATAGAGAGCTCCTAAGATCTCATGAGAAGCTACGCTTCGAGAAGCTCACTCTAGAGCAAGAACATGAGTTTCTAAAAGCGATCAATGACGATCTTCGAAAGAAGAGTTCTTCATATCTTGCCAAACGACTTCTCTTGTCTAATTTCTTGCCACCTATTAAGACTAAGCATGACAAGCATAAGAAAAATTCTTCCTCTAGTAGTAACAATAACCATGTTAAATCTAATGTTGTTGCTTCTAGTAGTTCTCTTGATTCCACTAACAATGTTTCAAGCCAAGTTACACTTGAGCAAGAGAATAGCTTATTGAAGGAAATCATAGAGAAAGGTGTCTACAAGAGTCTTGCCGGAAGCAAGAACTTTGAGGAAATTGTTCGCAAGCAAGGAAGGCACCGGAAGAATCAAGGAATTGGTTTTGAGCGAAAGTTCAACGCCGAAGGTGTTGAGTGGGAAGAAGGTCAATACCCTACTCCACAGTTTGTTTCTCAAAAGGAGAAGTATGATCCTACTTCTTCCAATGTGGAACAAGCTCAAGATGACCTTCCACCACAAGACCACAAGCTAAAAGCCAAGGACAAGTTTCAAGAGGAGATTGATGCATTCATTGAAGCACCTCAAGCCATGGTCAAGTGGGTTCAGGAAACATCAAGTTCTACTTCGTCAAGCTCAACTACAACCCCAAGGATTCCCATCAAGATGATGTGGATCCCGAAGAAGAAGAACAAGAAGGTTCTTGAGGGTGACTCCGCCAACATACTTCACTCACATTCATTTTGGCAAGAACTTGTGCAATCAACTTCCACATCATGCACTAGTTCATGGAGTCACAAACCCTCTTGTTGGTAAGTCAAGGGACAAGGTAATCATTGCTTTCATGGACATCATCTATTGTGAACTTCAATCTATGTCCATGGATATCCTTGTTTGTTCCTTGTGGGACTAACCCATGTAGGTATTGAAAGTGCCCTAATCCAAAGGATAGCTCCCAACTCTTGATGATCTACATCAACATTGAGCATCTACATCTTCAACATCTACATGAAGTCTTCTACGACAACCCAAGGTTAGTTTGACCCTTTAAAAAGGGGTTCTCACATCTAGGGGGAGCTTTGCTCTAAAAAAATTTGAGCTAAAGCATCTCCAAATGATGTGAACACATCAATGCTTTATGTAAAAGTGGTAACCCCACTTGTGCTTAAACGATGAGTATGACCTATGATCAAATGTTCTCATTTGGCTCCTAAGTCAAAATACTCATATAAAGATGACCTAGTCATCGACAAATTGTGTGCTAGTAGCTAGAGTGTTGGTTGTGCATGTTTGACACATATTTCATTTGCTATCTTATTGTGTGAGCATGTTGAATGCAAGATTTTATCCATTCGAGGACATCCATTTGTTGTTTTGGTTGTTTTGATTTTTCTGGCCAAATGGATGGACAAGAATGCCTAAGTACTTCCCCTAGCTATCTATGCTTTCTTGTCTCAAATTCTATTCATGCTTATATCACAAACTTTGAACAAGTCATTTTCGGACCCTCCGAGTGAGGAGCACTCGGAGCCACCGATCCGTCAAGGGCTAACTTCCAAAACCTTCTAAGTGATTTTCGGTCAGACCAACTTCTCCCACTCGGTCAAACCGAAAACATTTAGACTGATCTAGGTTTCATCTCGGTGAAACCGAGTTCTAAATCTCGGCGTGACCGAAATGCGTAACTGCATAGCAGTTATCCATCTCGGTGTCACCGAGTTTTTCAACTCGGTCCCACCGACAGCAAAGGGGTATATATACTGAGGGTAGCGCGCGTTGATTATTCCTTCAAACGTTTTCGCTCCCACGTCCCCTGCTGCCGTCGCCCTGATCTCCGGATCGTCGCCGTCGTCGCCTGTGCGCCCTCGCCGCAGGTCTCCATCGCCGTCAACGGATTTCTTCTCCGCGCCGTTGCCGCCGTAGAGGGACTCCACCAAGTTAGGGTGAGTCTCGATCCCACTCGTGCTCCCATCCGATTCATTGCACGTTTGGTTTGCCCTACATCTGGCCACGATTGAAAACTTCTTTTTCACCAGATCGGTTCTAGTTTCGAGTAAAATTCTTAGGGTTAGGTTTCCATGAAATACATCTCGGTGAAACCGATTTTAAATTTTCGGTGTGACCGATTCGGCCTCTGGCCATTGCACTGCACCTTTCGGTCCAACCGAGTCATGCGAATCGGTGTGACCGAAATATAGTCTTAGTGAAACCCTAGTGTTTCGGCAGGACCGAAACCCACTTCGGTCTGACCGAAAGTGGTGTGGTAAGCTTCTGTTACACACTTCGGATTCACCGAAACTGAAAATCGGTTTGACCGAAATGCCTTCTGTGAAAACTTAAAACTAAAATTTGAACTCATTTTTTTTGCAAAAACCTCTGCAGTTTGTGATAACTCTTCTACTCTGCCTATACCTTATCTATTCACAGGTTGTTAGCCATGTCAGATGCCAGTGACAGCCAGAACAGGTCAGAGTCACCTTTTGCGGATATTCCTGAGGCAGACACTAGTCCTGAGGCTAGTAGTCCAGTTGATGATGGTGAGAGGAGTACACCTAGTGGCTTGCCTCCTGCAGCCACCAGAGCCAGAAAGGAGAGGAATTCTGATGATGAGGATTCTGATTTTGTAGCTGAGGAAGAGGTGTCCTCCAAGCCTAAGAGAAAGGTTGTTGCCAAAGAGCAACAAGGTCAGCAGTCAAAGAAGGGCACCAGCAAAGTCAAGCAGTCAGCTGTTGCCAAGAAGCTGAACTTGGGAGAGCCAGCCCCAAGCAAAGTGAAGAAAACCTCCAAGAGGAAGAGGGTAGTGTATACTGATCCTCATGAAGATGCAGCAGTTGAGGAAGAAGAAGAAGAAGCACCCCAGCCTGCTCCTCAGAAGCAGAAGCTCATGGGTGATGCCATTAGAGCTGGAGCCACTTCAAAGCCCAAGAAATCTGCCCAAGCCAAGGCAGCTCCAGCAAAGCCTGCTGCCAAGCCCAAGAGGACAACCAGGAACATTCCAGCATCTGAGAAGAACAAGGGTGATGTGCCACCAGCTGAGTCTGATGAAGAAGAACAGGTGTTGCTGAAACTCCGTCCAAAACTGCCACTTCACAACGATGCTCATCCTCAAGCCGAGGATATGAAGGGAAGGAAAGATAGAGGTCTCAGGCTATGGAGACAAGCTGATCCATATGCCGTGAGGAGAAGGACTGCTGTAGACCCCAGATTTCACACCAGAGAGCAGCAGGACTTCTATGAGACTGTGCTGATGGACAAGAAGCCCATAGTTGCAGACACCAGGTACGTTGACTGGAAATACATTGACAGTGAAGAGCACAGAGACTTCTTTCCACATGTGCATGAAAGCTTCACTGCATGTGGAGTTGCTGAGTTTGTGGGTCAGAAACTGACAGATTGGAACGATGAGATGATTATGCAGTTCTATGCCACAGCTCATTTCTATCCTGATGGGAAGATCACCTGGATGACTGAAGGTCAAAGGTTTTCTTCGTCTGTTGAAGAATGGGCAGAACTTCTGAATGCTCCAGTGCAACGAGAGGATGACATTGATGTCTATGGGATTCCAAAGAAGAATCATGATTCCATGAAGAACATGTACAAGGAGATCCCCGCAGCAGATTTGGAAGTATGGAAGCTCGGCTCAGTTTACTATCTCCAGGCAGGTTTACCTACCACTAACACTATTCTGAGGCATACCTTGATGCCCAAGTCTGGAGATCATCGCATGATCAGAGGCTATTCTATCAACATGTTGAATATACTTGATGAGAAGGCACCTTTCAAGGTGATGGACTTAATGGTAGAGACCATTAAGAGGACTGCAGCTGACCAGAAGAGGTCATGTGGATTTGCCCCACAGATTCAGATGCTTATCAATGCCAAGTTTGGCACGGGCAAATTCTTGTTGGATAGGAAGCACTTACCACTGCAGCCAGAGCATGAAGACAATGTTGTTGTGATGGACAAGGAGGATCCAACGTCTGTTGAAGGTCAAGCCAAGATTGAAGCTGCTAGGAAAGCCAAAGCTGATAAAGAGGCAGCAGCAGCAGCAGCTAAACCAAAGAGCTTCGGAGAGCAGATTCTTGAGGCTACTCAAAGGATTGAACAACGCCTGGCCAGCATTGAACAATCTCAGGAGAGCTTAGAGAGGATTGTTGACGAGAAGATCCACGCTCTGGACGTGAAGCTGACTGAAATTCAGGTGACCGTCAACAAGCTTGAGGCAGACATGGAGGAAGCAAAGCAGGACAGGGCAGAGCTCATGCAGGATGACCTAGTCCAGGACTCTCATCGCCAGACTGCTCCGGTTCCCAGAGGATCCCGATCAGCTGCTATCCCAGTGACTGACTCCAGGACTACCACTTCAGCACCTCCTACAGCTCCAGCAGTCACTCCAGCCACAGCTCCAGTATCCACTCCTCCAGCGCAGACATCAGCTGAAGTCTTCGCCGATGCCGTCATTTCTACTCCGACATCTACCCAGACGGGAGCCGCCAGCAGAGCCCACAGTGACGTTTAGCTCTATGCTTTTTCAAACTTTTTGGTAACTTGTTGCCAAAGGGGGAGAAATTGTATAGATCATAGGGCTTCGAGAGAGAGAGTGCTCTTTCGTTCTTTTGCGTTTTCTTTGAGATACTTTTGGTTTTTCGATACTTTCAGTGTGCTTGATACTACGTTTGATGCTACCTTAATGAGTGCTTGGTCATACTATGCTTTAATGTGTGCTTAATGCTTATCATATGCTATTCCTATCTTGTATGATCATTTACTTATGTCTTGGTGATTGGGTGCATGTTATTCATTCTTATCATTTTGTGCGCTCCACCAAGATGTATGTGACATGGAAGAGTGACCCATGATCCTAATCGATTGTGCATTTGCATTCAAACGCAAATTTTAAATAATGCACAAATTTAGGGGGAGCTCTTGCTTATCACATACTTCTCAAAGCGACGATATTATTCATTGATTATATCTTTTGTCGAAGCTTTGATCTATATGTTGTCATCAATTACCAAAAAGGGGGAGATTGAAAGTGCAACTAATCCCCGGGTGGTTTTGGCAATTAATAACAACATATATATCATTGAACTAATAGTT
>LR738711.1:776260237-776286794 GCA_902687465.1 Secale cereale
TGCCAAGCTTCTGTAACCGTTTGTCATCATATCGGAATAACCGAGATGATATTTTCGGTCACACCGAAATTGGCAAGCTCCTGTCTTTGATCAAATCGGACTAACCGAGATGGTATTTTCGGTCCCACCGAAAACCCCAACGTTCACTATATTTGAACTTTCGGTCTGACCGAGTTGTCCACTTCGGTCTCACCGAGATTTCTCAATTATGTGTGTAACGGTTGGATTTTTGTGTGGAGGCTATATATACCCCTCCACCCCCTCTTCATTCGTGGAGAGAGCCATCAGAAAGAACTACCACTCCTACCTTACACTTTCTGAGAAGAGAACTACCTACCCTTGTGTTGAGATCAAGTTGCTCCACTCCCACCATATGAAACTTGATTTCTAACCTTCCCAAGTTGCTTTCCACTCAATCCTTTCTTCCACCACAGCCAAATCAGTGAGGAGAGTTGAGTGTTGGGGAGATTATCATTTGAAGCATAAGAGCAAGGAGTTCATCATCATCTACAACATCTATTACCTTTTGGAGGGTGGTGCCTCCTAGATTGGTTAGGTGTCGCTTGGGAGCCTCCGTCATCGAGATGTGGAGTTGAACCAAGAAGTTTGTAAGGGCAAGGAGATCGCCTACTTCGTGAAGATCTACCCCGAGTAAGGCTAGCCCTCCGTGGGCGTAGGCCATGATGGAATAGACAAGGTTGCTTCTTCGTGGACCCTTCGTGGGTGGAGCCCTCCGTGGACTCGCGCAGCCGTTACCCTCCGTGGGTTGAAGTCTCCATCAACGTGGATGTACGATAGCACCACCTATCGGAACCACGGGAAAAATCACCGCGTCTCCAAAATTGCGTTTGCTCTTCTCCACCTCTCTTTACTACATGTGCAAGTTACTTTCCACTCAATCCTTTCTTCCACCACAGCCAAATCAGTGAGGAGAGTTGAGTGTTGGGGAGATTATCATTTGAAGCACAAGAGCAAGGAGTTCATCATCATCTACAACATCTATTACCTTTTGGAGGGTGGTGCCTCCTAGATTGGTTAGGTGTCGCTTGGGAGCCTCCGTCATCGAGATGTGGAGTTGAACCAAGAAGTTTGTAAGGGCAAGGAGATCGCCTACTTCGTGAAGATCTACCCCGAGTAAGGCTAGCCCTCCGTGGGCGTAGGCCATGATGGAATAGACAAGGTTGCTTCTTCGTGGACCCTTCGTGGGTGGAGCCCTCCGTGGACTCGCGCAGCCGTTACCCTCCGTGGGTTGAAGTCTCCATCAACGTGGATGTACGATAGCACCACCTATCGGAACCACGGGAAAAATCACCGCGTCTCCAAAATTGCGTTTGCTCTTCTCCACCTCCCTTTACTACATGTGCAATTTACTTTCCGCTGCTTATACTCTAGAATTGCATGTGTAGGGTGATGCTTGACTTGATCATAATTGTGAATCTGCCAAAAACTATTCATGATCAAAAGGCAGAATTTTTATAATTACAAGTAGTCTAATCACCCCCCCCCCCCTCTAGACATACTTTCGATCCTACAAGTCTCATGTTTAGTCACTTTCAAATACTAGTGGGAACTTTCATTATAGAACTTGGCTTGTATATTCCAACGATGGGCTTCCTCAAATGCCCTAGGTCTTCGTGAGCAAGCAAGTTGGATGCACACCCACTAGTTTCTTTTGTTGAGATTTCATTCATATTTAGCTCTAGTGCATCCGTTGCATGGCAATCCCTACTCACTCACATTGATATCTATTGATGGGCATCTCCATAGCCCGTTGATACGCCTAGTCGATGTGAGACTATCTCCCTCCTTTTTGTATTCTCCTGAACCACCTCTATTCCACCCATAGTGCTATATCCATGGCTCACGCTCATGTATTGCGTGAAAATTGAAAGGTTTGAAAAGATAGAGTATGAAAACAAGTGCTTGGCTGAAATCGGGGTTGTGCATGATATGAATATTTTGTGTGATGAAGAGGGAGCATAGCGAGACTATATGATTTTGTAGGGATAACTTTTTTAGCCATAGTATTTTGAGAAGACGTGATTGCTTTGTTAGTATGCTTGAAGTATTATTATTTCTTATGTCAATATAGACTTTTATCTTGAATCTTTCAGATCTGAATATTCATGCCACAATTAAGAGAATTACATTGAAAAACTATATTTGTTAGCATTACACATCAAAAATTATTTCTTTATCATTTACCTACTCGAGGACGAGCAGGAATTAAGCTTGGGGATGCTTGATACGTCTCCAACGTATCTATAATTCTTGATTGTTTCATGCTATTATTTATGAAGTCTTGGATGTTTAATGGGCTTTATCATTCACTTTTATATCATTTTTGGGACTAACCTACTAACCCAAAGGCCCAGTCCAGATTGTTGTTTTTTGCCTGTTTCAGGGTTTTGCAGAAAAAGAATATCAAACGGAATGAAACCTTTGCGAGAGATATTTTTGGAGAAAATCACGCACACGGAGCTTGGGAACCACGTGAGGGGATCAAGGGCTGGCCCACGAGGGTGGGGGCGCGCCCCCTGCCTCGTGGCCCCCTCGAGCGTCCCCCGGTGCCCTCCTTCTTCCTATATAAGTCTACGTACCCCCAAAACCTCCGTGAATAGAAAGAAAAACCCTAATTCCATCGCCGTACCTTTTGTTCCCGTGAGATCCCATCTTGGAGCCTGTTCCGGAGCTCCACCGGAGGGGGATCCATCACGGAGTTCTTCATCATCATCGTCATCACCCTCACCATGAGTTGTGAGTAGTTTACCATAGACCTTCGGGTCCATAGCTAGTATTTAGATGGCTTCTTCTCTCTCTCTCTCTCTGGATCTCAATACAAAGTTCTCCTCGGTCTTCGAGGAGATCTATTCGATGTAATCTCTTTTTGCGGTGTGTTTGTTGAGATCCGATGAATTGTGAGTTTATGATCAAGGTTATCTATGAAAGATATTTGGTTCTTCTCTGAACTTTTTATGTGTGCTCATAATATCCTTGCAAGTCTCTTCGAATTATTGGTTTGGTTTGGCCTACTAGATCTATAGTTCTTGCAATGGGAGAAGTGCTTGGCTTTGGGTTCAATCTTGCGGTGTCCTTTCCCAGTGACAGTAGGGGCAGCAAGGCACGTATTGTATTGTTGCCATCGAGGATAAAAAGATGGGGTTTATATCATATTGCTTGAGTTTATCCCTCTACATCATGTCATCTTGCTTAAGGCGTTACTCTGTTCTTATGAACTCAATACACTAGATGCATGCTAGATAACGGTCGATGTGTGGAGTAATAGTAGTAGATGCAGAATCGTTTTGGTCTACTTGTCTCGGACGTGATGCCTATATACAATGATCGTGCCTAGATGGTCTCATAATTATTCGCTTTTCTATCAATTGCTCGACAGTAATTTGTTTACCCGTCGTAGAATATCGCTATCATGAGAGAAGCCACTTGAAAACACTATGGCCCCCGGGTCTATTCTCAACATATCAATCTACATCTACTTTACTTATATCGCTTTTATTTTCTGTTTTTATAAACCAAAAATACCAAAAATATAAACTATCATCTCTATCAGATCTCACTTTCGTAAGTGACCGTAAAGGGATTGATAACCCCTTATCGTGTTGGCTGCAAAGTTCTTATTTGTTTGTGCAGGTGCGAGGGACTCGCGCATGGTCTCCTACTAGATTGATACCTTGGTTTTCAAAAACTGAGGGAAATACTTACGCTATTGTGCTGCATCTCCCTTTCCTCTTCGAGGGAATACAACGCTAGCTCGAGAAGTAGCAGTGGGCTCTGTGATAGAGACAAAAGCAAAGTGCCCACAAAAGTTAGATAAATGTGAAGCTCTTGAGCGTGTGAGAGGACCTGGTATTTTGATGTCGCTGATGATTTTCTCAATCTGCACTTCTTTTGCAACACGAGGATGAGCTAGTTGTCGTCGAGGAATTTGATCAGCATTTTCTTCAGGTGCATTAGCTCGATGTTCTTCACGTTCTGGAATGAATTCTTCAGCAGATTCTTCGGTCGGAATGACATCCTCAGTAGCCTTGAATTTAATAGTTTCCTCAGGTGCTGGTTCATCTATCACAGTAGGTAGGTGCTCTCTTTGCGAGCCGTTAGTTTCATCGAACCGCACATCTACATTTTCGACAACCTTGTGAAGAACGTTGTTGAAGACTCTGTAGGTGTGCAAGTCCTTTCCATAACCAAGCATAAACCCTTCATGTTCTTTCGGTGCAAATTTTGAGTTGTGATGAGGATCTCTAATCCAACATTTAGCACCGAAGGCTTTGAAATTACTCGCATTGGGTTTCTTGTCAGTGGGGAGTTCATAGGCAGTCTTCTTGAAGAATTTGTGAAGATATACTCTGTTGATGATGTGGCACGCAGTATCAACTGCGTCAATCCATAAATGACGAGGCGTTTTGTATTCATCAAGCATAGTGCGAGCCATCTCAGCAAGAGTCATGTTCTTGCGCTCCACAACGCCATTCTGCTGAGGAGTATATGGAGCAGATAACTCATCAGTAATACCAAGTTCATCAAGATAGTCATCGAGACCAGAGTTCTTGAACTCAGTTCCATTGTCACTTCTGATGTGCTTGATCTTCACACCAAAGTTGGTTGAAGCCCTCGAGGAAAATCGTTTGAAGACTTCCTGCACTTCATGTTTGTAAGTAACAATGTGTACCCATGTGTATCGAGAGTAATCATCAACAATAACAAAGCCATGTTCAGATGCATCATTTGAAACTGCAAAATAATGATTAGGACCGAAGAGATCCATGTGAAGCAATTCAAATGGTCGAGTAGTAGTCATGATAGTCTTTGATGGATGTTTGGCCTTGGTCATCTTTCCAGCTTCACAGGCACCGCATAAGTGATCTTTGAGGAATTTGACATTCTCAATGAAAATGACATGCTTCTTCTTTGCAAGCATGTGCAAATTCCTCATGCCTGCATGACCAAGTCGTCGATGCCATAGCCAGCCTTCTGAAGCTTTTGCAAGTAGACACACAGCTGGTTGAGGTCCTGTAGAGAAATCAACAATATACAAGTCTCCTCTCCTGAAGCCTTCGAAGACTTTGGGATTGTCAGATTCCATGACCACAACACAACGATACTTGCCGAAGACTACAACCATATCAAGATTGCAAAGCATTGAGACAGACATGAGGTTGTATCATACGGACTCGACAAGCATGACATTGTCCATGTGTCGATCCTTTGAGATCGCAACCTTACCTAGACCCAATACCTGACTTTTGTCTTTGTCAGCGAAGATGATATGCTACAGATGAGATGGTGATAAGGGAGCATCCATCAAGAGATTCCTATCACCAGACATGTGATTTGTACATCCACTATCAAGGGCCCACTCAGCGGCTTTGGGTTGATCATCCTGCAGATGAGTTAGTGCAGCTTACAAACTCATATACTTCATCAGTGAAGAATATGACATCAAATCATCAGATCAATTTCATCAAGCAATGCAACAGATAAAGCAGTATGAGGACGTGAGAAATGAGAGTTCATTTCATCATGATTAGCCTGCGTCTTTTCAGGCACTTTTTAGGTCTCCAGCAAATTCTTCAGACGTTTGAGCACGTCTGGAGACCTGATCCTGCAGAAGAGATTAGTTCCTTTTCTTCACCATCCACATCTGAAGGGGTGGCAAAGAGTTCATCACTCTGCGAGCTCCATACGAGAAAGGTGGCATAGAAGCCAGCCCATTTCGTTTCACATAAGAGGAGTTAGGATAAGCATATGAATAAGCAGAGTAATTCTTCGAGGACTTATGAACATAATGGTTAGAAGAATAATGCTCATATACATAGCCCTTAGCTTTCCCTGCGAAACAGAGTTGTTAGCACGATGATATTCATATGAGGACTCTGATCCTTTTGAGGAATTTCATCCACGTGAGGAATTTGGTCCGTATGAGGATTTGAATCCATCTGAAGATTTTGATCCATATGAAGAAATGGATCTGGGGTTCCTATTCCTCGCACGAGGTATCATGAGGACATTCACTTGAAGATTTTCAAGGTGCCCCTTAGGGACCCAGATTTTCTTCATAGGGGGACCATTCCTGTAGTTTGTTGCAACATATCTAGCAAATACTTCACCATTCTGATTTTTGAATAGTTTATAGTTGGAGTCAAATGACTCATGAGAAGAATGAGGAGATTCACATGTAAAGCCGGATAAATTGGATGGATCAACTGGAGGTCCCTTTGCAACAACCCATGAGGTTTTGGGGTACTACTCAGGCTTCCAATATGAACCATCAGCATTAAGTTTCCTCTCAAAGGCAATACCCTCTTTCCTAGGGTTCCTATTGAGGTTCTGCTTTTAAGCACATCACAAAGAGTCTGATGACCTTTGAGGCTTTTGTACATGCCTGTCATGTACAATTCCTTCAGCCCTGCATTATCAGTGATACTAGCAACGTCCTCAGATGAGGAATTAGTGATAGCAGAGACAATTGAAGAATTTGTAGCATTAGAAGCATTTGAACATTCAGGTGAAGAATTAGTAGTTTCACGTTCAATGCATTTCAAGCATGGAGGAATGAATTCTTCCTGAGAAGCGCTGATTTGTTGAGCAAGTAATGAATCGCGCTCCTTCTGAAGATCTTCATAACTCACTCTTAGCTTTTCAAGATCTTGCTTTCTTTGAAGAAATTCATAAGAAAGCTTCTCATGATCAGAAAAGAGAGTGTTATGATGACCTTGAAGGTTATCATACTTGGACTAAAGTCTCTGAAGATTTTCAGCCAAGATTTTAGATCGATCCATTTCTTCACCCAACATATCATTGCTCTCATTAAGCATATTATGAGCTTTTTCCAAAGCTTTTTGTTGTTTAGTGGCAAGGGAAGCAAGTTTGACATAGCTGGGTCCAAATTCATCACCAGATTCATCATCACTAGACTTAGATAGGTAGCATTCAGTTACCTTGGCACCTTTTGCCATAAGACTTGGTGCTGAGGATGATGATTCTATATCAAAAGTCATCGTCTTGAGAGATTCTTTGAAATCCTCAAACTAGGGATCGTCACGAATTCGATGACCTTCATAGACCTCAGAGAGACGGTCCCAGATAAGCTTCGCATGATCGAGATGCATGATGTTCCTAAACTGATTTTGAGACAGACAGGAGCAGATGACGTCCTTCGCTGTGAGGTTGAGAAGGGTGAACTTGCGAATGTCATCAGCTTCTGCCATCTTGCACAGATCGATAAGACCAATCTCAGTGACGGTCCACAGCTCACTATTCATCGCCATGAGACGCTTCTTCATCATGGCCTTCCACTTGGGATACTCGTGACCGTCAAAGATGGGGCAAGACACAGTCTTCATTCCTGTGGTCGACATAATTAAAACACCAGGCAGTTAAACCAAAATCACACAGAACAAGGGAGTACCTTGCTCTGATACCAATTGAAAGTGTGCTATATCGACTAGAGGGGGATAGGCGATTTTTATGAATTCTTCACTGAGGAATTTGCAGGTGAGGAAATTCCTTAGCGAAGAACTACTTGCAGCGGAGTAAGTACTCAAAAGTAAACATAACAGAACACAAGCATGGTCATCATGATGAAATGAAGACAAGCACATAGTACAGAAAGCGTAAACACATGATAGCACATGATGAAGACAAACAGACAAAAGAAATTGAACTGAGGAAATTGAGAAAGTCTTCAGTCAAAGTCTTCAAACAGATATGGACAAGCACACAACACAGATATGAGGAAATGAAAGAGTTGAGGAAATAGAACCAGTAAGCTTGGTGAAGACAATGATTTGTTAGACCAGTTCCAACTGATGTCTCAGTTGTACATCTGGTTAGGGCGGCTAGGTATTTAAACCTGAGGACACACAGTCCCGGACACCCAGTCCCGGACACCCAGTCCTGGACACATAGTCCAAGACACCAAGTCCTCACCGTATTCCCCTTGAGCTAAGGTCACAAGACCTCGCCCAATCACTCGTGGTATGTCTTCACAGGTGACTTCCGAACCTTCACAAACTCGGTCACTCGGCGATCCACAATTCCTCTTGGATGCTCTAGACCATGACGCCTAACCGTCTGGAAGAAGCTCAGTCTTCAAAGGTAACAAGCGTCGGATCCACTCAGGATCAATCTCTTCAGTTATGCTCAATCACTTTTGGGTTTGTAGGTGTTTGGGTTTAGTTTTGGGTTTTTCCTCACTTGATGATTTTTGCTCAAAGTCCTCGGAGGATGGGTTGCTTTTATGACAAGTGTTAGTTTCTCTTGGAGCAGCCAACCAGCTAGTGGTTGTAAGGGCGGCTATTTATAGCCTAGGGAGCAGCCCGACATGATAAGACATAAATGCCCTTTAATGATATGACCGTTAGGTAGGTAGATATTTTGGGATAGCTGGCGCGTAGCACAGGAACGGTCGGAAATATGAGTATCAATTTCCTCAGGGCTATCATGTTCCTCACTGTGTAGGCAATCCGCACTTGCGAATTCCTAACTCTTCAGTCGAAACAAATTCCTCAGAGACCAGAAAACTTCGTCTCTGTCACTGAAGAATATGACTGAACTGTATGAGATTCCCAATGGCTTCACTCGAAGGGATTGGTAGGTGTAGGATTTTGAGTTGAGCATCAAATGGAAAAAAAATTCCTTGGTATTTCCTCGACCCCCTTTAACAGTACGGTGTTTCCTATGACTCAAGAAAGAGAAAATGAAACTACGAAAACAAAAGTCTTCACGCTTCATGTTCCACAAATGAATACCAAGTCTTCAAGGTCACACCAATTTCTTCACTTTCAAAGTCTTCAGAAAGTCTTCAGAAGTTCAAAGTCTTCAGTCGAAGAACTTCATTTTTAGGGGTCGACTTTCTCTATAAATATCAAACTCCTCATAGACTTATAGACATGTGTACACTCATAAAAACATTAGTCACTTAACCTTTAAGTCTTCAGTACACCAAAATCACTAAGGGGCACTAGATGCACTTACAACAGCACCAAAATAAAATATACAATCGTACCAACCAAGATCACGTTTATGCCATAGGACAAAATAGATCTACTCAAACATCATAGGATAACCACATATCATTGAGAAATAATATATAGTGTTGAGCACCATGTTTAAGTAGAGAATTACAGCGGGAATAGAGAGGTTACACCGCTGCATAGAGGGGAAGAAAGTTGGTGTTGACGGTAGCAAGATTGTTGATGTAGATCGTCGTCAAGATCCTAGCCTCGGCGGCACTCCAGCTCCGCCGAGAGAGAGGGGGACAGGGCCCCCTCCTTATTCTTCCTTGGCCTCCTCCCTAGGTGGGAGGAGGGTTCCCCCTCTAGTCCATGGCCTCCATGGCGGCGGAGGGGCGGGAGCCCCTCCGAGATTGGACCTGTCTCTCTGTTCTCTTCTGTTTCGCGTTCCTCAGATCTGGCCCTTCACCATTTCTTAAATTCCCAGAGATCCGTAACTTTGATTACGCTGAAATTTTAATATGATTTTCCCCCATAAATTAGCTTTTTTGAGCACGAAGAAGGGCCCCAACCTACGTTGGGGGAGGGCACAAGTTACCTGGGCACGTCAAGGGGTGCCCGGCATGCCCTGGTGGGTTGTGGTCACTGTGGGCCACCGTTTGCGTTGATTCCAAGTCTCAAAAATCACATATATTCCAAAATAATTCTCCGTAAATCTTTATCACGTTTGGACTTCATTTGATATGGGTATTCTGTGAAAAAAAACATGCAACAAACATGAACTAGCACTAGGCACTGGATCAATAGGTTAGTACAAATAAATTATATAAATTGTTGCCAAGAGTATGTAAAAGTTGAATAATATTGGCATGGAACAATCAAAAATTATATATACGACGGAGATGTATCAGCATCCCCAAGCTTAATTCATGCTCGTCCTTGAGTAGGTAAATGCTAAAAAAAGATAGTTTTTGATGTGGAATGTTACCTAGCATAATCTTGATCATATATCTAATCATGGCATGAATATTAATACATGATTGATTCAAAGCAATAGTCTATAATTTGACATAAAGACATTAATTCTCAGGCATCCCAACAAACAATCATGTCTTTCAAAATATCAAATGCTAAAGAACGTTATCCCTACAAAATCATATAGTCTTGCCATGCTCTGTCTTCTCAACACAAAGTATAAATCATGAACTACCCTGGTGTTAGTCAAGCAATTGGTTCATACTTTTTAACGCGCTTCAGCATTTTCAACTCTCATGCAATACATGAGCGCAAGCCATGGATATAGTAATATAGGTGGAATAGAATGCGATGGTAGTAGACAAAAGAACGGAGAAAGTCTCACATCAACTAGTCAATTTTAATGGGCTATGGAGATGCCCATCAATAGATATCAATGCGAGGAGTAGGGATTGCCATGCAACGGATGCACTAAGAGCTATAAGTGTATGAAAGCTCAATATGAAACTAAGTGGGTATGCATCAAATTCTACTATGAAAAATTCCCACTAGTATATGAAAGTGACAGAGACTCTCTATATGAAAAACATGGTGCTACTGAAGCACAAGTGTGGTAAAGGATAGTGGCAATGCCCCTTCTCTCTTTTCTCTCATTTTTTCTTTTCTTTTCCTTCCTTTTATTTCTCTTTTTCTTTTTCTTGGGCTCCTTTTGGCCTTACATTTTTTCAATTTTTTTTATATTTGTCCTGAGTCTCATCCCGACTTGTGGGGGAATCATGGTCTCCATCATCCTTTCCTCACTGGGACATGCTCTAATAATGGATAATGATGATCATCACACTCCTATTTACTTATAATTCAAAAGAAATAAAAATTACAACTTGATACCTAGAACAAAGTATGACTCTATATGAATGCCTCTGGCAGTGTACCATAATGTGAAATGATCTAGCATAGCAAAGATATCAAAAAACGGACAAGCCATGAAAATATCGTGCTAGTTGTCTTACGATCATGCAAAGAAATATGAAAACGAATGATCAGGTCATCTATATGATGGAAGTGCATGTCAATATATCTCGGAATGGCTATGGAAATGCCATAATAGGTAGGTATGGTGGCTGTTTTGAGGAAGGTATGATAAGGTTTATGCACCGGTGAAAGTGCAACTAATCCCCGGGTGGTTTTGGTAATTAATAACAACATATATATCATTGAACTAATATTATCTTGAGAATCATTTCAGAGAAGTTCGATGATATGGGTATGGAAATGTCTGAAGAAGTGGACCCCTCAAAATGCTAAGACAAGCATTGGCAAAAGCTCAAGACTCCATTTTTGGTTTAGTGATCAAAGATCACATTGAGTCCATAGGAAAAGCCAATACTATTAAAAGGGGATGAGGTTGTGTTAATGTTCTTGTTGCTCAAGTGCTTGGTGATCTAACTCCCTCAACTATCAGCACTATTCACTACTTAACACACACCCATAAGTAATCTCGGTCACACCGATTTCTCCAACTCAGTCCCACCGAGATGAACCACTTCAGTTGTTTCTCCAAACCCTAGATTCTCGGTCACACCGATTCTGAGTTTCGGTCTCACCGAAAAAGGGCTGCCAACCTTCTGTGATCAGTAAACATCAATTCGGAATATCCGAGTTTATATTTTCGGTCTCACCGAGATGGCAAACCCTAACCTTTGACTCACTTCGGTCTCACCGAGATGGTATTTTCGGTCCCACCGAAAATCCCAACGTTCACTATATTTGAACTTTCGGTCTAACCGAGTTTTCACTTCGGTCTGACCGAGATTGGTCAAATGTGTGTGTAACGGTTGGATTTTGTGTGGAGGCTATATATACCCCTCCACCCCCTCCTCATTCGTGAGGAGAGCCATCAGAAAGTACCACCACTTCTACCACACACTTTCTGAGAAGTGAACCACCTACCCTTGTGTTGAGATCAAGCCATTCCATTCCTACCATATGAAACTTGATCTCTAGCCTTCCCAAGTTGCTTTCCACTCAAATCTTTCTTCCACCACAGCCATATCAGTGAGGAGAGTTGAGTGTTGGAGAGTTTATCACTTGAAGCACAAGAGCAAGGAGTTCATCACCATCAACACCGTCTATTACCTTTTGGGGGGTGGTGCCTCCTAGATTGGTTAGGTGTCGCTTGGGAGCCTCCGTCGTGATGTGGAGTTGAACCAAGAAGTTTGTAAGGGCAAGGAGATCGCCTACTTCGTGAAGATCTACCCCGAGTAAGGCTAGTCCTCCGTGGGCGTAGGCCGTGATGGAATAGACAAGGTTGCTTCTTCGTGGACCCTTCGTGGGTGGAGCCCTCCGTGGACTCGCGCAGCCGTTACCCTCCGTGGGTTGAAGTCTCCATCAACGTGGATGTACGATAGCACCACCTATCGGAACCACGACAAAAATCTCCGTGTCACCAAACTGCGTTTGATCTTCTCCACCTCTCTTTTACATGTGCAATTTACTTTCCGCTGCATATACTCTAGAATTGCATGTGTAGGGTGTTACTTGAACTGATCTTGTTTGTGAAACTGCCAAAAACTTTGCATGATCTAAAGGCAGATTTTTTATATTGTCAAGTAGTCTAATCACCCCCCCTCTAGACCTACTTTCGATCCTACAAGTGGTATCAGAGCTTTGGTCTCCATTGCCTTGGTTTCCATAGCATTGGACTCCATAAGCTTGGTTTCACAACCTAGGAGAGTATGGCGTCTAGTGAGGGTAATTATCGTAGAGGTCCTTACTTTGATGGTACAAATTTTGCTAGTTGGAAGCATAAAATGAAAATGCATATTCTTGGTCATAACCCAGCCGCATGGGGCATTATTTGTGTTGGCATGCAAGGTGATTTCTTTGAAGAAGGAAAAGTTCCGGATCGCGAAGCTACGCCCGAAGAGTTGCGGATGTTGCAAAACAATGCTCAAGCTTGTGACATTCTCTTCAATGCTTTGTGTCCCGAAGAGTTCAACAAAATCAGCCGTCTTGAGAATGCTAAAGAGATTTGGGATACTTTGGTTGAAATGCACGAAGGTACTGAATCTGTGAAGGAATCAAAGCTAGATATTCTTCAAGGTCAACTTGACAAGTTCAAGATGAAGGATGGTGAAGGAGTCGCTGAAATGTACTCTAGGCTTGCTCTCATCACAAATGAGATTGCTGGCTTAGGAAGCGAAGAAATGACCGACCGATTCATCATTAAGAAGATTCTCAGAGCTTTGGATGGAAAGTATGACACCGTGTGCACTTTGATCCAAATGATGCCAAACTACAAAACTCTCAAGCCAACTGAAGTCATTGGAAGAATTGTTGCTCATGAGATGACACTTAAGGATAAGGAAGAGCTTCACAACAAGTCAAGTGGTGCTTACAAAGCTACAAGTGATGCTCCTACTACCTCAAGTGACAAGTTAGTTTCCAATGAAGACATAAGCCTAATGGTCAGGAACTTCAACAAGTTCTACAAGAATAGAGGCAAAGAAAGAGGCTCAAAGTCTAGATCATATGATGGAAAGAGATCTTCTAGTCGTGATCGAAACTGCTACAATTGTGGAAGACCCGGACACTTCTCAAATGAGTGTACGGCTCCCCACAAGAGAAGAGAAGAATCTCCAAGAAGAAGAGCAAGAGATGAGTCACCTCGGAGAGAGAGGAGGAGTAGAGATGATCGTTATGAACGAAGACCTTCTCGGAGAAGCAAGGATTCGGAGAGGAAAGACAAGTCATCAAGGAGCTACACAAGAAGAAGACATCAAGCTCATGTTGGTGAATGGGTCTCCGGCTCCGACTCTGACAGTCAATCCGATGGAAGCTATCACTCCGACTCCGACTATAGTCAAGATGAAGGTGTTGCCGGACTTGCACTCGTATCCTCCAACTCCAACTCCTACGACTTATTTGATTCACCAAATGAGGGAATTGGAAGATGCTTCATGGCTAAAGGCCCCAAGGAAATCATAGAGAAAGGTGTCTACAAGAGTCTTGCCGGAAGCAAGAACTTTGAGGAGATTGTTCGCAAACAAGGAAGACACCGGAAGAATCAAGGGATTGGTTTTGAGCGAAAGTTCAACGCCAAAGGTGTTGAGTGGGAAGAAGGTCAATACCCTACTCCACAGTTTGTCTCACAAAAGGAGAAGTATGATCCTACTTCTTCCAATGTGGAACAAGCTCAAGATGACCTTCCACCACAAGACCACAAGCTAAAGGCCAAGGACAAGCTTCAAGAGGAGATTGATGCATTCATTGAAGCACCTCAAGCCATGGTCAAGTGGGTTCCCAAGGACACATCAAGTTCTACTTCGTCAAGCTCAACTACAACACCAAGGATTCCCATCAAGATGATGTGGATCCCAAAGAAGAAGAACTAGTAGGTTCTTGAGGGTGACTCCGCCAACAAACTTCACTCATATTCATTTTGGCAAGAACTTGTGCAATCAACTTCCACATCATGCACTTGTTCATGGAGTCACAAACCCTCTTGTTGGTAAGTCAAGGGACAAGGTAATCATTGCCTTCATGGACATCATCTTTTGTGTACTTCACTCTATGTCTATGGATATTCTTGTTTGTTCCTTGTGGGACTAACCCATGTAGGTATTGAAAGTGCCCTAATCCAAAGGATTGCTCCCAACTCTTGATGGTCTACATCAACATTGAGCATCCACATCTTCAACATCTACATGAAGTCTTCTACGACAACCCAAGGTTAGTTTGACCCTTTAAAAGGGGTTCTCACATCTAGGGGGAGCTTTGCTCTAAAAATTGAGTTAAAGCATCTCCAAATGATGTGAACACATAAATGCTTTATGTAAAAGTGGTAACCCCACTTGTGCTTAAACGATGAGTATGACCTATGATCAAATGTTCTCATTTGACTCCTAAGTCAATATACTCATATATAGATGACCTAGTCATCGACAATCTGTGTGCTAGTAGCTAGAGTTTTGGTTGTGCATGTTTGACACATATTTCAGTTGCTATCTTATTGTGTGAGCATGTTGGATGCATGATTTTATCCATTCAAGGACATCCATTTGTTGTTTTGATTGTTTTGGTTTCTTTTTCTGGCCAAATGGATGGACAAGAATGCCTAAGCACTTTCCCTAGCTATCTATGCTATCTTGTCTCAAAATTCTATTCATGCTTATATCACAACTTTGAACAAGTCTTTTTCGGACAGTCCGAGTGAGGAGCACTCGGAACCACCGATTCGTCTAAGGCTGACTTCCAAAACCTTCTAAGTCCATTTCGGTCTGACCGGTTTCTCAATCTCGGTCCAACCGAAACGCTTAGATTGATCCAGGTTTCATCTCGGTGAAACCGAGTTCAAAATCTCGGTCTGACCGATATGTGTAACTGCACAGCAGAAATACATCTCGGTGACACCGAGTTTTTCAACTCGGTCCCACCGACAGCACGGGGTTATATATACTGAGGGCTGCGCGCGATCTATTCCTTTCAAACCGTTCGCCCTCCAAGACCCCTGCTGCCGCCGCCCTGATCTAAGGATCGTCGCCGTCGTCGCCTGTGTGCCCTTGCCGCAGGTCTCCGCCGCCGTCAACGGTAATCTTCTCCGCCGTTGCCGCCGTAGAGGGACACCACCAAGTTAGGGTGTGTCCCGATCCCTTTTCATGCTCCACTTCTGATTCTTGCATGATAGGACTGCCCTGATTCATTCCACGTTTGATATGATCCCAATACATTGTTCAGATCTTCTAGTTTCGAGGAAAATTCTTAGGTTTAGGTTTTCACGGAATGCATCTCGGTGAAGCCGATTCCTGAAACTCGGACTGACCGATTTGGTCTCTGACCATTGCACTACACAGTTCGGTCTGACCGAGTTGTGAAAATCGGAATGTCCGAATTGAAGTTTCTGTGAAACCCTAAGTTTTCGGTAGGACCGAAACCCATTTCGGTCTGACCGAAAGTGGTGTGTAGGTTCTGTTGAACACTTCGGTTACACCGAAACTTGAAATCGGTTTGACCGAAATACATTCTGTGAAAACTCAAAACTAAGTTTTTAACTCATTTTTTTTGCAAAAACTTCTGCAGTTGTGATAACTCTTCTACTCTGCCTATACCTTATCTATTCACAGGTTTTTTCAGCCATGTCAGATGTCAGTGACAGCCAGAACAGGTCTGATTCACCGTTTGCTGAGATTCCAGAGGCAGGTACAAGTCCTGAGGTTAGCAGCTCCAGTGATGATGGTGAGAGGAGCACCCCTAGTGGTCTACCTCCTGCTGCTACGAGAACCAGGAAGAAGAGAACGTCTGATTCTGAGGATTCCGACTTTGTTGCTGAGGAAGTTACCTCCAAGCCAAAGAGGCAAGTGGTTGCCAAAGAGCTCCAAGGGCAGCAGCCAAGGAAAGGCACGAGCAAAGTGAAGCAGTCTGCAGTTGCCAAGAAGCTCAACTTGGAAGAGCCAGCTCCAAGCAAGGTGAAGAAGACTTCCAAAAGGAAGAGAGTTGTTTATGCTGAATCTCAAGTTGATGCTGAAGAAGAAGAAGAAGAAGATGCACCCCAGCCTCCTCCTCAGAAAGCTAAGTTCATGGGTGATGCTATTCGGGCTCAAGCCTCCTCCAAGCCCAAGAAGCCTGCTCAAGCTAAGGCAGCTCCAGCGAAGCCCAAAAGGACAACCAGAAGCATTCCAGCTTCTGAGAAGAACAAAGGTGAGATGCCACCGTCTGAGTCAGATGAAGAACATGTGTTGCTCAAGCTCCGTCCCAAGTTGCCACTCCACAATGATGCTCATCCTCAAGCTGAGGATATGAAGGCAAGGAAGGACAAAGGTCTCAGGCTATGGAGACAGTCTGATCCATATGCCGTAAGAAGAAGGACTGCTGTGGACCCCAGATTCCACACCAGAGAGCAGCAGGATTTCTATGAGACCGTGCTAATGGATAAGAAGCCCATTGTTGCTGACACCAGGTACGTTGACTGGAAGTACATTGACAGCAGAGAGCATCGGGACTTCTTTCCCCATGTGCATGAGAGCTTTACTGCATGTGGAGTTGCTGATTTCGTGGGTCAAGAACTGACAGCATGGAATGACGAGATGATCATGCAGTTCTATGCCACAGCCCATTTCTACCCCGATGGCAAGATCACCTGGATGACTGAAGGTCAAAGGTTTTCTTCAACTGTTGCAGAATGGGCAGAAATTCTGAACGCTCCAGAGCAAAGAGAGGACGACATTGATGTCTATGGGATTCCTAAGAAGAGTCATGATTCCATGAAGAATATGTACAAGGAGATCCCAGCTGCTGATTTAGAGGGATGGAAGCTCGGCTCAGTGTATTATCTCCAGGCAGGTCTGACCACCACCAACACTATTCTGAGGCATACTTTGATGCCTAAGTCAGGTGACCACCGGATGATACGAGGCTATTCTATCAACATGCTGCACATTCTCGATGAGAAGGCACCTTTTAAGGTGATGGACTTGATGGTTGAAACCATTAAGAGGACTGCAGCTGACCAGAAGAGGTCATGTGGGTTTGCTCCGCAGATACAGATGCTTATCAACGCCAAGTTTGGCACGGGCAAATTCATGTTGGATAGGAAGCACTTGCCACTGCAGCCAGAGCATGAGGACAACGTAGTTGTGATGGATGAAGAGGATCCCACCTCAGTTGAAGGGCAAGCCAAGATTGAAGCTGCAAAGAAAGCCAAAGAGCTTTGGAGAACAAATCCTTGAAGCAACCCAGAGAATTGAACAACGCCTGGCCAGCATTGAGCAATCTCAGGAGAGCCTTGAGAGGATTGTCGAGGACAAGATCCACGCTCTAGACGTGAAGCTGACTGAGATTCAGGTGTCTGTCAACAAGCTTGAGGCAGACATGGAGGAGACTAGGCAGGAGAGAGCAGAGCTTATGCAGGATGATATAGTCCAGGACTCTCATCGCCAGACTGCTCAGATTCCCAGAGGATCCAGATCTGCAGCTATCCCAGTAACAGACTCCAGGGCTACCACTTCAGCACCAGCTACAGCTCCAGCTCCAGCATCCACTCCTCCAGCACAGACATCAGCAGAAGTCTTCGCCGACGCAGCTATCTCTACACCGACATCGACCCAGACGGGAGCAGCCAGCCGAGCCCGCAGTGACGTTTAGCTCTATACCTTTTCGAACTTTTTGGTAACTTGTTGCCAAAGGGGGAGAAATTGTTATAGATCATAGGGCTTCGAGAGAGAGAGTGCTCTTTCGTCTTTTCGTTCTTTTGCCGGTTTTCCTTGAGATACATTGGTTTCTTTTGGTTCCAGATACTTTATGTGTGCTTGCTACTACGTTTGATGCTACCTTAATGAGTGCTTAGTCATACTATGCCTTAATGTGTGCTTATTGCTTATCATATGCTATTTCTTATTGTATGGCTATTTACTCTTGTCTTGGTGATTAAGTGCATGTTATTCATTCTTATCATTTTGTGCGCTCCACCAAGATGTATGTGACATGGAAGAGTGACCCATAATCCTAATCGATTGTGCATTTGCATTCAAACGCAAATTTTAAATAATGCACAAATTTAGGGGGAGCTCTTGTTTATCACATACTTCTCAAAGCGACGATATTATTCATTGATTATATCTCTTGTCGAAGCTTTGATCTATATGTTGTCATCAATTACCAAAAAGGGGGAGATTGAAAGTGCAACTAATCCTCGGGTGGTTTTGGTAATTAATAACAACATATATATCATTGAACTAATATTATCTTGAGAATCATTTCAGAGAAGTTCGATGATATGGGTATGGAAATGTCTGAAGAAGTGGACCCCTCAAAATGCTAAGACAAGCATTGGCAAAAGCTCAAGACTCCATTTTTGGTTTAGTGATCAAAGATCACATTGAGTCCATAGGAAAAGCCAATACTATTAAAAGGGGATGAGGTTGTGTTAATGTTCTTGTTGCTCAAGTGCTTGGTGATCTAACTCCCTCAACTATCAGCACTATTCACTACTTAACACACACCCATAAGTAATCTCGGTCACACCGATTTCTCCAACTCAGTCCCACCGAGATGAACCACTTCAGTTGTTTCTCCAAACCCTAGCTTCTCGGTCAAACCGATTCTGAGTTTCGGTCTCACCGAAAAAGGGCTGCCAACCTTCTGTGATCAGTTGACATCAATTCGGAATATCCGAGTTTATATTTTCGGTCTCACCGAAATGGCAAACCCTAACCTTTGACTCACTTCGGTCTCACCGAGATGGTATTTTCGGTCCCACCGAAAATCCCAACGTTCACTATATTTGAACTTTCGGTCTGACCGAGTTTTCACTTCGGTCTCACCGAGATTGGTCAAATGTGTGTGTAACGGTTGGATTTTGTATGGAGGCTATATATACCCCTCCACCCCCTCCTCATTCGTGAGGAGAGCCATCAGAAAGTACCACCACTTCTACCATACACTTTCTGAGAAGTGAACCACCTACCCTTGTGTTGAGATCAAGCCATTCCATTCCTACCATATGAAACTTGATCTCTAGCCTTCCCAAGTTGCTTTCCACTCAAATCTTTCTTCCACCACAGTCATATCAGTGAGGAGAGTTGAGTGTTGGGGAGTTTATCATTTGAAGCACAAGAGCAAGGAGTTCATCACCATCAACACCGTCTATTACCTTTTGGGGGGTGGTGCCTCCTAGATTGGTTAGGTGTCGCTTGGGAGCCTCCGTCGTGATGTGGAGTTGAACCAAGAAGTTTGTAAGGGCAAGGAGATCGCCTACTTCGTGAAGATCTACCCCGAGTAAGGCTAGTCCTCCGTGGGCGTAGGCCGTGATGGAATAGACAAGGTTGCTTCTTCGTGGACCCTTCGTGGGTGGAGCCCTCCGTGGACTCGCGCAGCCGTTACCCTCCGTGGGTTGAAGTCTCCATCAACGTGGATGTACGATAGCACCACCTATCGGAACCACGACAAAAATCTCCGTGTCACCAAACTGCGTTTGATCTTCTCCACCTCTCTTTTACATGTGCAATTTACTTTCCGCTGCATATACTCTAGAATTGCATGTGTAGGGTGTTACTTGAACTGATCTTGTTTGTGAAACTGCCAAAAACTTTGCATGATCTAAAGGCAGATTTTTTATATTGTCAAGTAGTCTAATCACCCCCCCTCTAGACCTACTTTCGATCCTACAACCGGCGAAAGTTGTGCGGCCCGAGAGAGGCTAGCAATTATGATAGGGTGAGAGTGCATATAATCCATGAACTCACATTAGTCATAAAGAACTCACATACTTATTGCAAAAGTTTATTATCCCTCAAAGCAAAGTAATACTATGCATGCTCCTAGGGAGTAGGTTGGTAGGAGTTAACCATCACGCGCCCCCGACCTTCACACAAAGATAGACAATCAAGGATAAATTGTGATCCAACTTCCCGGCATAACGAGTGACTATACGTGCATGCTTCGGGAATCATAAACCTTACACCAATATCTTACTAATGCGATCATCCACTAGTACCTCCACATATTATCATCTCTATATAACAAGACTATTACAAGGAATCAAACATATCATATTCAGTGATCCACAAGTTTTATGTAGGATTTTATGACTAACCATGCAATTGACCAATTCATGTTGACTCTCTAAACAGATATAAGTTAAGCATGAGAGTTTAATTCTTTCTAAAAAACATCATGCTCTAACAAATATAAGTGAAGCAAAAGAGCATTCTACGAACATCGTTTTTCTATGTGAAGAGAAACAGGCAATCCAAGCTTCAAATGATATAAGTGAAGCACATGAAGCATTCTATAAAGCCATACTCAAAAGATGTAAGTGAAGTTCAATGAGCATTCTATAAATTGACCAAGGATTATCTCATACCAGCATGGTGCATAAAATAAAAGTGAAAAATAAACACAAAAGACGCTCCAAGACTTTACGCATATTATGTGAACGAAACGAATCCGAAAACATACTGATACTTGTTGAAGAAAGATGGGATGCCTTCCGGGGCATCCCCAAGCTTAAACGCTTGAGTCTCCTTGAATGTTTACATGGGATGCCTTGGGCATCCCCAAGCTTGAGCTCTTGCCTCTCCTCCTTCTACTCACATCGAGACCTCCTCGATCTTCGAACACGTCATCCACACAAAACGTAACCGAACTTTTAGTAGCGGTGTTAGTGCATATGACAACCAAATCCCATCATGTACTACTCTAACATTAATGTATAATTATAATCAAACATTACCTATTGTATGCTATCACAATTCTATGGCCCCAAGTCAAGGAGGCTTCAACAAAAATTCAAACATACGCAAATAATGAAGCTCTAAAAATAATCTATGAAAATAGGACAGTCTGTAAAGATTTGAATTATGGTCATACTTCTGTAACCCAAAAAATTCTGAAAAAAATAGAACGTGATAAAAAATTCTATAGCATTACTGTGTAAAAAAATCAGAAATTTATGACCTGCCAGTAAGAAATGTAAATTCACGCACTACAGCCAAAGTTTCTGCTTATGCACCGCACATACCAACCAAACAATCTGGGACAACGCTAACGCCCACACGTGTGGTGGGAGCGAAACCCGTCTACACGCCCTATAACACACAGATTACGCCACATCACCGCATGCATGCATACGAGAATCTTTTTGGATTTTCAGTTTTTAAAATGTTTTATCTCTTAAATGAAAAATCCGATTGAAGATCCTTTTCACCATTAAATCCCTCGCGACAAGATCTTCGAAACTAGATCTCATATCAATATATTTCGATGAATTTTTTTTGGGTTAGAAGTTGCCGTGTCTATTGCACATGTATTGCCATGGTGTTTACAGTGAAGTTGCCATGATATGTTTTAGCTATTTTCTTCTACATTTAAAAGTAAAATTGGACATACTATAAAACGGGGAATTAATAAACAAGACTTGCCATGAACCATAAACTAAAATTGCCATGATACATCCACTTAAAATTGCCATGGTTCATACAACAAGTCATTTTCATGGTCAAAGTACTGGAATTGCCATCATCAAAAACTAAAATTGTCATATGCTCTACAAACTAAAATTGCCACATGGCAACTTTAGTTTAAGCATTATGGCAACTACAGTGTAAACATCACGGCAAGTTTTGGGCAAAAAAATCGGTGAAACATATCAACATGGGGTCTAGTTTTGAAGATCTTGTCGAGACGGATTTAATGATGAAAACGGATTTTTAATTGGATTTTTGAATTAGGAGATAAAACATTTTTAAGCCGAAAACCAAAAAGATTCCGACTGATGTCATCAGTTCACGCATGGCAAAATGAGTGGTAATGAAGGCGTGTGGGCAATGTGCAAGATGCCACACGTGTGGCCGTTAGTTTTTTCCACAATCTAAACACCCTAAAGGTAGATCTTGGCACATTATTTTTATAATACAATAGATTTGTACAAGATGATAATTATTTTTGTTGAAAATTTTCTGTAATCAAGATTCACAAAGTTTCCATGGGCATGAACAAAGTTCAAGGAGCTCCCCCACTTCAGCGGTGCTCGTCTTTCTTACTTCCACTTTTCTGTTTAAATTTTTTTAGGTTCCCCACTTTATTTTTTTGTTTTAAAACTTTATAAAAGCACTCAATAGAAATAAATGACTCTCTAAAACTTTTGGGTTGTCTCCCTGGCAGCGCTTTCTTTAAAGCCATTAAGCTAGGCATAAAGTGCTCAAGTAATGGATCCACCCGGATCCCAAGGTATATCAAGGCCAATTTTAATTAGCGATGATTTTCAATTTAATAGTGAGCACAAAGTGATGTGTTTCATGTAACAACGAAGTCTAACTCTCTTCCTATGCATCGGCATGTCATAAAATAACAATTCATGCACATCAAGTAAAGGCCAATGCATAGTATAAGCAATTTCTTGCAATTTTGTTGTGTTGGAAACATAGAGAGGCGGAGATGTAGTTCCTCTCTCATAATAATTGCAAGTAGGAGCAGCAAGCACATGCATATTATATTCATCAAAATCATCATGTGCAACGGTAAAAGGCAACCCATCAATGTAATTCTTAATAGGTGCAAACTTCTCCGATATAGTGTAGTTTGGAGAATCGGAAAAGATAATAGGACTATCATGTGTGGGTGCAATAGCAACTATCTCATGTTTAACAGAAGGAACTATATCATGTTCATCTCCATAAGCATAATTCATATTGGCATCTTGGCCACAAGCATAGCAAGCATAATCAAAAAGGGATATTTCAAATGAATCAACAGGATCATAGCAATCATCGTAGTATTCATCCTTCGGTAAACTCGAAGGAAAATTAAACAATGTATGGGATAAAGAGTTACTCTCATTAGAAGATGGGAACGGGTGATCAATCCGCTCTTCCTCCTTTTGTTCTTCGCTCTCCTCCTCATCTTTTTCATCCAATGAGCTCACAATGTCATTAATTTCTTCTTCCATAGACTCGTGCAAAATATTAGTCTCTTCTTGGACAGCGGAGACTCTCTCAATAAATTCATCAATATCATAATTGTATTTATAATTATCATTGCAATATTTATGGATAGCAAAAATTTCAGATATATAACTTGAATCATCATCATAATCTTCATACTTTTCAAACAGAGATTCAATTTCATAAGCACCCTTAAAAGCAAAAAATTATTCTATTCGTTCCACATCATAATAGTCATATACACCTTTAGCATAAGAAGCTAAGGTTTCATTATCATTAAATTCACATGAAAAGGGAAGGTGTGGAGCCTCCATCCTAGAGAAACAAGTAAAATCATATTCCAAGCATAGATTCCAAGCATACCAATGCAACAGATGAATTTGATTGCATAAAAGTTTCCCTTTTTGTGTCAAGCGATAATCCCTAAAGTATTCACGTTGATCCAACGTTACTCCCATTATCATGTTGAATGGGATTTTCTCATGATATCAAAGTAATGCATAATATTTTTCACATAACCAGCATCGAGGTTTTTAGGAGGTTCCCCATCCCCATGAGTAGCAAGTACAACTAATTTTTTGGTGTTTCGTGTTACATATCCATAACTAAAGATAGAGAACAACTTAGAAAAGGAAATAAAAACAACTTAGTGATAAAGCAAACAAGCACACGCGAGAATATTCACCCCACGCTATTGCTCCCCGGCAACGACGCCACAAAAAGGTCTTAATAACCCACAAGTGTAGGGGATCGTTTGTACCATTTTTCGATAAGTAAGAGTGTCGAACCCAACGAGGAGCCAAAGGTAGAACAAATATTACCTCAAGTTCGATCGACCACCGATACAACTCTACGCACGCTTAAAGTTTGCTTTATCTAAAACAAGAATAAAACTAGGAGTACTTAACTGGAATAAAACTTTAAATAAATTGCAAGAAAATAAATAAAGTAGTGTAGTAGCAAGCTTTTTGTAACACAAGAGAATTTTTTATCCCTACGCAATCGATAATTAGACCGGTAATCATTCTTGCAATTTTATATGAGGGAGAGGCATGAGCTAACACACTTTCCGTACTTGGATCATATGCACTTACGATTGGAACTCTAGCAAGCATCCGCAACTAATAAAGATCATTAAGGTCGTGAAACCCAACCATAGCATTAAGTATCAAGTCATCTTTACTCCCATACGTCATACCCCCCTTACTCGGGTTTAAGCTTCTGTCACTCTAGCAACCCACCATAAGCAAACCATGAACATATTGGAACACCCTACAACGGGGGGCCCTCACGTTTGCGCGAGACGGAGGGCACCGTAGGGCGGCACCACAAATAAAATATACAATCATACCAACCAAGATCACGATTAACCCATTGGACAAAACGGATCTACTCAAACATCATAGTATAACCATAGATCATTGGGAAATAATATATGGAGTTGAGCACCATGTTTAAGTAGAGATTTCAGCGGGGGAAAGAGGTGTTACACCGCTGCATAGAGGGGGAGAAAGTTGGTGTTGACGGTAGCAAGATTGTTGATGTAGATCACCGTCAAGATCCTAGCCCCGGCGGCACTCCGGCACCACCGGCAGAGAGGGGGGAGATCCCCCTCCTTCTTCTTCTTCCTTGACCTCCTCCCTAGGTGGGAGGAGGGTTCCCCCTCTCGTCCATGGCCTCCATGGCAGTGGAGGGACGGGAGCCCCTCCGAGATTGGATTTGTCTCTCTGTTCTCTTATGTTTCGCGTTCCTCAAATTTGGCCCTTCGCCGTTTCTTAAATTCCCGGAGATACGTAACTCCTATGGCGTTGAAATTTTAACATGTTTTTTTACATAAATTAGCTTTCTTACACCCGAAGAAGGGTCCCAACCGACGTTCAAGGAGGGCACAAGATACCTGGGCGCGCCAGGGGGTGCCCGGCGTGCCCTGGTGGGTTATTGTCACTGTGGGGCCCCGTTTGCATTGATTCCAAGTCTCAAAATCACATATATTCCAAAATAAGTCTCCATAATTTTTATCGCGTTTGGAATTCGTTTGATATGGATATTCTGTGAACCAAAAACATGCAACAAACTGGAACTGACACTGTGCCCTGGATCAATAGGTTAGTCCAAACAAATAATATAAATTGTTGCCAAAAGTATGTAAAAGTTGAATAATATTGGCATGGAACAATCAAAAATTATAGATACGACGGAGACGTATCAGGTATTACCGATAAATAATATATACATGGAAAATGATTTCGGGGATGTTAAATTATATATAAATTGTATATTTAATTTAATATCAACGGGTCTTAAAAGGCCAAGAGGTGGAAGGCAACTTGGGCCACAAAGGCCCAAGTGAGAGGCGCCTACTTCCCCTATGGAAGGAGGCCGAATTGGGGAAGGGGAGGAGTCCTACTCCTCATCCCCGTGGCCAGAGCACCAAGGAGGAATCCTTCCTCCTTGGTGGCATCCCTCCTTCTCCCCTATAAACTATATATATTGGATGATTTCCATCCTTTGAACACACAAGTTTTGGAGTCTCCTCTAGTTCTTCTAGTTCTAGTTTTAGTTGGTCCTAGTTGACTAATTAAAGGTAGGCTAATCCTCCTATCCTCATAATTAGAAGCCATGTTAGGTTCTAATCTCCTCCCTTTGACACTATTAGGGAAAACCTTATACACAGAATCTTAGTAGTAGCACTGGATAAAATGAAGCGCAACTGCTACTTAGTAGTAGCGTGTGGCAGTAAAAGGCGCTACTGCTATCCTGTTAGCAGTAGCGCATTTTGGAAAACGCGTTGCTGCTAAGTTTGAACTGGGAGCACATGGCTAGCCCCACTTAGCAGCAGCGCGTATCCTTATCTGCTACTACTATCCTCCGTAATAGTAGCGCTTTTCTTCAACCCGCGCTGCTACTAACCCTACCTTATCGTCCCCGAGTGGCCGACCCTCTCACTCTCCCTCTCAATCACTCTCCCCTGCACCCCTCGTCGTTCGCCGACCGCCCCCGCCATTCCCCGACCACCGTCGTCGCCCACCGCCGCGGATGCTCCACTGAGGTAGTCCCTCCATCCCTCCTCCTCCCTCCTCCTCCGGTTGCCCCCTCCTCCCTCCTCCTCTTCTGGTCGCCCCCTCCTCCCTCCTCCTCCGGACGCCCGCTCCTCCATCCTCCTCTGACCGC
>LR738711.1:776286917-776304573 GCA_902687465.1 Secale cereale
CATCTCTCCTAAAACCTACTCTTTTTTTACAATTCTTGTATAATGTAATTTTTTTACTATTTTTTAGTAAGTGCTTAATAGAATTAGTAAGAAAATTAATATAACTAGTTGAACTAGTTTATTTTTAGTAAGAACTAGTTTATTTTTATTTATAGTAAGTGCTTAGTTGAACTAGTTGAATTAATAGAACTAGTTTATTTTTAGTAAGAAAATGTAGGTATATGAGATTTGATGATCTAATTAAAATTTTACTATAGAAATAGTTTATTTTTAGTAAGAAAATTAATAGAACTAATTTATTTTTAGGTGTACTTAACAGAATTCTAGGTTGATTCGTTTTGAAGTGGACATGTCAAATTTTGAACATGTCACATTTGTTGTTATTTCTTTAATTAAATCAATTATTCCCGCGTCGACGTCGATGATGCCTATACCGCGTCCTCGTCGTCGACTCGGCGGAGGAGGCCTGCTTGATCAGAGAGGCCATGTCCGGGATTGGGCTCCGTCTGGCTGGTACTAGGAGGTGCTAACTTCCAGGGACCACGGCTTGGTGAGGAGCCAGCCCGTCGTTGACCCGAACCTTCTTTGGTGGCGGTCGTGTGGGCCAGTGATGGTGCAGAGGCTTGAGAACCCTGCGGAGGTGGTATGTCACCATGTCAGCGAGGAGGACGAGCACGTCCGTCGCTACATTGTTGCGTTGGAGGGCAGGTTCGACAACACCTAACAAGTTCTTCAGGGATCTCACTGGAGCTATGATCATGTGATGGTTCCTTCTCTTTGGGTGTCCACCGCCCGCGCCGATACCCGTCGTTTGCTAGGTTTTTAGTTGTATTAGTGATGTTATATGTATGATACTATTCGAGATGTATTAGTGATAATATTCGACGATGTACGGACGCAAGAGATGATTTAGTTTTTCTTATTGAATGCAAGCTAATTTGAATACTAATTTATTTTATGATTTAGTTTTGCTTATTGAATGTTGAAATTGAAGAACTACTCCTATTTTGAATGCTCAAATTGGAGAGCACTATGCAAGGCGTATGCATTTGATTAGTTGATAGCTTATAGGGTTTTTGTTTTTGCAGAAATCAAGGAGCCCCTCCATCATCCCCGCCGTTGTCCCCGTCACCGACCCCCTCTGACCTCAAGGTGAGACCAGCCAAATATCCATGTCAATATGAGTCCTATAAGATATTTTGAAATATTTTTGTTCATATTTTCAACCATTGAAATGCAATGACCATAAAGTTTGAATGCTCATATGATGTAGATATAAACATGTATATCTTCTGTTGCTCAAATAGGATATGTGCTTCCCCAAGTGGCTGGCCATGTTTGCAGGTAACACCTCCGAGTGGCCTATGTTTTGCTGGAGTATTGATTAATTTCCGCTCCGGCAAATTTCAGGCGCTCGATATGTCCTTTCTTAGCGAACGTCATGCCGGATTTTTCCGTGAATTTTGGTATGACTTGTGCTAGAATATGTAGGAAATATCAAGTGGCCTGGATTTTCTAGAAAGATAATTAAACGACATTTCGGGTTGACTTTAAGTCTGTCGAGGGTCCATACATGAGAGAAGAAGAATCCCGACTGTTGTTGTGGGGGTCGTTTTACCTTCTTCTCCTTGTGCTAGACCTTTGTTATGCACTAGGGTGAGGAGGAATAACGACCATCACCGGTGGTCGAAAAATCAGTGAGGGAGTGTGTCCACCACCATATATGAGAGAGGTCAAAGAATCCCGACGGTTGTCATGGGGGTCGTTTCTCCTTCTTCTCCTTCATTCCTGTGTGCTAGACATTTTGGTGTAATGCACTTGGGAACGAAAGGAGGAGCGACCATGCACGGTCGAATGTATACACCACGTGAGTTGAGAGTTTTCAAGAAAAGACTCGACAGACCGATAGTCAACCCATGATGAATAATAATGATCTAATTTAGTTTTTGTAGTACATATATTTAATTGTACAAGGTTAATCTTTGAATTATGAACATAGGAAATGTCGTCGCTGTCGTCGTCGGACGATGAACGTCTCCGAGCGGAGTGCGGCTGGTGCGGCGACGACCGGTGTCTGTGCAACAGGCCTCACCTGGTAGAAGGTCGACGCTTCAGCATTAAGCTCTAGGAGACCTTTGATGTTGAAACGGTACGCAACGATGTCAAGTGTTTTTTCGTAATTAAGCACGACTTATGATCCTTCAATGTGTAATTTTTATCTTTTACAATTCGACTAGTTTATCCCATGCCATGCAAGACGCTATGTTTTGGAGAGGATGGATTTTGAAGATCATGAAAGTATGGAAACAAAGAAAATTCACCTAAGGACCCATCATCGTATGGATTTTGATGTAAATCTATACAATTCTGAGAGCGTAATCCATTTTGCTTGCCCGAATTGGGAAGCACTTTGCAAGACGTATGCTTTTCATGAGGGTATGCTTGTCACCATGGATCTTGGTGATCCTAACATCGCCGAAGATAATATGGACATTTGGGTCCTTGTTGATACGCTTCCAATTCTACCGCTATTTGAGTTTCTCAAACATAATTATTAAGTAATTTATATTGTTTATTTCAAAATAGTTGACAGCTTATTTCCATTGATAGCTTATTTTCATTCTTCAAAGAATGTGCGGAAGATGGTAAACATAACCTACTACACCGATGGCTCAGAATTAACTTATCAGGAGAAAAATCATCTGATCTCATTTATTAATGATCTTGAGAATTACAATATCTATTATCAAACTCCTTCACATTATGGTCAATACGTGCCACTAATGCACGTGTTGAACTACGGTAACATCCATGAAGATGTCATGGTAAGATTTTTTACTATTACGACATCTGTGCATCTTTAGCATAAATTCTTCTAAAACTCAACTACATTGCTAACTACGAAGTTATTACTATGTTTTTCAACAGAAAATCCCGAAGGATTGTGTGCCTCATCTGATGTTTCCGAAAGCCTTGATGTTATGAACTTACGACCATGTCATCCTACGCATCACTACTGTTCATATCGGATTTCTAAAACCGATGAAGACATGACAATCAAAGACTGGAAAAAATGTATGGTCAATCGTAGGGAGCTACTTGGAAGCAATATTGTGCGAAGCACAAGAATTGGAGATAGTATAATCTCCATTCTCCATAATGGAGAGTCAGGGACTATCTTGTTTTATGCTATTTTACCTAAGAGGAGTAGGTCCTAGGTACAATGTGTTATTATGTGCTATAATGTGTTAGAGTTGATGATGAGGAGGAAGAGTTATGATTATGACTAGTGACCAACTTGCTATATGATGTCTCATTGATGAAAATGATGATCATGAGGAGGTGTTATATGACAATGATGTATTATGATGATAAGTTGTTAATAATATGATGATTATGATTTATTATATCATTGGGTGAAAGAACCATGGATTAGTTTCAAGTGGATGTAATAACTCATTATGATGTAAAAAATCTCTAAATTGCTACTCTATGAAAACTTGTATAATGGTGTATGAATATGACATAAAATGAAAAAGAAAAGGAATAAGCAATAATAGTAGTAGCGCGGGCGCAGAGGCGCGCTGCTAGTACTTACCAGTAGCGCGTTAGGAAAAAACGCTAATACTAAGTACGTATAGCAGTAGCGTGTGTAGACCAACGCTACTGCTAAGCATTAGTTGTAGCGCCTTATCAGTAGTGCGGCATCCCGCACTACTTCTAGGCTAAAAACCAGCGCTACTGCTAGGCTTTTCCCTAGTAATGTGATTCTCCAGCGATGATTAGCTCTGGCCGGCAAAGCACTGCCAGATCATGAAGGTTGCACACTTGAAACCAAGTAGAGTGTCCATGCTTTCGTTCTTTGGTTTACGATACTGTTCATGGGCGGTTCACGGGATTGTTCATGACAGTACGAGGGACTCTAAGTACGACCTACACCAACATGATCTTCTTTCGCTGCAACTCGGTGAGGGTAATGATCATGATCTCAACCCGTAATGCATCTTCATATTGATCTTGGGCGTGCGTAGGCGTGGTTTTATTTTTGTTTTCTATTATGTTTCCCAACACTTTTTAGTTCAAATATGTTCAAAATGTAAACGTTTTCGTCCGGTTTGTATGAAATCTGTCATGCTTATAAGAAATTCGGCCGTATTTGCACGAATTTTGTCCGGTTAGTTCAAACTGTTGTCAAAATGTATGTGGCTACGGTTGGATGGCGTCCTCCTGCATATGTGTCCGCGGACTAGTCCCGCCCTATCCACGGACGGATGCGGAAGGAAATTTGCGGGTTGCATTGATATTGCCATATCATCTATAGCCATCACATATAGTCACTCATATAATAAGGTTAGCTATGAGGTTGGCTATAAGATTAATTTAATCATCACTTGATATTTTTCATACACATAGAAAAACTCGAATATGTGTTAAGCTAGATTTGAACTTTTGGTCTTATATAATGGTTCTGCGTCTCCACGAGTAAATAGCAAAAAAAAAAAAACTACCACACTACGGGCTAGGGTTACAGAAAATTACCTGTTTCTTTAATTTCGTAAAAAGCTACCACAAATTTGGTTGGTAGTTCCAAAAAAAACCTAAATGCCATGTGATCAAATTTTAATCATGGTTATGACAATTGGGTCCACTCACAAATGAACCGTTTGTTTGACTGTTAACTTACACATGGGGCCTACATGTCAGTGTCACTAAAATTCCCACTGGTAAAAAACAACACATCGAGCTTAGGTCGCCTCCATCTCGCTCCCGTCGTCCACGGTCGGCCAGCAGCGCGCCCGGCCCACACCATGGTCGAGGGCAGCCCCACCTGGGTGGTGTCCGCAAGGGCCGACCGCGTGCAGCAGCGTCGGCGCACAACAGTCACGGTCAGCCGCGTCGGCGGGCAGCAGCGGCGAGTACCAACAGTCGCGGCGGTGGGGAGCAGCGGGCAGCACGTAGCAGCGACGACGGCGAGCTGAGCAGCAACATAAGCTGCGGGCATCACGTAGCAGCGGCGACGAGTAGCAGCAGCTGTTGCGACCAGGGACCTGATTGTTTATTTCTTCAATATTTACACGGCCCGATTACTTTTTTTATGAAAATTTACGAGGACCCGATTGGGTTTTTCTTAGAGGCCCACATGTGGGCTCCCAATGTCTTTACGATCCAATATAATGACGACCTCACAAGTGGACTCAATGTGTCGTAAATGTGGTTAATACTTAACGCTTCAACAACTAGGGTTTTTTGGAACACCCAATTAAATTTGTGGCAGCTTTTTTGGAAATTAAGAAAACATGTACTAGTTTTCTGTAACCCCAGCCTATAATATGATGCTTTTTTGCTATTTACTCGCATCTCCACTAACAAACAGGTTCCTTCATAATTGTATATAGAGTATGAAAACTAACACATCCGACTTTTCAAAAGTTGAAACTGTAATGCGTACGACATGTGAAGTCCGATCCTTGTACGGCACATTTCTAAGTGTGGGTTGTTTCTCGTACCAACATCGGATGTAATTTATCACTGGTCTTCAAAGTTTAAACAACAAAGCTGGGCAATCAACGATTTTTGTTGCTATTTGTGTAATCGAGATTCTGTATCTGCTTGAAATTTGACCCGGGGAAAAATGGTTGAAAACATATCTCATGTAACTTCTCCATTAATAACATGGTAATATATGCACCGCAAACCTGATAAGATACGTAGAAAACAGTACGATAAAATTTGACCAAGAGAAAAAATTGTTAAAAACATATCTCTAGTATTTTATGTAAATAGTACTATGAAAGTATACACACCACAGAATTTATTATGAGCATTTAACCACCGCGCACATACATGAATACACTGCACAACCAAGAAGCACCGCGCCCACCACAGTTCACGTGACCAGGAATTTGCGAAACGGCACAAACAATGTCGGCTATGTCATCTGCTCGAGGTTTTCTTCACGCCGTGTACCAGAGCAATTTAGTGATAATTCCCTCCCTCGCCATACGAGTAACGATTGTCGATTCCAGAGCTGCGAGCGGCGGTGGAGACAGGTCGTACCGACACTTCCATTGCGAGCGCCCGCCGCCGGTCGCTAGCTCCGCCGCCCGCCCAGCCGCTAGCTTAAATATTGCAGCTACATTTAAGGTTTTTTCTGGAGTTACTGAAAGCAAAATAAGCGTGCACTTGCACCACTGCCAATGGAAAAGGTTCAGAAACACAAAGCTCCGATCCGATCCGGATCCCTGGATAGACGCCCGAATAAACCTGTCACTCCCGAGGGTTGATTTCCGTAGGGCGGGAGTATATGCCATGGTAAGTGATGCAACCAAAACCAACCCAGCCAGTGCAAGAGTGCAACTGTCGGCGGGTTGAAGGCAATGCAAGAATCTAAGACATTGAACGGTGCACCGCATTTACAACGCTGCGAATGCAAAAGGTTCAAAAACACAAAGCTCCGATCTGGATCCCTGTATATGTAGATTCCGTAGGGCAATATATTGCCATAGCAAGTGACGCAACCACCCCAGCCAGTGCAAGAAGTGTCGGCAGGTTGAAGGCAATGCAAGAATCTGAGACATTGAACGATGCACCGACAGTACAAGAAATTTGACTCGCTGCACATGCCTGTCTCGGCAGGATTAATTCACAGCACATGGCAACATGCATTGAGGCACTTGCAGCCGCACTGCGCCAGTCCTACACTGAATTACTAGCAGATCTCGGGCTCTCTCGAGCAATTGAAAACACTGGAAAAACTGTCACTGGCGGCCGCAACAGCGGTGTTTCTTCCATTCCAGCAGGTAGATCTGGGCGCAGATGCTCTGTACAGTAATCAACTTTTTTTTGTTTTTTTTTTTGCGTTGCAGGGACCTACTAATTTAATAACACGATTCGTCGACATCCAGGCAGACTTGCTTAAATTTACCCAAGCTCCTATACTACCAATGGAAACAAGGCGCGAAGGCACCGAACTGGGGTCCAGCTCCGTGCGAAAGCAACCGCAGACTTGCTTAAATTTACCCAGGCAGTGATGGCACCAGATCCCGCGTCCAACATCCCGTCATAAATTAGGCCTGAGCAGAAGTAAATAAACATCAAGATCGACTCCGCAGACAGTTTCGAAAACTGAATCTTTTATTACTACTAGCTGTTGCTCGATCGCCACATCTCTACGGCACCAATTTACTCGATGCAATGCTTGGTAGTAGTACTAGTACAAAGATGATGATGATACAATAGACAACCGAATACAATTTTGTTGATACTGGTAGTAGTAGTAGTAGTAGTAGAAGTACTGTCTGCTAAGAACTATTGTATTTTCACACGCCCGGCACAAAAATGTCATGTTTCCTGTATTTATTTGCCCTCCTACCACAAATTAAGGCAAGAAATGAAGAGATTTTGCATCATCAAACATGTAAGGATTACATTCTCGGGAACCTGCTACGCCGGATTGAGAGCCAACCGGATTGGGCGTGCTGTTGGTGTTGTTGGATCGGATCGGATGAGATGAGCAGCTCTATGACTGGGTCTCGGTCTTGCGCTCGCCGTGCGAGTCGCGCTCCTGCAGCAGCGTGCCCGCCTCCTCGTCCGCCTGCGCCACCTTCTTCTGCGCCTCCTTGGCCTTGAGCGCCTGCAGCTTCACGTGGTTGTAGTAGCCCACGCCCAGGAAGGCGATCCCGTAGCCGAAGAGGTTGATCGGGGTCACCGTGTCCCGGATCACGGACCAGGAGAAGGCGATGAGCAGCCAGTCCTTGACCACGCCGGCCACGTTCATGGTGAGCGCGGACGTCTTGCCGACGAGCAGGAAGACGGCCAGGTTGAGCGCGAAGGCGCAGAGGGAGTTGGTGCCGAAGACGAAGAAGTCGGGCTCGAACATGCCGACGGCGCGCAGCCTGGGCAGCTCGACGAAGACCCAGGGCAGGAAGAGGAATCCCAGGCAGCAGGGCGCGACGTAGTAGAGCGAGGTGATGGGGTTGAGCGAGATCCCCTTGGAGGTGAGGAGGATCTGGATGAGGACGAGCCTGGTGGCCTCGAATGCGACGGCGGCGAGCTGGAGCGCGACGCCGCGGAGGTCGAAGCGGGCCTCGCCGTAGGCGGCGATGGCGACGCCGAAGGAGATGGAGAGCATGTTGAGCATGGCGGAGGAGCGGAAGGTCTCCTTCTTGAAGAGCACCCCGATGGAGTAGACGGCGACGGGCATGAGCGCCTTGAGCATCTGGATGAAGGAGACGGAGAGGTAGATGTATGCGGAGTTGGAGAACCAGAGGGAGAGGGAGTAGAGCGCGCCGATGGGGAGGACGGAGCTGGTGTAGAGCTGCGTGGTCATGGCGGGCGAGGACGGGAGGTCCACGACCCGGAAGACGCGGACGAGCGCGACGGCGAGGGAGGAGCAGAAGGCCATGTGCACCATGGTGAGCGAGATGGGGAAGGGCCAGTTGTACATCTTGGGGTCGAGGATGTACTTGTTGTAGACGATGACGGTGAAGGAGAGGAAGATCCACACCGCGACGTAGCAGTAGGAGACGAGCACCTTGCGCAGCACCGACTCCGACATGGCCCCCTCGCCGCCGGCCTCCTTGGCCATGGCTGCTCCGGCGGGGCGGATCTGGGCCTGCGCGCGCGTTCGCCTGCGTGGGGGATCTGGGGGCGGGCTGAGGAGGGGAGGCGGATCTGGGAGGAGGAAATGGAGGCCGGTGGTTGGGGGATTTTCGAGAGAACGGGTGTGGGTGTGGGTTTCTTGGCACGGAGAGGAGGGAGTGGCCCGGCTCCCGTCACCTGTGTGTTGTGTCACACGCTCGGGGTCTGGCTTACCGCGGATGGCCACGTGGAGAATGGTGTGCTCCCGGGCTCGGTGTCGCGTGTTTTATAGGGGTGCGGTGCGGATGTGGCATTGGCTTCTTTTTCGGAGGGGTAAATTGCACAGAAGTATCATGTCAGTACTAACTTTAGGGCATGCCGTTACAAAAAGAGGCTAAAAGTGATGTTTATACGTATTGACAGTTAAACTGACGGGCCCACTGACGGGTTGGGCCCGCCAGTCAGACGCCACGCTGGCCAGAGAGCGCGTGCCCGAGCGCTGACTCGGACGAGGCCGGGTCGAACCGTTGAGGGGCGGCTGGTGCGGTCGAGCCAGGCCCCGACCCTACTCTGTCTTATTCCTCATCCTCTCTGCCTCGCCGTCGGCTGCTCCCTCGCCGCCATGGCTTGAACTGATTAGCGCTCTCCTCTCCCCCGCGGGTGCTGCTCCCTCCACTTGCGTCCTCCTCTCCCCCGCGGCTGCTCCCCCCTTCCCTCACGCCCTTCTCTTCCCCGCAGCTGCTCTGCTGTAGGAGACGATGGCGTCAACGACTCCGGCAGGCAGGGGGCGGGGCAATGATGGCGGCAGCGGCGGTGACCTCCCCCGCTTAGGCGTCGACAGCATTGGCGGCTACTCCACCTCAGACTATAGTACCGACGACAACGATTTTGCGGAGCCGGCGTTGTCGATGGAGCAGAGGTTGCAGTTGGCGCGTATTTGGGTGGCCAACCCTAGCCCCGCCCATCACTGGACTCATGGAATCGGCAGTGTGCTGTAAGTTCTCCACTGTTCCATGTTAGCTAACTCAAATTGGGGATTAGGGTTAGGGTTTACTGCTTCCGTGTTTAGCACTATAATTGGTACTATTGTATATGATGTACATTGTTTTTTTCTTAGTCCAAATTGAGATTAGGTGTTAGCTAACTAGAGCAGTGCAACATTATTATGTTAACCAGTTCTCTGAGATAGTTATTTAGACTTAGTTATTTAAATTGTATATTATCATTATTCTGTTAACTAGAGCAGAGCAGCATTTTTCTTAGTTTAGTTATAATATGTCGGATTTGTAGTAATTTTGTCTGTTGGAATTGTTGACTAGTGCTAAGGGTAAATAGAAGCTTTGTTTATATGTTAACTAAAAAAGTGTTTAGATGTTAGTTAAATTGTTAGCCATTATTTTGTGTTATTTCATTTTGCTGTTTGTATGATGACATTGTGGATGTTAGGTTCCATTTTGATTCTTCAGAAATGTTTGAGCTGAAGCTCTGCAGTTCAGATGTAACATTTCTGAATATGGTTGCAGTGATGAAAACCCAAGGATTTAGTGAATATGATCTGTTGTTTCACATTGAGAATCCAGCCTTAGGGGAGAAAGGATTGGAGATGGTAGAGAGTAATGCTGAGTTGCAAATAATAAAGAGGCGGGTTGAGGAGTGTAAGGTTATAAATTTGCTAGTGAGAGCTTGTCCACCTCCTTGCAGCCAGTTTCAGAGGCAAGAACTGGAGCTGTCCACAGTTGTTTTGGAAGAGCATGTTTTATATGATCTTAGTGAGCCACCCATCTATGTTGCTGATCCAGAAGGAGTTGTCTTTGAAAGTCAGGGTAGCAGCTGCAGTACAACTCATGGTACTGGTCTTTGCACACAAGATTGCAAGATTGTAAAAGGAAAGTTGAAAGTTGTTTCGGAACTAGAAGAAGAAGAGGGATATGAGGGTAGTGATGGTTCTGCTTGTGAAGGTGAAGATGACAGTGATGGAGACCATTTTTATATGGGTGATGCTAATCACATAGAGATGGGAGAGGGGAAGAGACAGAGAGAGTGTGATGATTTATAAGAGGAAGAAACAGATGATGAAGAATCTGAGGAGGAAGAAGTTGTGCGTTATGAGGGAGACACGGAGGTTGAGGAACTATTTAAAATGGATGAAGATGAGAAGGTAGTTTCACAAAATGAAGACACTGTAGTTCCAAATGAAGAGAAGAAGAAGAAGAAACAGAAGCTTCCAGTCAGGAGAGGGCCTACAACAAGGTCACATTCAAGTGTAGTTCAAGAGAAGGAGCCTGATTTCAAACCTTCATCTAATGAAGAAGAGAAATGGATGTTGAAGGATGATGATGATGATGGTTTTGAGCCATTGTCATTTGTGCTGCCAAAGAAAAGGAAGAGCAGGGCAAAGCAGATGCCTCCTAGGAAATGGTACAATGAGAAAATGGAGCAACCACATGAGAAATTAAGTCTAAAGATGTGTTTTAAGGATCAACATCAATTCAAATAGGCTTTGTTAAACTTGCACATCACTCAAGGCAGAAACTTCAAATATCACAGGAACTCAGATCAAAGGATAATTGTAGAATGCAAAGAAAAACATTGCAACTTCTTTATGGTGGCAGCAGTTATAAAAGGTGAAACTACTTTTGTAATTAAGAAGATGAGAACTGAGCACACTTGCCCTATTAGTACAGAGACAACAAGGGTAAGTGCCAAGTGGCTTGCCAACAAGTATGAGTCACTGTTCTGATCTGATCTAACAAATGGCATTCAAACATTGATTGATGCATGCATGGAGAAGTATGGTGTGGATGTGCCTAAGTCAATGGCATATAGGGCAAAGAACCTAGCTACTGATGATGTTTTAGGAGACCACAAGAAGCAATACCCTAGGTTGAGAGACTATGCTCAGACAGTGATGGATACAAACCCTGGGAGTAGAGTAGTAGTCACAACTGTAACTCCAACACCCACTGAAAAAATCCCCCATCCAGGCCCAAGATTCCATGCCATGTTCGACTGCATCAATGGAGCAAGGGAGGGGTTTCTCAAGGGGTGCAGACCATTCATTGGTTAGTTTATTTACCTTGTGCATTAGTTACATATTGTTTCATCTTTAAATGCATTTGAATGTTTTAGATGCTGATTTTGCTTGCTCATCTAGGTGTTGATGGGTGCTTCATTAAGTTAAGTACTGGTGCTCAACTACTTGCTTCCACTAGTAGAGATGGCAACAACAATATATACCCACTAGCATTTGGTATTGTTGGGCAAGAGGACACACCTAGTTGGTGTTGGTTTCTGCACCAACTTAAAATCTGCCTAGGAGGAGAAGTGAGACAGTTTGGTCCATATACAATAATGTCTGATAGACAAAAGGTATGTGCCTTCATTACCTCTCTCATTGTTCTTATATGGTTGTTATCTGCTAGATAGTAGCTTAGCTAGTTAAATTGTGTGTCCCGGGGCCTACTAAATGCAATTAATGCTGGGTTTAGGGGGGGGGGGCTGAAGAAGTATATGGATAATGCTGCTTATGCATATAGTGAACACGAATTTAACATTGCTATGAATAACCTGAGAGCTGAATGTGAGGAAGCTTGGCAGTGGCTTTCTAAAATACCCAAGAAAACATGGGCAAGGCATGCATTTGACACAAATTGCAAGACTGACCTTGTAGTTAACAATTTGTCTGAGGTGTTCAACAAGTATGTCCTAGATGTTAGGAAGAAACCAATTAGGACAATGTGTGATGAAATCAAGGATATACAAATGGTGAGGTGGCATAGGAATAGGGAGAGTGGAGAGAAAGCTAGATGGGAAATAACACCCCATTATAGTGAGAAGCTAGAGGTTGAGAAGGAGAGGGCAAAATTTTGCAAACCTATTCAAGCTGGTGTGGACTTGTGGAGTTACAAGTGGGCAACAAACCCATGCTGTTAACTTGCAAGTTCACACATGTGGGTGAAGAAAATGGGATCTCAGTGGCATCCCATGTAACCATGCCATCTCAGCAATAAACAAGGGCAAAAGAAAACCTGAGGATTATGTCAGTAAATTCTTCAAGAAACAATTCTATGTGGCAGCTTATGAACCAATGATCTATCCAGTTCTTGGTGAGCATGATTGGACAAAAACCCCTCGTCCAGACATTGAACCACCTGCATTTAAAGTGAAGAGGAGAAGAAAGAAAGAGAAGAGGATCAAGGGGAAATTTGAAGTTCCTAAGCCAAAGGACACATCAAGAATGGGGACTATAACATGTGGCAATTGTGGACTCCAAGGTCATAGGTACACAAGCTGCATGAAACAGTTGAAGCCTGAGCTAGCTTTGAGGAAGAACAAACATGTGGTAATCCTCTTTTTAGTACAACATGTTTTCCTTGTTGTACATTTCCTACTTTTACTTTTTGCTAACTGATTTCCATGTTTATGCAAGCCTATTGCAAGGAATTCAAATGCTGGTGTTGCTGCTCCTACAACAACACCAAGAGCTTCTCATTCTGCTCCTACAACATAACCAACACCAAGAACAAGAGGTGCTGGGAGAGGTGCTGGGAGATGTGCTGGGAGAGGTGCATCAGCTGCTGGGAGAGGTTCTAGAAGAGGTGCTGGGAGAGGTGCTGGGAGAGGTGATACGTCTCCAACGTATCTATATTTTTTTATTGTTCCATGCTATTATATTATCCTTCTAGGATGTTTTATGGGCTTTTATATACACTTTTATATGATTTTTTGGGACTAACCTATTAACCCAGAGCCCAGTGCAAGTTTCTGTTCTTTCCTTGTTTTTGAGTTTTACAGAAAAGGAATATCAAACGGAGTCCAATTGACGTGCCAATTTTTGATGATTTTGTATGGACCAAAAGAAGCCCCCGGAGTAAAAGAGTTGGGCCAGAAGAGTCTCGGGCTGCCCACGAGGGTGGGGGCGCGCCCAACCCCCTGGGCGCGCCCCCTATCTCGTGGACATCCCGAAGACCCCCCTAACTTATGCCCTACGTCAAAAAATCCTATAAATACAGAAACCTCCGGAAAATAACCTAGATCGGGAGTTTCGCCGCCGAAAGCCTCTGTTGCCACTGAAAACCAATCTAGACCCGTTCCGGCACCCTGCCAGAGGGGGGATCCCTCTCCGGTGGCCATCTTCATCATCCCGGTGCTCTCCATGATGAGGGGGGAGTAGTTCACCCTCGGGGCTGAGGGTATGTATCAGTAGCTATGTGTTTGATCTCTCTCTCTCTCTCTCTCTTTCTCTCTCTCTCTCTCTCTCGTGTTCTTGAGATGGCAGGATCTTGATGTATCGCGAGCTTTGCTATTATAGTTGGATCTTATGATGTCTCTCCCCCTCTACTCTCTTGTAATGGATTGAGTTTTCCCTTTGAAGTTATCTTATCAGATTGAGTCTTTAAGGATTTGAGAACACTTGATGTATATCTTGCGCGGGATACATGTGGTGACAATGGGGTATTCTATTGATTCACTTGATGTATGTTTTGGTGATCAACTTGCGGGTTCCGTGACCTTGGGAATATATGCATACAGGTTGGCACACGTTTTCATCTTGACTCTCCGATAGAAACTTTGGGGCACTCTTTGAAGTACTTTGTGTTGGTTGAATAGATGAATTTGAGATTGTGTAATGCATTTCGTATAATCATGCCCACGGATACTTGAGGTGACAATGGAGTATCTAGGTGACATTAGGGTTTTGGTTGATTTGTATCTTAAGGTGTTATTCTAGTACGAACTCTATGATAGATCGAATGGAAAGAATAGCTTCGTGCTATTTTACTACGGACTCTTGAATAGATCGATCAGAAAGAACAACTTTGAGGTGGTTTCGTACCCTACCATAATCTCTTCGTTTGTTCTCCGCTACTAGTGACTTTGGAGTGACTCTTTGTTGCATGTTGAGGGATAGTTATATGATCGAGTTATGTTATTATTGTTGAGAGATCTTCCACTAGTGAAAGTATGAACCCTATGCCTTGTTTCCTATCATTGCAACACCGTTTATGCTCACTTTTATCTTTAGTTACCTTGCTGTTTCTATATTTTCAGATTACAAAAACCTATATCTAGCATCCATATTGCACTTGTATCACCATCTCTTCGTCGAACTAGTGCACCTATACAAGTTTCCATTGTATTGGGTGTGTTGGGGACACAAGAGACTCTTTGTTATTTGGTTGCAGGGTTGTTTGAGAGAGACCATATTCATCCTACGCCTCCCACGGATTGATAAACCTTAGGTCATCCACTTGAGGGAAATTTGCTACTGTCCTACAAACCTCTGCACTTGGAGGCCCAACAACGTCTACTAGAAGAAGGTTGTGTAGTAGACATCAAGCTCTTTTTTGGCGCTGTTGCCGGGGAGGTGACTGCTTGAAGGTCTATCTTTAGATCTTGCAATCGAATCTTTTAGTTTCTTGTTTTATCACTAGTTTAGTTTATAAAAGAAAACTATAAAAATGGAATTAAGGTTGCCTCATATGCTTCATCTTTTTAATATCTTTCGTGAAAATGATGGGAAGGAATATTGTGCGCAAGTACTAGAAGAGGAATTACATAGAATGCTTGGCATAAAATTTGTGCATGATGAACATGATTGCAATGTTGTTAGTATGAATTCTTTGAATACCCATGATGCTAATGATATGCAAAGCCACAAGCTTGGGGATGCTATGTTTGATGAAGATGATATGTTTAGTCCCCCAAGTTTTGATGTGGAAATTTATTATGATGAAAGCATGCCTCCTATTTATGATGATTATTGTGATGACACGTATGCTATAAAGAATAAAGATAATCATGAAACTTGTCATCATGATTTTAATTTTCAATTGGATTATGCTTCACATGATAGTTATTCTGTTGAGTTTGCTCCCACTACTATTGATGATAATAAATTTGCTTATGTGGAGAATAGTAAAATTTCTATGCAAGTAGATCATGAAAAGAATGCTTTATGTGCTGGTTATATTGTTGAATTCATTCATGATGCTACTGAAAATTATTATGAGAGAGGATCATATGCTTGTAGGAATTGCAATAATATCAAGTTTCCTCCCTATGTGCTTAAAGTTTTGAAGCTGTGCTTGTTTTGCTTTCCTATGCTAGTTGATTATTGTTCCCATAAGTTGTTTGCTCACAAAATCCATATGCATAGGAAGTGGGTTAGACTTAAATGTGCTAGTCATATTCTTCATGATGCTCCCTTTATGTTTTACTCCCTCCGTTCCTAAATATAAGGTGTATTAGTTTTTGAAAAAGTCAAATGTAACCTATGTTTGACAAACTTTATAGAAAAATATATAAATATTTACAATCCGAAATATATAAAATATAAAAATATATTTCATGCCGAATCTAGTGATAATGATTTGGTAATCTAGACATTGATATTTTTGTCTTGAAACTTGGTCAAAGTTAGACACATTTGACTTTTTGAAAAAATAATACACATTATATTAAGGAATGGAGGGAGTAATTCTACCTTTTTTGCGGGCATCATTGAAATCATTGTGCCTAGCTAGGGGCGTTAAAACGATAGCGCTTGTTGGGAGGCAACCCAACTTTATTTTTATTCTTTGATATTTTTGCTTCTGTTTAGGAATAAATATCGCATCTAGCTCCTGTGTAGATGTGGTTTTGTGTTTTAATTAGTGTTTGTGCCAATTAGAACCTTTGGAAAGACTTGTGTGAAGTTTATGCGATCATGCTATAAAAAACAGAAACTTTAGCGCTCGCAAGATTGGCTACCATTTTTTACCGCAGAGTGATTTTTAGTTGATTATTTTTGCAGATGATTAATAGATAAATTCCTCACGTCCACCAATTTATTTCAGAATTTTTAGAGTTACAGAAGTATTCGAAAGTTATAGATTGCTACAAACTGTTCTGTTTTTGACAGATTTTGTTTTCTTTGTGTTGTTTCCTTATTTGGATGAATCTATGAGTAGTATCGGAGGGTATGAACCATAGAGAAGTTGGAATATACTCCTTCCGTTCGGAATTACTTGTCTTGAAAATGGATGTATCTAGAACTAAAATACATCTAGATACATCCATTTGTGCGACAAGTAATTCCAAACGGAGGGAGTAGTAGATATTACATCAATATGAATTTATAATGAGTTCACAACAGTACCTAAGTGGTGGTTTTATTTTCTTATACTAACAGAGGTTACGAGTTTTCTGTTGAGTTTTGTGTGGTGAAGTTTTCAAGTTTTGGGTAAAGATTCGATGGACTATGGAATAAGAAGTGTCAAGAGCCTAAGCTTGGGGATGCCCAAGGCACCCCAAGGTAAAATTCAAGGACAACCAAAAGCCTAAGCTTGGGGATGCCCCAGATGGCATCCCCTCTTTCGTCTTCGTCTATCGGTAACTTTACTCGATGCTATATTTTTATTCACCACATGATATGTATATTGCTTGGAGCGTCAAATTATTTTATTTTGTTTTGCTTGCTGTTTGAATAATATCCCAAGATCTGAAATTCTTAAATGTTAGAGAGTCTTCACATAATTACATAATTATTCAACTACTCATTGATCTTCACTTATATCTTTTGGAGTAGTTTGTCGTTTGCTCTAGTGCTTCACTCATATCTTTTTAGAGCACGACGGTGGTTTTATTTTGAAGAAATAGATGAACTCTCATGCTTCACTTATATTATTTTGAGAGTCTTTTAGAACAGCATGGTAATTGGCTTGGGTTATGAATTTAGTCCTAATACGATAGGCATCCAAGAGGGATATAATAAAAACTTTCATATAAAGTGCATTAAATACTATGAGAAGTTTGATACTTGATGGTTGTTGGCAAAACAATACTTGATGATTTAATACTATGAAAACTTTCATATAAACCACCTAAAACTACGATCTAGGGTTTTTGGTGCCTCGGGGTCAACGAAACCACCTAAAACTATCATGTTGGGTTTTTGGTGGCTCGGGGTCGACGAAAGCACCTACAACTATCATGTAGGGTTTTTGGTGGCTCGGGTCGACGAAAGCACCTAAAACTATCATGTTGGGTTTTTGGTGGCTCGGGGTCAACGAAAGCACCTAAAATAACATGTTGG
>LR738711.1:776304639-776317107 GCA_902687465.1 Secale cereale
CTAGGGTTTTGGTGGCTCGTGGTCGACGAAACCACCTAAAACTATCAACTAGGGTTTTTGGTGGCTCGGGGTCGACGAAACCACCTAAAACTATCATGTTGGGTTTTTCGTGGCTCGGGGTCGACGAAACCACCTAAAACTATCATCTAGGGTTTTTTGTGGCTAGGGGTCGACCAAACAACCTAAAAACCCTAAAACAAGCATCTAGGGTTTATATATGGAGGCACCACTATAACATAAGCATTTAAGCATGACACTAACATAAGTTACTATTCCATTTGCAAATGCATTTAAGCATCTAAGCATCACTACAACATAAGCATCTTACAATGCTTAATATATCATCATTTTTAGTCTAACAATCAAAGCAAATAGTACTTACTAGAGCTCAACACATTATAGGCATACACAACCATTGTTCACAATACATAGTGGAGTTCAAATGCACATTCCATCCTTTTCTTACAAAAGGATGAATAGCATAACTACTAGGTACATAAATAGCCAGAGTTCACAAATAGTGGAATCATACATTACACAGCCATAATTCTAAGTTACTAGGTCATTGCACGACCATCCTTCCCAAAAGGTATGCAATGCCCACTAATCTCACATTCATCTTGTTTAGTTCTGTAAGATGGCCTGGATCCCCTTGATCTTCTCCTTGAGCTTCTCCTCTCCCTTCATGAGCTCAAAAATCTTGAGGTGTAGCATGTACTTCTCTTCATCAAGCCTTTCCTTTCCCTGCAGCAGATCAGCAACATGAAATTTCAACTCTAGCTTCTCTTGGGTGAGCATCTCCTCAAACTTTGTGAACTCTGCATTCTTCAACTCCAAATTCTGCCTATCCTCACTCAGTAATTCCTTCTCTTTCATATTCTTCAACTTCAAGTTTTGGATGACAGTTGCTTGAGCACTTGTCAGGTTGCAGAGTAGTTCATACTTGTGATTAAGCTTCTCTCTATCTGCATCTTTCTTTGCCATTTCTGCCTTCATACCAGCCACCAACTCAACTCTGCATTAGTGCTGATATGTGAGGTTGGACTGCAGATAACTGAAATCCACAACCCTATCCTCCTGCATATCCACTAGTTGATGCACATCTTTCACTAACTTGTCATAGTCTGCATCCAGCTTGTTCTTTTCTTCTGTCAGCTGGTGAATAGTTAAAGCACTTTCAAGATTATCAGTCACCCTAGCAGACTTGCTCTCTTCAACCATTGACCAAAGCTTCAACAATGCATTCTCCATTACTGGGGGCCACTGCTCATCAACCCACTGAACAAACCCACAATTATGACCTTCCTGAAAAAATAACAGTTATTTAATGGAAGTACGCAATGTTGGTACTGAGCAGCACTGAATTTGCACAACTTAGCTAAATACACTACATTAGCCTGCAGTAACACAGTAGCCACTAGGAGTAACCAACTCCTCCATCTAAATATACAGTTAGGTTACATCATATGCATTGCAACAACACACTAGCTAATGAGAGTACCTACTGTCAGCACTAAGCAACAATTAATTATTGGCAGTAACACATCAGCTAATGGAGGGGCAAATGTGAGTCCTCAAAACTTCATTTGACAAACAAATAAAAATTGTTGCACTACACTGAACTTAATATTGGGCATTCTTACAATGAGACTACACTAGGGCATATATGACTAACAAATTTACCATAGACAAAACTGAATCACACTTAGCAAAGAATACTCTGCCACTTTCAATGAACACAATTAGGTGAATAATCAATAAGGCAAGAAACATACCGGCTCTGCACATGCTAAGAACCTTCTCCCGGTGTATGTTCCTTCAAATGCAACAAGCTTCTCTGATGGCTTTCCATGCTTCTTGCAGAACGACATCAGATCTAGCTCAAGGCCTTTGTAATCCGGGTCCTCAAGTGAGAATGGCACCTGCCCAAGCAAAATGTAAGTGACCATCATGGGCAGAGGACGAGGACAAAGCAAATCAATGGAAACCCTCACAGCAAAGACCACCTAAACAAAAAAATCCCCAAATTTTCTAAACCTAACCCTAACTCTGGCTCCAATGAACTAACCTGGTTCAGTCCATCCGTGGAGGTTTCGGAGTACATGTACATCGAGCTTGTGTTGTCCTCACTGCTCTCGTCCTCGAAAACCATGGCTGCGGCGGCGCGGTCTGGCGGTCGGCGAGGGCAGGCGGGGAGGCAGCCGACGACGAGGCAGAGATGAGGAGGGAGTGAGTCGGGGCCTGGCTCGGGCCGCACCAGCCGCGCCCATAAGAGGTTCGACCCGGCCTCGTCCGAGTCAGAACGCGCTCTGTGGCCAGCGTGGCGTCTAACTGGGCCCAACCCGTCAGTTTAACTCTCAATACATATAAACAGCACTTTTAGCCTCTTTTGCAACGACATGCCCCAAAGTTGGTACTGACATGAAAAAATTTACCAATCTTGGTACCAATCTGCTTCCAATGCCCCAATTGTGGTACTTCTGTGCAATTTACTCTTTTCGGGCGCATGGGTCGAGCTCGAGCTCGGGCTCGCTACGTTTCGTGTTGGTCCATTACGTGCGGTCTAACGGGGAAATGGCATAATATCCGTACTTTGCTACGGGCAAACGGCGAGAAATTCCTTCGGGGTTGTTTGGATAGGTGGAATATATAGAATCGGTTTTCTATAAACTAGGAAAATGGTTTACCAGAATAAAATCCTGTTTGTCTACCGTAACAAATTCCTGTATATAGGAAACTTGTTTCCCGTAAGCCCAGAATTCCGGGTTTATGGAAAAACGACTATTACTGGTTTTTCTAAAAACGTGATTTGCATATTCTCAATACTCATCCAAAGAGGAGCCGTCGTGCCGCCATGGAGTTCATCCTCCATTATTCTAGTGGTGTGACGACCTCGTGGATGAGTAGCGCCCTCCGACGGCCTTCCTAGAGTCGTTGAAGCCGAAGGAGAGGCGAGAGGTAGCCCGAGGCAAAGTCTATGACGGGGGCGACGACCTCGGTGGCCAGAGGAAGCACCCGTCGGCGACCGCGCGGAGTCATGATGGCCAAAAGGAAGGCTAGAAGCAGCCCTGGGCAGAGTCCGTGTGGATCTCGACAACCAGAGGAAGCGCCCGCCGACGGCCACTTGCGGAGTTGTGGAGGCCTGAGGCAAGGTGAGGAGCAGCGAGGGGTAGAGTCTAGTCGGAGCGGCGACCTCGACAACCAGGGGAAGAGCCCTGCTAGCGGCTGCACGCTGAGTCGTGGTGGCCGGTGAGAAGGCGAGCAGCAACCAGAGCCAAGATAATGCCGGGGACAACAGACTTCGTGGACACAGGGGAAGCGCCCACCTGCTGCCGCACGCCGCCTCATCAAGGCTCGAGGTCAGGCGAGATGCAAGCCAACCACCATGGGAAGCGCTCGTCGGGGTCGCGCTAGGAATCATGGTGGCCGGACGGAAGTCCTGCGGAGGAGTCAGTCAGGCTTGGGAAGACGTCATGCGTGATATACGACAGGTTTCCAAACAAATAATTACATAGGCCCAATTTATTACTTTCCCAAGACAAACATGATTTTCCACAAACCCGTTATTCATAGAAAGGGTATTAAAATGGGTTTTGCAAAAAATCTGCTAAAAACTAGTTTTGTATATTCCCATGGCTAACGCCCGGTATCCAAACAACCCCTTCACTTACGACCACGACCAGTGCCTAATTTCTATCCTCTTTTTGCCCCTCTTGTCTATTTACCTTTAATCATGGCAGTACAACGAGAACTAGAATTAATAAAAATTGCATCCAGATCCGTAGACCACATAGCGATCACTACAAACACTGAAGCGAGTCGAAGACGCGCCGCCGTCATCGCTCTTCCCTCGTCGAAGGCAGACAAACCTTGTTGTAGTAGACAGTCGGGAAGTCGTGGTTCTAAGACCCCATAGGACCAGCGCACGAGAACTACAACCGCCGCCGATGAAGAGTAGTATAGATCGAAAGGATCCAACCTAAAGACACACGAACGTAGATCACTATGTGACTCACTGATTCGCCAAACTATGGGTCCATCCTACGGAGGCGCAATATTGAGAGGTGAGGGATGCATCAAGTCACCTTCTCGCAAGTGGAATTCAATGGAGGTGCCATGGTGCAGTTTCTAAGGGTGTGATTGGTAGGTTGTATGGAGGGTGCATTGACAGTGTCCCGGCTGAGGGCCTCTCATCATGTCGACTCCCGGGCTAGTGGGCGGGCTGAGGACCCTCTGTCAGTTCTGACCTGGGCCCCACCTAGGGGATCGTAGTGTATAATTAGAAGGTTCCACGAGACTTAGCGTACACGATGAGATGTTGGATCTGTGAAGGACTCTACCTCCTCGTATGTAGCCGACTAGGATTCCATACCCCCTACCACTACCTACATAAATGGAGGTGCCTAGCTTGCAAAAACCATACTTACAATCTCTTGGTAGATACATGGACTTTGTACACACTCCAACATAATAAACACAAGCATGACGTAGGTGGTAGGTATTATCGCCTCAGGGAGCCCGGACCTTAGTAAAACCTAGTGTCTTGTTACCATCATTCCTAGATGCCTAACTTAAGATCCACTACCTTGAGATTTGTAGGTTTAGGTTCCGTCAATGGTGGCCCATGAAGGTCCTGCTAGGTGATCGTTACAGATCGATCAGAGTCAAGATCAATGCTTGGATCGGGATCGGTGCAATCTTTGTGGTCGGGCTAGACGTTCGTATTCGGCGCCGTCAGCCTCGTCGTTAACTCGACTGGCCAGCTCAAGGTTTGGCATCATGGAGTACACCGCGGATCTCCACGAAGAGCTGATCTTCTCGGGCCCTGTTTCACGCCAGCTGGAGGAGCAGGACGAGCCACTTCCCTCGGCACCAATGTCAGTTCTTGCCGAGGAGGAGCATAAGAAGCCTTCCCCGATATCGGTGCCAGATCGGATCCCGAAGCCATTTTCCCTAGTCGATTTTGATGTCAAATCAAGCTTTGAGGGAACATGAGAAACCTCTGCCAGGATCAACGGCAGGTTGGATCTCCAAGTCGCTCACCTCGGGCATGATGTCAATTCGGGCTCAAGATGACAAGCGAATATTATGGGTCATATCGGATCAGTCCTGGATGTCGCTACCCTTGGTCCCAATCTCAGATCAAGCCCAGGAGGAATGCGTGTAATCTTTGTTGAGATTGATGTCAAATCAAATCCTGAAGCCGCTTCTCCAGGACCTGGAATTAGATCAGGCCAAGGAGGAATGTGAGAGTTTTCTCCTAGATTGATGTTAGATCGGATTTAGGAGATAACTAAGTCAAAATTTCAGATTTGGTCATCAAAACAGATCAAGGAGTTCCCAATGGGAGTTGGACTTTTCGACCCACCCACCACCCATCTAGTTGCTAACGTCAAATACCTTACTCGCTTCTTAGAAGGAATAGTTGACGAGATCAAAGACAAGAATGAGGAGGTCAGCGAGTCAGCGGGCAGCTTGCCTATAGCTACCACACCCTAGGGCGAGTGGAAGCTGATGTCGCTTAAAGCTACGTCGGTTTTTCCCCAAAGAGGAAGGGATGATGCAGCACAACGTAAACAACACCTGCACACAAATAACAACACCTCGCAACCCGGCGTGTTAAAGGGGTTGTCAATCCCTTTCGGGTAACGAACGTGAGAGAGATATAAATATTGGTAGATTGGTTGATAAATAAGATAAATTGCAGCAAGGTATTTTTGGGTTTTTGGTTTAGTAGATCTGAAAATAAAAGCAAAGGCAAATAGATCGCAAAGGCAAATATATGAGAAAGAAGACCCGGGGGCCATAGGTTTCACTAGTGGCTTCTCTCGAGAAAAATAGCAAATGGTGGGTGTCGTGGAATTGGCACGGCAGATGTCCGGTTTAGCGGACTTAGTCGTGAGGCCGTGCATCTATGTAGTAGCTTGAGAGGGGTTGAGCGGAATCGAGAGACACAACGCAAGACAAGGATTTAGACAGCTTCGGGCCCCGGGAAACATCGTCCGGTAATAGCCCTACGTGATGTTTGAGGCTAGGTCTCATTATGATCCTCATGATGTCGCCAGTAAACCGGCTCTTTGTGTCTAGCCCTAGAAACTTGTGAGAACTTGTCCCTCTTTGGGGAGCCCTGCCCCTCCTTATATATGTTGAAGGGGCGGGTTACATGACTAGTCCTAGTAGGATTAGGATTGCTTTATTACAAGGAGTCCTAGTCTTGCTTCCTTTGTAAGAGAATATTCCTTGTGCTTTCTTCATAAACCGGCCCACCATCACATGAACCGGCCTTCTGGGCCTTGGGCCTTGTCATCCGTGATCCGCCAACCGGGTTACCAGTGAGTGGTATTATTTAGGCAGGTTGCTTGTAAACCGTCTGGTTAGGACGGATCGCCGGTGAATCACCAAGTGTAAACCGGGTCTCAAGTAAACCGCCAAGTCCGGCCGGGTCATATTTCCGGCCGGTTCATACCGCGGGGTATATCCCCAACATTAGCCCCCAGTTTAGCTTGGATTTATCCATGGTAAACTTATGCTGCAAAATAACCACAAGAACAAATTTGATAGGTTGTGCTCCGGGTTAAGAATTCTTGTAAACCGGCACCTGACCATCCTGAAGTCCTTGTCCTTTCCTTCTTCTAGAAAATCCGGGTCAACAGACCAGCTTCATAATCAACTTGCTTGTAGAAAAAATATTGCAAATAAACAATCCATTTGACTCGGCCTTCAATGCTCTAACTTAATATTGGTCTTCAAATATTCAATTGATATCCAGCCGGCTTGAGGATGCCGGTTTATGATTACCACTATTGTCGGGTTATAAAAACTGATGATTCCGGGTCATGACTGTTATAGACGCCGGGTTATGATTATTGCCAACACGGGGTGACACAATTAATCTTCCTGATTTGCCAAAACTGAGAATTTGAAGATGTTCCTCCTTTATATCCATATTACCTTGAAGAAATCCAGATTATTCATCCCAGTCACTAGTAAAAACTGGATATTCCACATATGAGCCCCCAAGTGCCGGGTTGTCATGCTTGCATCATCCTGGGACTTGTAATTTGCATAATGCTCAATAACTTCAGTCAGTGTAGCCCCCAAGTGCCGGGTCATTATGCAATAATGAGCAGGGACTTTGGTAGAAATAATTGAAAATAACATTATATAATGTAACTCCCATCATGGGGTTTGAACCCACGTCCACAAGGTTAAGAGCTTCGTGCTTTACCAACTGAGCAGTGAACCCTTCAATATAATGGATTAAGACTTGTGTACCTTGAATTGTTGACAGGAGCAATCTGTAGCTCCCAAGGGCCGGCTCATTATAAGGTGATGAGTCGGGTCTTCGATAAGGTGAGAAAAAATTGACTTTGCATTAGCCCCCAAGTGTCATGGTGCATGCTTGCAGCGACATGAGACTTGTGTATTTAATGTAATCTCAATTGGAATAATGTAGCCCCCAAGTGCCGGGTTGTAAGCCTGCAGCGACTCGGGACTATTCCTTCAGTTGTAGAATAAATCATACCTATTGATGAAAAAATATCCATTGCGCTGAAGTGACTTTAAAAACCTCAATCATAATATTGGTTATTGATAACCATAATAAACATCCATCCATGTTGGCTATTTAAAGATTTGAAGAATATAATCCGGTTTGAAGACCGGTTCCAGTGATATTTGATCACAATCAGGTCGGGTTAATAAACACCGGTCATTATTTTATCTCATACTGGCGACTTATAGTCAAAAGCCAGGTCGGTTTAATAAACACCGGTCATTATCTTATCTCATACTGGCGACTTATAGTCAAAAGCCAGGCCGGTTTAATAAACGCCGGTCATTATAACTGATCATGTACTGCCAATCTGTTTTTTGGCTCTTTGTCAGCTCATCATGAAGGCCGATCCGGGTTACGATGAACACCGGTTTAACTCTTGCTGGTGTTCATGACCCAGACTTTTAACTTTGTACATATATGGACAACTTTGTAGTTGTCCAGTCCGGATCAATAAACTTGGTTAACCACAAAAACTTTCAAAATCGCAAAAAACAAAGCATTGTTGGCAAATAAGACCATGTAGTCGAGGCTTTTTGCGAGCTGCCAGGCTCCAAATCGAGGCTTCTGATTCGAATGCGATCAGTAAACCGGACCAAAGGGGTTAAGCTAGGATTCGAATGCGACCATGTAGCCCCCAAGTGGCCTTGAAATTTTGCCAATCAATGGATTTGAATGCGATCCAAGGAGCTATGATTCGAATACGATCATATATATTGGACCAAAGGGGTTAAGCTAGGATTCAAATGCGATCCGTAGCCCCCAGTGGCCTTGAGATTTTGCCAATCAATGGATTCGAATGCGATCCAAGGAGCTATGATTTGAATACGATCATATATATTGGACCAAAGGGGTGAAGCTAGGATTCGAATGCGATCCGTAGCCCCCAGTGGATTTTGCCAATCAATGGATCCGAATGCGATCCAAGGAGTTATGATTCAAATACGATCATATATATTGGACCAAAGGGGTTAAGCTAGGATTCGAATGCGATCCGTAGCCCCGAGTGGGCATGGAGGCAGGGCACCTATAAGAGAGTAACGCTTGTATGGCAAGTCCTGTTTGGTCCCTTATAGAATTGTCCTGCATAGCAAATAGACTGATCAAAGCATCGTGTTTTTCTTAATGAAAATGATATATATCAAGAGAAGTAAACTTTAGATGGATATCACCTGAGTGAACTCCCATAAGACACTTATATTTGAAGAAAATGGCTGATTACCCAGTTTACCGGGGGCACCGATTTGAGAGGCCATAAGAACTTCTTGGCGTGGACAAGCTGTAGGATCGAAAGTAGGTCTAGAGGGGGGGTGATTAGACTACTTGACAATATAAAAAATCTGCCTTTAGATCATGCAAAGTTTTTGGCAGTTTCACAAACAAGATCAAATCAAGTAACACCCTACACATGCAATTCTAGAGTATATGCAGCGGAAAGTAAATTGCACATGTAAAAAGAGAGGTGGAGAAGATCAAACGCAGTTTGGTGACACGGAGATTTTTGTCGTGGTTCCGATAGGTGGTGCTATCGTACATCCACGTTGATGGAGACTTCAACCCACGGAGGGTAACGGCTGCGCGAGTCCACGGAGGGCTCCACCCACAAAGGGTCCACGAAGAAGCAACCTTGTCTATTCCATCACGGCCTACGCCCACGGAGGACTAGCCTTACTCGGGGTAGATCTTCACGAAGTAGGCGATCTCCTTGCCCTTACAAACTTCTTGGTTCAACTCCACATCACGACGGAGGCTCCCAAGCAACACCTAACCAATCTAGGAGGCACCACCCCCCAAAAGGTAATAGACGGTGTTGATGATGATGAACTCCTTGCTCTTGTGCTTCAAGTGATAAACTCCCCAACACTCAACTCTCCTCACTGATATGGCTGTGGTGGAAGAAAGATTTGAGTGGAAAGCAACTTGGGAAGGCTAGAGATCAAGTTTCATATGGTAGGAATGGAATGGCTTGATCTCAACACAAGGGTAGGTGGTTCACTTCTCAGAAAGTGTATGGTAGAAGTGGTGGTACTTTCTGATGGCTCTCCTCACGAATGAGGAGGGGGTGGAGGGGTATATATAGCCTCCACACAAAATCCAACCGTTACACACACATTTGGCCAATCTCGGTCAGACCGAAGTGAAAACTCGGTTAGACCGAAAGTTCAAATATAGTGAACGTTGGGATTTTCGGTGGGACCGAAAATACCATCTCGGTGAGACCGAAGTGAGTCAAAGATTAGGGTTTGCCATTTCGGTGAGACCGAAATTATAAACTCGGATATTCCGAATTGATGTCAACTGATCACAGAAGGTTGGCAGCCCTTTTTCGGTGAGACCGAAACTCAGAATCGGTTTGACCGAGAAGCTAGGGTTTGGAGAAACAACTGAAGTGGTTCATCTCGGTGGGACTGAGTTGGAGAAATCGGTGTGACCGAGATGTTAGGGTTTGTGTAAAGTAGTGAATAGTGCTGATAGTTGAGGGAGTTAGATCACCAAGCACTTGAGCAACAAGAACATTAACACAACCTCATCCCCTTTTAATAGTATTGGCTTTTCCTATGGACTCAATGTGATCTTTGATCACTAAACCAAAAATGGAGTCTTGAGCTTTTGCCAATGCTTGTCTTAGCATTTTGAGGGGTCCACTTCTTCAGACATTTCCATACCCATATCATCGAACTTCTCTGAAATGATTCTCAAGATAATATTAGTTCAATGATATATATGTTGTTATTAATTACCAAAACCACCCGGGGATTAGTTGCACTTTCAATCTCCCCCTTTTTGGTAATTGATGACAACATATAGATCAAAGCTTCGACAGAAGATATAATCAATGAATAACATCGTCGCTTTGAGAAGTATGTGATAAACAAGAGCTCCCCCTAAATTTGTGCATTATTTAAAATTTGCGTTTGAATGCAAATGCACAATCGATTAGGATTATGGATCACTCTTCCATGTCACATACATCTTGGTGGAGCGCACAAAATGATAAGAATGAATAACATGCACTTAATCACCAAGACAAGAGTAAATAGCCATACAATAAGGAATAGCATATGATAAGCAATAAGCACACATTAAGGCATAGTATGACTAAGCACTCATTAAGGTAGCATCAAACGTAGTAGCAAGCACACATAAAGTATCTGGAACCAAAAGAAATCAATGTATCACAGAGAAACCGGCAAAAGAACGAAAAGACGAAAGAGCACTCTCTCTCTCGAAGCCCTATGATCTATAACAATTTCTCCCCCTTTGGCAACAAGTTACCAAAAAGTTCGAAAAGGTATAGAGCTAAACGTCACTGCGGGCTCGGCTGGCTGCTCCCGTCTGGGTCGATGTCGGTGTAGAGATAGCTGCATCTGCGAAGACCTCTGCTGATGTCTGCGGTGGAGGAGTGGATGCTGGAGCTGTAGGAACTGCTGGAGCTGTAGCTGGTGCTGAAGTGGTAGCCCTGGAGTCTGTCATTGGGATAGCTGCAGATCTAGATCCTCTGGGAACCTGAGCAGCCTGGCGATGAGAGTCCTGGACTAGATCATCCTGCATAAGCTCTGCTCTCTCCTGCCTAGTCTCCTCCATGTCTGCCTCAAGCTTGTTGACAGACACCTGAATCTCAGTCAGCTTCACGTCTAGAGCGTGGATCTTGTCCTCGACAATCCTCTCAAGGCTCTCCTGAGATTGCTCAATGCTGGCCAGGCGTTGTTCAATTCTCCGGGTTGCTTCAAGAATCTGATCTCCAAAGCTCTTTGGCTTAGCTGCTGCTGCTGCTGCCTCTTTGTCAGCTTTGGCTTTCTTTGCAGCTTCAATCTTGGCTTGCCCTTCAACTGAGGTAGGATCCTCTTCATCCATCACAACTACGTTGTCCTCATGCTCTGGCTGCAGTGGCAAGTGCTTCCTATCCAACATGAATTTGCCCGTGCCAAACTTGGCGTTGATGAGCATCTGTATCTGCGGAGCAAACCCACACGACCTCTTCTGGTCAGCTGCAGTCCTCTTAATGGTTTCTACCATCAAGTCCATCACCTTAAAAGGTGCCTTCTCATCGAGAATGTGCAGCATGTTGATAGAATAGCCTCGTATCATCCGGTGGTCACCTGACTTAGGCATCAAAGTATGCCTCAGAATAGTGTTAGTGGTGGTCAGACCAGCCTGGAGGTAATACACTGAGCCGAGCTTCCATCCCTCCAAATCAGCAGCTGGGATCTCCTTGTACATATTCTTCATAGAATCATGACTCTTCTTAGGAATCCCATAGACATCAATGTCGTCCTCTCTCTGCACAGGAGCGTTCAGAAGTTCTGCCCATTCTGCAACAGTTGAAGAAAACCTTTGACCTTCAGTCATCCAGGTGATCTTGCCATCAGGGTAGAAGTGGGCTGTGGCATAGAACTGCATGATCATCTCGTCATTCCATGCTGTCAGTTCTTGACCCACAAAATCAGCAACTCCACATGCAGTAAAGCTTTCATGCACATGGGGAAAGAAGTCCCGGTGCTCTCTGCTGTCAATGTACTTCCAGTCAACATACCTGGTGTCAGCAACAATGGGCTTCTTATCCATTAGCACGGTCTCATAGAAATCCTGCTGCTCTCTGGTGTGGAATCTGGGGTCCACAGCAGTCCTTCTTCTTACGGCATATGGATCAGACTGTCTCCATAGCCTGAGACCTTTGTCCTTCCTTGCCTTCATGTCCTCAGCTTGAGGATGAGCATCATTGTGGAGTGGCAACTTGGGACGGAGCTTGAGCAACACATGCTCTTCATCTGACTCAGAAGGTGGCATCTCACCTTTGTTCTTCTCAGAAGCTGGAATGCTTCTGGTTGTCCTCTTGGGCTTCTCTGGAGCTGCCTTAGCTGGAGCAGGCTTCTTGGGCTTGGAGGAGGCTTGAGCCCGAATAGCATCACCCA
>LR738711.1:776321767-776357197 GCA_902687465.1 Secale cereale
CTCAGAATCGGTTTGACCGAGAAGCTAGGGTTTGGAGAAACAACTGAAGAGGTTCATCTCGGTGGGACTGAGTTGGAGAAATCGGTGTGACCGAGATGTTAGGGTTTGTGTAAAGTAGTGAATAGTGCTGATAGTTGAGGGAGTTAGATCACCAAGCACTTGAGCAACAAGAACATTAACACAACCTCATCCCCTTTTAATAGTATTGGCTTTTCCTATGGACTCAATGTGATCTTTGATCACTAAACCAAAAATGGAGTCTTGAGCTTTTGCCAATGCTTGTCTTAGCATTTTGAGGGGTCCACTTCTTCAGACATTTCCATACCCATATCATCGAACTTCTCTGAAATGATTCTCAAGATAATATTAGTTCAATGATATATATGTTGTTATTAATTACCAAAACCACCCGGGGATTAGTTGCACTTTCACAAGCCCCCATGTGACATATTCCTGAGCTGTGCTCGCCGAGCGCCTATGTTTGAGTTGTGCTGTGCAACAAACTCTCTTTGGCCCCCTTAATTTTTCTGAGAACTCGAACTTGCGAGAAACACTTCTTCTCGAAACGGATGTTAAACCGGATATTAGGAGCTTAAAAAGCTTTATGGGATCTTAAACCGGAATTATCATTTTTAGCAAGCCTTTAAATTTGCACCAATATGGCGGTTCAGGGTCCTGCATTAGATAACTTTGCAAGACGTGGTAACTGCTCTTCTAAAGAAAGCAATATATAATAAAATATACTGGATGGATTTCACCTGATATGTTAAGCCAGTATTTATCCGTCGCAGAGTTGATGATCACCATGGTGAAGCGGAAATCAATCATGGATGGATCCGCCGTAGGAGCCGACGGATGAGTCGGTCGCAATATTATACGCCGGTGCGGACGGGCAAGTTGTCCTCCACGTTGTAAACCGGTGTGGATGCGTGAACCGGCCGTCCGTTCATCAGGTAATGTGACACAGAAGAAAATGCCGTTGTAGAATATTGTCGGTGCGTGTTTATATCGGCAGTATAGCAATGATTTTACCTGTACATGAAAATACCAATAGGGCAGTGTAATGTTGCTCAGAGGAATTAAAATGTCCTGATAAAGTATATAGGAGGGATAACACCTAATTTGCTCGAACAGCAGATGGGTCGGCCGACGCCGACGGGCTAGTCGTCCTCTTCGTTGTAAGCCGGCGCGGTCGCGAAAGATGGCCACGGCGTTGTAAATCGGCACGGTCGCGAGAGACGGCCACACCGTTGTAAACCGGTGCGGTCGCGAGAGACGGCCACTGCGTTTGTAAACCGGCGCGGTCGTGAGAAACGGCCGCGGCGTTGCAAACCGGCGCGGTCGCGAGAGACGGCCAAGGCGTTGCAAACCGGCACGGTCGCGAGAGACGGCCAAGGCGTTGTAAACCGGTGTGGTCGCGAAAGACGGCCACGGCCTAGTAAACCGGCGCGATCGCGAGAGATGGCCACGGTGCTGTAAGCCGGTGTAGGAGTCCGTTGAGTATCGACGACCACTTGTGCCAAATGATGTTGGTGCGCCTCCATCTCCACGGCATAATACCACTTTTTGTCATAAATAATTGCCCTGCATAAAAACGTTGCAAGCCAAAGTAACTGTTCACAAACAGATTACTGTATATAGATGAAATAGATAGGATGGGTATCACCTGATATATTTTCGGATGTTGATAGGAACTCATCTGAACATCTCCAGCAGCTACCCTTCCCCATGAATAAACTTCAGTTCAGTCATGGAAACAGTACCCTGATGATTTGACTGGCGCATAAACCTGGTGGCTCAGCAGCTCGATCAATAACACACATTTACTAAGAGCAGAACTAGTACTCCCCATCCACAGCAGCGGTAGTTTAGCAGATTTTTATAGAGCCGCCCAAAATTTGACCCTTGCCCAACTCGCCCATGTTGATATGGAGGCCAGCGACGGCCGGCTCAGCGGAGGAGCGATGCGAGGCCATGGTGGCTTTCAGCGTGGCCGGCTCTATGGCGACGGCGACTCGAGGCGTTGAGGGTCACGGTGACTTACCGCACAACCATGGAAATAGGAGGGCCGCCCCCGACGGCTCACAGACGTGGTGGAAGAGATAGCTAGGTCGGCTCGAGGCAAACTTAGCAGAGCCATGGCAGCGGCGGTTAACCAGCAAGGCAAGACCGGCTCTAACGCGGAGGTTGGGCGGGCACGACCGCAGAGGTGAGGTGTCGGAGTCGCGAGCCAGCGACGGCAGCTCAGGTAGTTCAACGCGTGGGCCGCAGAAGTAACCGGCACAGGCCCGCACGTACTGTTGGTAGTTTAGAGCGGCGATGGCGATTTGAGGTAGCGGAGCAGGGCCGTGAAGGCGAACAGAGGCGGCTCTGCGAAATCTGGGCCGGCATCGACTCGGACGGGGGTGACCGTGGAGTCCGTGTCCTTCTCCGGGTCATGGTCATAGAATTTCCGAATCGAGCTGTATTGATTGGATCCTTCAGACGGTTGATTTTTCCATCTATTTCGTGCACGTGCTGAGCACTTTCCTTGAACCAAGCGTTGGTAGACTCGATGGTGGCAGTCGCGGAGCGGTGAAGGCGACTTGGTGAGGCAGAACGAGTCCAACTTGGAGGCGAGGCGAGACCGCCATGACCCGGATCCAGAGCTGGTACTGGGGCGATTTGGCGAGTTAATATGGCGGCTCGAACCAATCGTGAAGCAGAGGAGGCGTAAGGCAGCGCCAGCTACAACGGCAATTCACTGCGGCGGTCGCAGCAGAAGTGGTGGAGGCGGGACGGCCGGCACAATGCACGGCGTCGATAGGCGGCCTGAGCGAAAACTGCAGCAGTAGTTGAATCCGTTCCTCGACCATGGCTGCCGGGATTTTCTCTGATTATTCCGTCGATGAAACTGATGAATACTGCCCATAAAAAAATCTGATCTTGATCTAGTGCACCCAACATCGATGTATATCCTTCAAAAACCGGTCTTTTCTTCATCCGGAAAATTACAAACTTCTCTATCCCTCAATTAGATCCCTTCAAGAACTCAACACCACCGTGCGCTGGCCCCACGATGGGCGCCAACTGTCGTGGAATTGGCACGGCAGATGTCCGGTTTAGCAGACTTAGTCGTGAGGCCGCGCATCTATGTAGTAGCTTGAGAGGGGTTGAGCAGAATCGAGAGACGCAACGCAAGACAGGGATTTAGACAGCTTCGGGCCCCGGGAAACATCATCCCGTAATAGCCCTACGTGCTGTTTGAGGCTAGGTCTCATTATGATCCTCATGATGTCGCCGGTAAATCGGCTCTATGTGTCTAGCCCTAGAAACTTGTGAGAACTTGTCCCTCTTTGGGGAGCCCTGCCCCTCCTTATATATGTTGAAGGGGCGGGTTACATGACTAGTCCTAGTAGGATTATGATTGCTTTATTACAAGGAGTCCTAGTCTTGCTTCCTTTGTAAGAGAATATTCCTTGTGCTTTCTTCATAAACCGACCCACCATCACATGAACCGGCCTTCTGGGCCTTGGGCCTTGTCGTCCGTGATCCGCCAACCGGGTTACCAGTGAGTGGTATTATTTAGGCAGGTTGCTTGTAAACCGTCTGGTTAGGACGGATCGCCAGTGAATCATCAAGTGTAAACCGGGTCTCAAGTAAACCGCCAAGTCCGGCCGGGTCATATTTCCGGCCGGTTCATAGCGCGGGGTATATCCCCGACAGTCGGTAAATGAATTACTGTTGGGCAATTGATGGAACTTCAAATAACCATGACGATATCCAGGCAATGATCCTTACATAGGCATCATGTCCAAGATTAGTAGATCGACTCGTGCTTGCATCTACTACTATTACTCCACACATCGATTGCTATCCAGCATGCATCTGGTGTATTAAGTTCACGGAAAAACAGAGTAATGCATTAAGAATGATGACATGATGTAGACAAGATCTGTTTATATATGGCGTTAGATATGGATCTCGTCGTTTTATCCTTAGTAGCAACGATACATACGTGTCGGTTCCCCTTCTGTCACTGGGATCAAGCACCGTAAGATCGAACCCACTACAAAGCACCTCTTCCCATTGCAAGATAAAGAGATCAAGTTGGCCAAACAAAACCCAATATCGGAGAAGAAATATGAGGCTATAAGCAATCATGCATAAAAGAGATCAAAGAAACTCAAATACTTTCATGGATATAAAAATATAGATCTGATAATAAACTGAAAGTTTATCGGATCCCAACAAACACACCACAAACGAGTTACATCATATGGATCTCCAAGAGATCATTGTATTGATAATCAAAAGAGAGAGATGAAGCCATCTAGCTACTAACTACAGACCCGTAGGTCTACAAGGAACTACTCACGCATCATCGGAGAGGCACCAATGGAGGTGGTGAACCCCTCCGTGATGGTGTCTAGATTGGATCTGGTGTTTCTGGACTCTACGGTGGCTGGATGAATATTTTGTCGACTCCCCTAGGGTTTCTGGAATATTGTGGTATTTATAGAGCAAAAGAGGCGGTGCGTGAGGCCACCGAGGTGGGCACAACCCACCTGGGTGCGCCAGGGGGGCCTGGCGCGCCCTGGTGGGTTGTGCACCCCTCGAGGCACTCCCCAGGTGCTGCCTTGGCCCATCAGGTGTCTTCTGGCCCCAAAAAAATCTCCAAAAAGTTTCACGGTGTTTGGGCTCCGTTTGATATTGATTTCCCGCGATGTAAAAAACATGCAGAAAACAGCAACTGGCACTTGGCACTATGCCGATAAGTTAGTACCAAAAAATGATATTAAATGACTATAAAATGATTGTAAAACATCCACGAATGATAATATAATAGCATGGAACAATAAAAAATTATAGATACGTTGGAGGCGTATCAGCATCCCCAAGCTTAACTCCTGCTCGTCCTCGAGTAGGTAAGTGATTAAAACAAAAAAATTGATGTGGAATGCTGCCTATCATGTCATATCATATTCTTTTCTTTATAGCATGGACATTTGGACTTTTATATGGTTCAAAGCAATAGTATGGTTTTGACATAATAATTTAGATACTAAAGCATATCAACAAGCAACCATGTCTTTCAAAATATCAATGCTAAAATAAGTTATCCCTAGCCCATTATGCTCAACCATTGATCCATTCATGAAACACACTCGCATATTAGTTACACCAATGCTCAAGTACGGTCATAGTGTTTCCTAGTTCGTGCTTGTAAGAGAAGATGGAGACTCATATTCAAAAATAAAAATTGCATAAGTAAAAGAAATGTTGTTCGCAGAGGGAAGTAGGGATTTGTAGAGGTGCCAGAGCTCACAACTTAAATTGAGAGATAAAAAAATTTGGGAGGTATACTTTTCCCAGCAACGAGAACGGCTTGAGGTTCCCAACACTTTCCATGCTAGATATATCATAGGCGGTTCCCAAATAGAAAACAAAATTTATTCCTTTTCCACCAAACTTTCACAAGCCATGGCTAGCCGAATCCATGGTTGCCTTCCATACCAACACTTTCCAAGGAATTTATTATTTGATAACATAAAATAAATTTGTTTTTCATTTCGGGACTGGGCATCTCTAATACCTTTGCCTTACTCTCGTGCAATAAGAGGTGAATAAACACTCATCGTGAGAATAACACATTTAGCATGGAAAATATTGGCCGCCCCTCACCGCCTCGCGAGCGATATGGGCACACAAAAGGGAAATTTATTTTGAAAATTAGAGATGGCACATACAAATTTGCTTAGAACGGCAAGGAAATACCACATGGTATGGTGGACTCATGTGGCAAAACCGGGATAAAGGATTTTGGATGCACAAGTAGAGATCATACTTAGTGCAAAATGAAGGCTAGCAATAGACTCGGAAGCGACCAACCATGAAACAAATAATCTCGTAAGCAAACATTGAGCATAAATGACACCGAATAATGCACCATAAGTAGGATATAATTCATTGCATAATTATTGACTTTTGTGCTTGCATAGGGAATCACAAACTTTAACACTAATACACTAGAGCACAATTACTCATCAACATAACTCACATATCACATCATCATGTCTCAAAAACTATTACAAGGAATCAAGTTTATTTTGTCCAATGATCTTCATGAGAGTTTTTATTATATCCTTCTTGGATATCTATCACTTTTAGACTAATTTTCCTGTGTTGCTTTTGATAAGCTCAAATAAACATAAGTGAAGATCATGAGCATAACTTTTCTTTCTTTCTCTCAAAATAATATAAGTGAAGCAAGAGAGAATTTCTTTTAAAATTTTACTAACTCTCAAATAAATCTAAGTGAAGCAAGAGAGTATTTCTTCAAAAATACTAAGCACATCATGCTCAAAAAGATATAAGTGGAGCACTAAAGCAAGTCCTAGCTCATAGAAATTTAAGTGAAGCATAGAGAGCTATTCTAACAAGTCATGTCATAATTTTGGCTCTCTCAAATAGGTGTGTAGAGCAAGGATTGATGACTTAAAATCAAAATAAAACAATCAAGGACTCATATCATACAAGACGCTCCAAGCAAAACACATATCATGTGATGAATAAAAATATAGTCTCGAGTAAAATACCGATAATTGTTGGTAGAAAGCGGGGATGCCACCCAAGCTTAGTTGGTTGCTCAAGCTTAGTTGGTTGCTCATTTTTGGATAATAGCTTCGATGTCGGGGCATCCCCAAGCTTAGGCTCTTACATCCTTCCTTCATCCATCGCAAGATAACCCAAAACTTGAAAACTTCAATCACACAAAACTTCAACAAAACCTTCGTGAGATCCGTTAGTAAAAGAAAGCAAACCACTACTATAAGTGATATGTCAAACCAATTCTTATTTTGTTTTTATATTATATCTATTGTATTCCAACTTTTATGGCAAAACCTCATCAAATAAAACCATATAGCCATCAAAATAAGCACACAACACAAAGAAAACAGAATGAGTCAAAAACAGAACAGTCTTTAGTAATCCGGAAGTTTCGAAAACTTATGGAACTCTAAAAAACTTGAAACAAATAGTGCCACATGAGAAATTTGTATATTGATCTTCTGCAAAAAGAATCAACTAAAAAGCATTTTTCTGTTAAAAATGAGAATTTTTATCATGAGCGCAAAGTTTCTGTCTTTTTCAGCAAGATCAAACAACTATCACCCAAGAAGCCTATCGGTTCTACTTGGCACAAACACTAATTAAAACACAAAAAACACAATCATACCAGTATCATAATTGTGTAAACACTCAAGAACAGAAAGCAAAAAGCAAAAAATAAATTTTATTCATTGGGTTGCCTCCCAACAAGCGCTATCGTTTTACGCCCTTAGCTAGGCGTAATGCAAGGATCTAAGTTTTGTCTTCCAAAGTTTTGACAACTTTTGTAAGGGTTTTCTCAAACCCGGAGGCTACTTACGCTTCCCTAAATTCTCCGGAAAATAAACCATCTTAAGATCCAAAATATCCAAACGCTTGTTGCAAAGAGTAATTAATGCGTTCATGCGATTGATACTACCATTGAGGTGCTTGAGGGGTTCATTATATTTCTGTATTTCAACCATATTTCTATGCAAATCACCAAGTTTGTCCAACATTTGAACTCCCTCCGGGGTAAAGTAAAAACCCTTATTTTGAGGAGGAATTCCCAAAATTCCTTCCAAAATTTCATAGGCAGCATTTGCATCAAGCTCAATAAAATTTCCTTTAGCTGCAAAATCAAGAAGTTGTCTATGATGCAAAGCTAATCCTATGTAAAAATTACGAAGCAAAACCTTAGCATCGCCCTTTAGATTGGAACCACGATACGATTCCATAAGCCTATACCAGGCATCTTTCAGATTTTCTCCTTGTCTTTGCTTGAAGTAAAGAACTTCAAAATGTGGTGACAAAGGAGGAGTAGGGACGCTAGCCATCGGGACTATAGACAAGAGATCGGTGAAAAAGAGAGGCGAATAAACGACAAATTTTGGTGAAGTGGCGGAGAGGAAAATGAGAGGCAAATGGCAAATAATGTAAATTTCGAGGAGATGAGATTTGTGATTAGGAACCTGGTTATGTTTAAGATCCTCCTCGGCAACGGCGCCAAAAATTCCTTTTGATGTCGCTTAAAGCTACGACGATTTTTTCCCAAAGAGGAAGGGATGATGCAGCACAACGGCGGTAGGTATTTCCCTCAGATGTGAAACCAAGGTTATCGAACCAGTATGAGAACCAAGCAACACAACGTAAACATCACATGCACACAAATAACAACACCTCGCAACCCGACGTGTTAAATGGGTTGTCAATCCCTTTCGGATAACGAACGTGAGAGAGATACAAATATTGGTAGATTGGTTTATAAATAAGATAAATTGCAGCAAGGTGTTTTTGGGTTTTTGGTTTAGTAGATCTGAAAATAAAAGCAAAGGCAAATAGATCGCAAAGGCAAATATATGAGAAAGAAGACCCGGGGGCCGTAGGTTTCACTAGTGCCTTCTCTCGAGAAAATAGCAAACGATGCGTAAACAAATTACTGTTGGGCAATTGACAGAACTTCAAATAATCATGACGATATCCAGGCAATGATCATTACATAGGCATCACATCCAAGATTAGTAGACCGACTCCTGCCTGCATCTACTACTATTACTCCACACATCGACCGCTATCCAGCATGCATCTAGTGTATTAAGTTCATGGAAAAACAGAGTAATGCATTAAGAACGATGACATGATGTAGACAAGATCCGTTTATCTATGGCATTAGATATGGATCTCGTCGTTTTATCCTTAGTAGCAACGATACATACGTGTCGGTTCCCCTTCTGTCACTGGGATCAAGCACCATAAGATCAAACCCACTGCAAAGCACCTCTTCCCATTGCAAGATAAAGAGATCAAGTTGGCCAAACAAAACCCAATATCGGAGAAGAAATACGAGGCTATAAGTAATCATGCATAAAAGAGATCAAAGAAACTCAAACACTTTCATGGATATAAAAGGATAGATTTGATAATAAACTCAAAGTTCATCGGATCCCAACAAACACACCGCAAAAAGAGTTACATCATATGGATCACCAGGAGATCATTGCATTGATAATCAAAAGAGAGAGAGGAAGCCATCTAGCTACTAACTACGGAGCCGTAGGTCTACAAGGAACTACTCACGCATCATCGGAGAGGCACCAATGGAGGTGATGAACCCCTACGTGATGGTGTCTATATTGGATCTGATGTTTCTGGACTCTGCGGCGGTTGGATGAATATTTCGTCGACTCCCCTAGGGTTTCTAAAATATTGTGGTATTTATAGAGCAAAAGAGGCAGTGCGGCAGGCCACCGAGGTGGGCACAACCCACCTGTGCCCCCTCGGGGCACTCCCCGGGTGCTGCCTTGACCCATCAAGTGTCTTCTGGCCCAAAAAATTCTCCAAAAAGTTCCGCGGTGTTTGGACTCCGTTTGATATTGATTTCCTGCAACGTAAAAAACATTCAGAAAACAACAACTGGCACTTGGCACTATGTCAATAGGTTAGTACCAAAAAATGATATAAAATGATTGTAAAACATCCAAGAATGATAATATAACAGCATGGAATAATCAGAACTTATAGATACGTTGGAGACGTATCAGAAGCCGACCTCGACCTATGACATCTACATGTTCGACAGACCAAACTCCGGTAACCATCACTGTGGTGATGACGACATCAACGACAATGATAATGATGCTAATGGTCTGAAGAGCCCTCCGCGTAATGTCGAAGACGAAGAACCCCTATCTAACAGTGAGTTTGGCCCTCACGATAAGGACATACTGAATGAATCATTCGGCTGTGTGTGTCACAATGAGGAGTGCCTGAAGTTACTCAGGTCGGCCAACAAGATAAGTAGAGACAACGACTGGCTACTCCAGTGGATCGACACCGTCAAAGATCGCCGACAATAGGGACTACGATACGAGCGGGACATCAAGAAAGAAAAGAAGCAATGTGCATCCAAGGTAGCATCCAAATGTGGTAGGAACCTTCTCAAGGGTAGGGACGCGACGGTGACACACAGTGCGGTTTCCAAATGTGTTGGGGTGTTCATTGTATTTCTCTGAAATTCTTTCCTTTTCTATGAGTCGTCGTAAGGAGAAGACCATGATAAAAATGTTGAGTGGCTCTCATATGCACTATTGTTGATCTAACGAAGAGCCAATATTACCTTGTCTTCTCCTTTGTATAAAATGTTTGCAGATTCCTTCTTAGTCCATGACACACTTGCACTATTATTATTTTCACATCATTCGATCGTGCAAACGAAAGGCAATAATGATGATAATTTGATGAAGTGATCGCGGTGAAGGAAAGATGATATGAACTCTTCTAGTTTTCGCTTTTGTAAATATGTTTAACTGAGTTGTTCTTGATTCAACATATTATGAGTAAACATGTTTGTGATGACAATCCGAGATTATAGTTGCGCATGTCATGCTTAAATAACTAGGAGTCGATAATGATTTATCTTGAGTGTCAACATACATTAAAATGGTTGTGATGTAGTATCATAGTATGATATCCTCCTCTGAATGATTCAAATAGCTTTACTTGGCCCATGTTCACACATGTGGTTGATTCAAAAGCAACAAAGCCTCCATGATATTTCTGACCCTGGTGTTTATATCCTACTCATGCTTGTATTCAGTGTTAAGGGTCTTTTACATTTGTATCCCTAACTCGAACCCACTACTCATATTTGCTCCTAATTTTAAAACCTACTCAAATTTCCCCTCCGCCATTAGTCACCCTTATAGAAATGTCGTTCTGCGCCGTTACCATCCGGTCAAAGAGCTTTGACCGTCTCGAAAAATAGCAAACAAAATCAAAAAATTCTGAAATTTTGCGGGATCTAAGGTACCGACGTGTGCAAGGTGCGTGCAAATTTTCATGTTGTTTGAACATTCTAGGAGCTTGTGGCAAAGGAAAAACAATATATTTGTACGCCCGTGAACATTAAATTTGAAAAAATACGAAGATAATTCAAAACATTATGAATTTTTTTGGCATCCAAGATGCTCAAGTGCATAGGGTGTGTGCAAAATTTTGATGTGTTTGGACATTGTAGGAGTTCATGGAGAAAAATAATAAAATTTGGCTCTAAAAAACTTTGAAAAAATACACTATTTTTTTTCTAGATCTCCACACATGTCATTTGATAAAAAAATGCACGCACCCGAGCATCTTGGATGCCAAAAATCATTTTTTTATTTTTCTTGCTATTTGTTTTTGAATTTATTATTCACAAACGCACAGAATTATTGTTTTCCATTGCCATGAGCTCCTCGTATATCTAAATATCATGAAAATTTGTATGCACCTTGCGCACCTGAGTATCTTTAATCCAAAAAATCGGATTTTTTTGCTATTTTTTTCATGACGGTCAAAGCCCTTTGACCGGACGGTAACGACGCAGAAGGGCATTTTTGTATGGGCACGTAACGACAGAGGGGAAAATTTGAGCATGCTTAGAAATTATAGGAAAATCCGAGTAGGTGGTTTGGGTTAGGGATAGAAATGCAAATGGCCCCAATGTTAATTATTCTCAATGCATGATTATGGTCGTTTTCGCTATCTAGTTGGTCGATTCTCAATCTATTTGCTAGCATTCACCTGTACTAAGTGGGAATACTGCTTGTACATCTAAATCCTTAAACCCAAAGTTGTTCCAGATGAGTCCATCATACCTACCTATATGTAGTATTACTTTGTCGTTCCAAGTAAATTTGCATGTACCACCTCTAATCATTCAAATAAGCATCCGTTTTATGTGCTCGTATTGCTCATGGAGTGACAGGGCGGTCATTATCATCCATGCTAACCGGGTTATTCTCATGATGGATGTTTATTCACTTAACATTGCATGAGAGAGAATAGCAATTGGGATGCCTAGTCCCTTAATCAAAATAAAGAAAAATATAATGAAACAAACTCCCCTGGAAAGTCGATTGTATGCACGGCTCCCGAGGATTCGACTAGCCATGGCTCGTGACTGAATGGTTGAGGGGGAGTAAACTTTACCTTTTCGCTTGGGAACCACCGATAATGTGTTTAGCACGGAAGATCTTGAAAATCCTCAGTTTCCTAACGTTGACAGAAAAAGTGCACCTCCCAAAATGCATTCATATTTGTTTTAAGCTCCGAGCTATGGTACCTCTGCAAATCTTCCCTCCCCTCTATGAAGGGCCTATCTATTTACTTTTATTGTTGAGTTATCACATTCTTATCAAGCACTAATTTATTGGCGAAAAGAACTACTGGAGGGGGGCCACCCAGGAGCCACGAGCTCAGGGGGCGCACCCCACCCAGGGCGCGGCCGATACGTCTCCAATGTATCTATAATTTTTGATTGTTCCTGCTATTATAGTAACAATCTTGGGTGTTTAATATGAATTATATATCGTTTTTTTGGGACTAATCTATTAACCTAGTGCCAAGTGGCAATTGCTTTTTTTTGCCTGTTTTTGGTTTTCCGAGAAATCGGTACCAAACGAAGTCCAAACGCTGCGAAACTTTTTGACAAATTTTTCTGGACCAGAAGGGACCTATGAAGGATCGGTAGAAGACCTGGTGAGTCACGAGGAAGCGAGAATCCAAGGGGGCGCCCTCCAGGATTGTGGGTCCCTCGTGGCACCTCTCGACCTAATTCTGCATTTATAAATTCCCAAATATTCTCAACACATCACAGAGCCACCCAAAATATTTTTCCGCCGCCGCAAGTTTCTGTTCTTCCGCGATCCCATTTGGAGGCCTTTTCTGGTACTCTGTCGGAGGGGGAATCGGTCATGGAGGACTTTTACATCAACCTTGTTGCCCTTTCGATGATGTGTGAGTAGCTTACCGCGGACCTACGGGTCCATAGTTAGTAGCTAGATGGCTTCTTCTGTCTCTTTGATCTTCAATACAATGTTCTCATGGATGTTCTTGGAGTCTTAATCGATATAATATTCTTTTACGGTGTGTTTTTTGGGATATGGTGAATTGTGGGTTTATGATCAGGTTATTCATGAATATTAATTGAGTCTTCTCTGAATTTTTTTATGCATGATTATTATAGCTTTGCATTTATCTCTGATCTATCCATTTGGTTTGGCCAACTAGATTGATTTGTATTACAATGGGCGATGTGCCTTGTAATGGGTTCAATCTTGCGGTGCTCTATCCGGGAAAAAAATCGTGTTAATATTTCAATGCAATTAGATTTATGGATCTCCAGATATTTAAGAAACGATGAAAGGGCGGAAAAGGGGGTCGCGAAACAAAAGAGAAACATAGAGAGATACAATCTAGGAGGGGATCCCGCCCCTCCGTCGCCATGGCGGCCATGGAGTAGAGAGGGAATCCTCCTCCCATCTAGGGGGGAGGCCAAGAAAGAAGAAGAAGAAGAAGAAGAAGAAGAAGAAGAAGAAGAAGAAGAAGAAGAAGAAGAAGAAGAAGAAGAAGAAGAAGAAGAAGAAGAAGAAGAAGAAGAAGAAGAAGAAGAAGAAGAAGGAGAAGAAGGGGGCTCTCTCCCCATCTCTCACGGTGGCGCCGGAGTGTCGTCGGGGCAAGGATTGTGACAGTGATCTACATGAACAATCTCGCTGCCATCAACACCAACTTTCTCCCCCTCTATGCAGTGGTGTAACACCTCTTTTCCCCGATGTAATCTCTACTTAAACATGGTTCTCAACACTATATATTATTATCCAATGATATGGGGTTATCCTATGATGTTTGAGTAGATATGTTTTGTCCTATGGGTTGATTGATGATCATGATTGGTTTGAGTTGTATGTTTTATTTTGGTGTTGTCCTATGGTGCCCTCTGTGTCACGCAAGCATGAGGGATCTCCGTTGTAGGGTGTTGTAATACTTTCATGATTCTCTTATAGTGGGTGGCGTAAGTAACTGAAACACATACCCGAGTAAGGGGGTTGTTGCATATGGGAGTAAAGAGGACTCGATACTTAATGCTATGGTTGGGTTTTACCTTAATGATCTTAGCCGCGGATGCTTGCTAGAGTTCCAATCATATGTGCATATCATCCAAGTAGAGAAAGTATGTTAGCTCATGCCTCTCCCTCATATAAAATTGCAATAATGATTACCGGTCTAGTTATCGATTGCCTAGGGACCAATAACTTTGTTGCGTTACAAAAAGCTCTCTACTAAAACTAACTTAATTGTTTCTTTATCTAAACAACCCCTAACTTTTAGTTACGTGCTCTTTATTATCTTGCAAACTATCCTATCACACCTACAAAATAGATTTATATTTGTTCTAGGTAAAGTGAACGTTAAGTGCGCGTAGAGTTGTATCGGTGGTCGATAGAACTTGAAGAGAATATAAACTCTACCTTTTGCTCCTTCATAACCCACAAGTATAGGGGATTGCAACAGTTTTCAAGGGTAGAGTATTCAACCCAAATTTATTGATTCAACACAAGGGGAGCCAAAGAATATTTGCAAGTATTAGCAACTGAGTTGTCAATTCAGCCACACCTGGAGATTAATTCTTTGCATCAAAGTGATCGGTAGCACAGTAATATGATAGTTTTGATAGTAGTGGTAACAGCAATAGTAACGGTAATAGTGATAGCAATGATTTTGTAGTAGTTCTAACAGTAACAGCTACAGTAGTAACTTAGCAAAAGCAATATGTAGGAAATTCATAGGTGCCCTCTGTGTCAAAACTGGTAGATCTCGGGTAGGGGTGCCCAAGCTATGCGTCTAAGGATCAATGGCAACAGGAGACGGGGGACACGATATTTACCCAGGTTCAGGCCCTCTCGATCGAGGTAATACCCTACTTCCTGCTTGATTGATCGTGATGAATATGGGGTTACAAGAGTTGATATACCTCGAGATCCTAATGGCTAAACCCTAGAAGTCTAGCCTATGATATTGTAATTCTGCTACCCTCTACGGATCAGACCATCCAGTTTATATATCCACCGGAGGAGACCTAGGGTTACAATGATTGCTTGGATAGATCGGTGATGGATGTGAATGCCCTAGTGCACAACACCAACTCCCTTAGTGGCCTAGTTCACAATAAGGATGGTACTACCTGGTGGATCACTACGGTTTATGGGCCGCAAGGAGATGAGCTTAAAACCGCTTTTCTAAAGGAACTTTGAGTTAGGAGGCTAGTTTGTCAGGGGCCATGGTTGGTCCTTGGCGAATTCAACATGATCCTCCGTGCTTCCGAGAAGAACAACACCAACCTTAACAGGAGAATGATGCAGCGGTTCGGAGGCTTTGTAGATGTGCACGAGCTCAAAGAGCTATACATGCATGGAATGTCTTTTACCTGGACTAATGAACGGGACTCCCCGACCATGATGAAGATCGATAGGGTGCTATTCTCTGTCGATTGGGAGCTTAGCTTCCCGGATTGCCTTCTCGAGGCGCTCTCGACAAACGTCTCGGGTCATGCGCCTTTGCATCTTTCCACGAGTGCGCCTTTCTGCTCCAAGAAAAGATTCCGCTTTGAGCTCTATTAGATTAAACTGGTTGGTTTCGAGGAGGCCGTGAGGGAGGCCTGGACCTGTGACGAGGGGATTGTGGACCCGTTTAAGCGGTTGGACGCTCTCCTCGGGAACACCGCTACGGCTCTTCAGGCTTGGGGCCAGCACAAGACAGGGAACATTAAAGTTCAGATGGCGGTGGCGAATTGGGTGATTGCACGGTTGGATAGATTTCAGGAAGCAAGGTTGCTCTCCCCCCATTGAGTTATGGCTCAGACGCACTTGATACGTCTCCAACGTATCTATAATTTTTGATTGTTCCATTCTATTATATTATCCTTCTAGGATGTCTTATGGGCTTTATTATACACTTTTATATGATTTTTGGGACTAACCTATTAACCCAGAGCCCAGTGCCAGTTTCTGTTTTTCTCTTGTTTTAGGGTTTTACAGAAAAGGAAAATCAAACGGAGTCCAATTGACGAGCCAATTTTTGACGGTTTTTCTGGACCAAAAAAAGCCCCCGAAGCAAAAGAGTTGGGCTAGGAGAGCCACAGGCTGCTCTCGAGGGTGGGGCCCACGCCCTGGGCAGGGGGGCGCGCCCCCCTATCTCGAGGACGGCCTGTAGCTCCCCTTTACTTGGCCCCGACTCCAAAAATTCCTATAAATACTGAAACCTTCGAAAATTAACCTAGATCGGGAGTTTCGCCGCCGAAAGCCTCTATAGCCACCGAAAACCAATCTACATCCATTCTGGCACCCTGCCGGAGGGGGGAATCCCTCTCCGATGGATATCTTCATCATCCCGACGCTCTCCATGACGAGGAGGGAGTAGTCCACCCTCGGGGATGAGGGTATGTATCAGTAGCTATGTGTTTGATCTCTTTCTCTCTCTAGTGTTCTTGAGATGGCACGATCTTGATGTATCGCGAGCTTTGCTATTCTAGTTGGATATTCTTCTCCCTCTCTACTCTATTGTAATGGATTGAGTCTTCCCTTTGAAGTTATCTTATCAGACTGAGTCTTTAAGGATTTGAGAACACTTGATGTATGTCTTGCATGTGTTTATCTGTGGTGACAATGGGATATCATGTGATCCACTTGATGTATGTTTTGGTGATCAACTTGCGGGTTCCGTGACCTTGGGAACCTATGCATAGGGGTTGACACACGTTTTCGTCTTGACTTTCCGGTAGAAACTTTGGGGCACTCTTTGAAATTCTATGTGTTGGTTGAACAGATGTTTCTGAGATTGTGTGATGCATATCGTATAACCATGCCCACGGATACTTGAGGTGACAATGGAGTATCTAGGTGACATTAGGGTTTTGGTTGATTTGTGTCTTAAGGTGTTATTCTAGTACGAACTCTATGATAGATTGAACGTTACTACGGACTCTTGAATAGATCGATCAGAAAGAATAGCTTTAAGGTGGTTTCGTACCCTACAATAATCTCTTCGTTTGTTCTCCGCTATTAGTGACTTTGGAGTGACTCTTTGTTGCATGTTGAGGGCTATTAATATGATCCAATTATGTTATCCTTGTTGAGAGAACTTGCACTAGTGAAAGTATGAACCCTAGGCCTTCTCTACTATCATTGCAATACCATTTATGCTCATGTTTACCACTTTCTACCTTGATGTTTTTATATTTTATTATTACAAAAATCTATATCTACCATCCATATTGCACTTGTATCAACATCTCTTCGCCGAACTAGTTCACCTATACAATTTACCATTGTATTGGGTGTGTTGGGGACACAAGAGACTCTTTGTTATTTAGTTGCAGGGTTGTTTGAGAGAGACCATCTTCATCCTACGCCTCCCACGGATTGATAAACCTTAGGTCATCCACTTGAGGGAAATTTGCTACTGTCCTACAAACCTATGCACTTGGAGGCCCAACAACGTCTACAAGAAGAAGGGTGCGTAGTAGACATCAAGCTCTTTTTTAGTGCCGTTGCCGGGGAGGTTAGTGCTTGAAGGTATATTGTTAGATCTTGCAATCGAATCTTTTAGTTTCTTGTTTTATCACTAGTTTAGTTTATAAAAAGAATACTACAAAAAAATGGAATTAAGGTTACCTCATATGCTTCATATTTTTAATATCTTTCGTGAAAATGATGGGAAGGAAAATTGTGCTCAAGTACTAGAAGAAGAATTACATAGAATGCTTAGCATAGAATATGTGCATGATGAGCATGATTGCAATGTTGTTAGTGTGAATCCTTTGAATATCCATGATGCTAATGATATGCAAAGCCACAAGCTTGGGGATGCTATGTTTGATGAATATGATATGTTTAGTCCCCCAAGTCTTGATGAGTAAATTTATTATGATGAAAGCATGCCTCCTATTTATGATGATTATATTGATGAAAGTGGATTTGGAGAGGTCATGACTTTATTTAGTGATGAATCCACTATTTTGGAAGAGGTTCCAATTGATTATGAGAACAAAGTTGCTATCTATAATGATTATTGTGATGACTTGTATGCTATTAAGAATAATGATAACCATGAAACTTGTCATCATGATTTTTGTTTTCAATTGGATTATGCTTCACATGATAGTTCTTTTGTTGAGTTTGCTCCCACTACTATGAATGAGAAGAATTTTGCTTATGCGGAGAGTAGTAAAATTTCTACGCAAGTAGATCATGAAAAGAATGCTTTATGTGCTGGTTATATTGTTGAATTCATTCATGATGCCTCTGAAAATTATTATGAGAGAGGAACATATGCTTCTACATATTGCAATAATATCAAGTTTCCTCTCTATGTACTTAAAGTTTTGAAGTTATGCTTGTTTTCCCTTCCTATGCTAGTTGATTTTCGTTCCCATAAGTTGTTCGATTACAAAATCCCTATGCATAGGAAGTGGGTTAGACTTAAATGTGCTATTCATATGCTTCATGATGCTCCCGTTATGTTTCAATTCTTATCTTTCATGAGAGCATCATTATGCCTAGCTAGGGGCGTAAAACGATAGCACTTGTTGGGAGGCAACCCAATTTTATAATTTTTTGTTTTTGTTGCTGTTAGGGAATAAATATTGCATCTAGCCTCTGTTTAGATGTGTTTTCATGTTTCGTTTAGTGTTTGTGCCAAGTAGAACCTTTGGTAAGACTTGTGTGAAGTTTATTTTATCTTGCTGTGAAAAACAGAATCGTTAGCGCTCGCTAAAGTAGTCTTCAGATTTTACTGGAGTGTGATTTTTAATTGATTATTTTTTATGCTGATTGGTAGACAAATTGCGCAAATTTACCAATTTAGTTTTAATTTTTTGGAGTTCCAGAAGTAGGCGAACCCAGCAGATTACTACACACTGTTCTGTTTTTGACAGATTCTGTTTTTCGTGTGTTGTTTGCTTATTCCGATGCATCTATGAGTAATATTGGAGGATATGAACCATAGAGAACTTGGATTACAGTAGGTTTAACACCAATATAAACAAAGTATGAATTCATTGCTGTACCTTTGAGTGGTGGTTTGCTTTCTCTTACTAACGGAGCTCACGAGAATTTTTGTCTAAGTTTTGTGTTGTGAAGTTTTCAAGTTTTGAGTATTGCTTTGATGGACTATGGAACAAGGAGTAGCAAAGGCCCAACCTTGGGGATGCCCATGGCACCCCAAGTAAAATCAGGATAATCAAAAGCCTAAGCTTGGGGATGCCCCGAGAAGGCATCCCCTCTTTCGTCTTCATCCATCGGTAACTATACTTGGAGCTATATTTTTATTCGCAACATGCTATGTGTTTTGCTTGGAGCGTCTTGTATAATTTGAGTCTTTGCTCGTTAGTTTGCCACAATCATCCTTGCTGGACACACCTATTTGAGAGAGTTAAATATGGCCTAGAAATTGTTAAAGCACTCTATGTGCTTACTTATATCTTTTGAGTTGAATAATTTTTGCTCTAGTGCTTCACTTATATCTTTTAGAGCATGGTGGTGGTAATATTTTGTAGAAATTTTTGAACTCTCATGCTTCACTTATATCTATTTGAGAGTCTATTAAAACAACATGGTAAAGTGTTTAGGCTAAAGAAACTAGTCTTCACATGATAAACATCCAATGTCAATGTAGTAAAAAAACACATCATGTGCATTGAATAGAAAGAGATGTTTGATGCTTGATAATGTTTTGAGACATGAGGATAGTGATATTAAAGTCATGCTAGTAGAGTGATTATGAAATTGAGAAATATTTGTGTTAAGATTAGTGATTCCCGTAGCATGCACGTATGGTGAATTGTTGTGTGACTAAGTTAAAGCATGAGGTATTTGTAGAGTGTCAACCTTTGTGTGGAGGTCGGGGGCGCGCGATGGTTTACTCCTACCAACCCCCCCCCCCTAGGGGCATGCGTTGATTGCTTTGTTTTGATGACTTGTAAATTTTTGCAATAAGTATATGATTTCTTATGACTAATGTTGAGTCCATGGATTATACGCACTCTCACCCTTCCACCATTGCTAGCCTCTTTTGTACCGTGCAACTTTCGCCGGTGCCATAAACCCACTATATATCCTTCCTCAAAACAGCCACCATATTGTTCCTCAAAACAGCCACCATACCTACCTATCATGGCATTTTCATAGCCATTCTGAGATATATTGCCATACAACTTTCCACCGTTCCGTTCATATGACACGCATCATATTGTCATATTGCCATTGCATGATCATGTAGTTGACATCGTATTTGTGGCAAAGCCACCATGCATAATTTTAATACATGTCACTCTTGTTTCGTTGCACATACCGGTACACCGCCGGAGGCATTCATATAGAGTCATACTTTATTGTTGTAGTATGGAGTTGTAATTTAGTGTTGTAATGAAAGTGTGATGATCATCATTATTAGAGCATTATCCCATAGGAGGAAAGGCTAAATCTATAAAGCCCCTCCGAAAAAAAAAGAAAAAAAAAGGCCCAAAAAAAAGGATAATTGCTACTATCTTTTTCCACACTTGTGCTTCAAAGTAGCACCATGTTCTTCATTGTAGAGAGTCTCATGCTTAGTCACTTTCATATACTAGTGGGAATTTTCATTATAGAACTTGGCTTGTATATTCCAACGATGGGCTTCCTCAAATGCCATAGGTCTTCGTGAGCAAGCAAGTTGGATGCACACCCACTAGTTTCTTTTGTTGAGCTTTCATTCATATTTAGCTCTAGTGCATCCATTGCATGGCAATCCCTACTCACTCACATTGATATCTATTGATGGGCATCTCCATAGCTTGTTGATACGCTTAGTCGATGTGAGACTATCTCCCTCCTTTTTGTCTTCTCCACAACCACCTCTATTCCACCCATAGTGCTATATCCAGGGCTCACGCTCATGTATTGCGTGAAAGTTGAAAGGTTTGAAAAGATAGAGTATGAAAACAAATGCTTGGCTGAAATCGGGGTTGTGCATGATATGAATATTTAGTGTGATAACGAGGGAGCATAGCCAACACTATATGATTTTGTAGGGATAACTTTCTTTAGCCATAGTATTTTGAGAAGACATGATTGCTTTGTTAGTATGCTTGAAGTATTGTAATTTCTTATGTCAATATAGACTTTTATCTTGAATCTTTCAGATCTGAACATTCATGCCACAATAAAGAGAACTACATTGAAAACTATGTTGGTTAGCATTCCACATCAAAAATTTATGTTTTTATCATTTACCTACTCGAGGACGAGCAGGAATTAAGCTTGGGGATGCTGATACGTCTCCAACGTATCTATAATTTTTGATTGTTCCATGCTATTATATTATCCTTCTAGGATGTCTTATGGGATTTATTATACACTTTTATATGATTTTTGGGACTAGCCTATTAACCCAGAGCCCAGTGCCAGTTTCTGTTTTTCTCGTGTTTTAGGGTTTTGCAGAAAAGGAAAATCAAACGGATTCCAATTGACGAGCCAATTTTTGACGATTTTTTCTGGACCAAAAAAAGCCCCCGAAGCAAAAGAGTTGGGCCAGGAGAGCCCCGGGCTGCCCTCGAGGGTGGGGCCCACGCCCTGGGCAGGGGGGCGCGCCCCCCTATCTCGAGGACGTCCCGTAGCTCCCCTTTACTTGGCCCCGACTCCAAAAATTTCTATTGTTGGGGAACGTAGTATTTTAAAATTTTCCTACGATCACGCAAGATCTATCTACCAGATGCATAGCAACGAGAGGGAAGAGTGTGTCTACGTACCCTCGTAGACCGGGAGCGGAAGCGTCAAGTGACGCGGTTGATGTTGTCGAACTTCTTCGCGATCCGACCGATCAAGCACCGAACGTACGGCACCTCCGCGTTCAGCACACGTTCAGCTTGATGACGTCCCACGAGCTCTTGATCCAGTTGAGCTTCACGGGAGAGTTTCGTCAGCACGATGGCGTGGTGACGGATATGATGTGTTCACCGGCGCAGGGCTTCGCCTAAGCTCCGCGACGGTATGACCGAGGTGTGATTCTGTGGAGGGGGGCACCGCACACGGCTAAAACAATTCAACTTGTGTGTCTTTGGGTGCCCCCTGCCCCCGTATATAAAGGAGCAAGGGAGGGAGGCCAGCCGGCCCTTCCTGGTGCGGCTAGGGAAGGAGTCCTACTAGGAATAGGATTGCAATCCTATTCCTAGTAGGATTCACCAAAAAGAAAGAAGGGGGAAAGGAATAGGAGAGGTGGCGCCCCCCCCCCCCCCAATCCTAGTCCAAGTAGGAACCCTAGGTGGGGGCGCCGGCCAGCCCTACGGGCTGCCTCTCTCTATCCCTTTAGGCCCACTATGGACCATCCCCTCTCGTAGGGGGTTCCGGTAACCCCCTCCGGCATTCCCGATAAATCCGAAACTTTTCCGGAACACTTCCGGTGTCCGAATATAGTCGTCCAATATATCAATCTTTATGTCTCGGACATTCCGAGACTCCTCGTCATGTCCGTGATCTCATCCGGGACTCCGAACTACCTTCGGTACATCAATACTCATAAACTCATAATACCGATCGTCATCAAACGTTAAGCGTGCGGACCCTACGGGTTCGAGAACTATGTAGACATGACCGAGACTCATAACCGGTCAATAACCAATAGAAGAACCTGGATGTTCATATTGGCTCCTACATATTCTACGAAGATCTTTTATCGGTCAGAACCGCATAACAACATACGTTGTTCCTTTTGTCAAACGGTATGTTACTTGCCCGAGATTCGATCGTCGGTATCTCTATACCTAGTTCAATCTCGTTACCGGCAAGTCTCTTTACTCGTTCCGTAACACATCATCTCGTGACTAACTCATTAGTCTTTTGCTTGCAAGGCTTATTGTGATGTGTGTTACCGAGAGGGCCCAGAGATACCTCTCCGACACTCGGAGTGACAAATCCTAATCTTGATCTATGCCAACACCACGAATACTTTCGGAGACACCTGTAGAGCATCTTTATGATCACCCAGTTACGTTGTGACGTTTGATAGCACACAAGGTGTTCCTACGGTATTCGGGAGTTGCATAATCTCATAGTCATAGGAACATGTATAAGTCATGAAGAAAGCAATAGCAGTAAAACTAAACGATCATAGTGCTATGCTAACGGATGGGTCTTGTCCATCACATCATTCTCCTAATGATGTGATCCCATTGATCAAATGACAACTCATGTCTATGGTTAGGAAACATAACCATCTTTGATCAATGAGCTAGTCTAGTAGAGGCATAATAGGGACACTCTGTTTTGTCTATGTATTCACACATGTACTAAGTTTCCGGTTAATACAATTCTAGCATAAATAATAAACATTTATCATGATATAAGGAAATATAAATAACAACTTTATTATTGCCTCTAGGGCATATTTCCTTCAGTCTCCCACTTGCACTAGAGTCAATAATCTAGCTCACATCGCCATGTGATTTAATACCGATAGCTCACATTGTTATGTGAATAACACCCATAGTTCACATCACCATGTGACCAACACCCAAAGGGTTTACTAGAGTCAATAATCTAGTTCACATCGCTATGTGGTTAATACCCAAGAGTAATAAGGTGTGATCATGTTTTGCTTGTGAGAGAAGTTTAGTCAACGGGTCTGTCATATACAGATCCTATGTATTTCGCAAATTTCTATGTCTACAATGCTCTGCATGGAGCTACTCTAGCTAATTGCTCCCACTTTCAATACGCATCCAGATTGATACTTAGAGTCATCTGGATTTAGTGTCAAAGCTTGCATCGGCGTAACCCTTTACGACGAACTCTTTATCACCTCCATAATCGAGAAATATTTCCTTAGTCATCCAATTACTAAGGATAATTTTGACCGCTGTACAATGATCTACTCCTGGATCACTATTGTACCTCCCTGTCAAACTCTTGGAAAGGTACACAACGTGTTTTGTACACAGCATGGCATACTTTATAGAACCTATGGCTGAGGCATAGGGAATGACTTTCATTCTCTCTATATTTTTCTGCCGTGGTCTGGCTTTGAGTCTTACTCAACTTCACACCTTACAGGTCAGGTAAGAACTCCTTCTTTGACTGATCCATTTTTGAACTATTTCAAAATCTTATCAAGGTATGTACTTATCGAAAGTCTTATCAAGCGTCTTGATCTATCTTTATAGATCTTGATGCCCAATATGTAAGTAGCTTCACCAAGGTCTTTCTTTGAAAAACTCCTTTCAAATACTCCTTTATGCTTTCCAGAAAATTCTACATCATTTCTGATCGACAATATGTCATTCACATATACTTATCAGAAAGGTTGTAGTGCTCCCACTCACTTCTTGTAAATACAGGCTTCACCGTAAGTCTGTATAAATCTATATGCTTTGATCAACTTATCAAAGCGTATATTTCAACTCTGAGATGCTTGCACCAGTCCATAGATGGATCGCTGGAGCTTGCATACTTTGTTAGCCCCTTTTGGATTGACAAAACCTTCTGGTTGTATCATATACAACTCTTCTTTGAGATATCCATTTAGGAATGTAGTTTTGACATCCATTTGCCAGATTTCATAATCATAAAATGCGGCAATTGCTAACATGATTCGGACAGACTTAAGCATCGCTACAAGTGAGAAAGTCTCATCGTAGTCAACTCCTTGAACTTGTCAAAAACCTTTCGCAACAAGTCGAGCTTTGTAAACAGTAATATTACCGTCTGCGTCGGTCTTCCTCTTGAAGATCCATTTATTTTCGATGGCCTGCCGATCATCGGGCAAGTCAACCAAAGTCCATACTTTGTTCTCATACATGGATCACATCTCAGATTTCATGGCTTCAAGCCATTTTGCGGAATCTGGGCTCATCATCGCTTCCTCATAGTTCGTAGGTTCATCATGGTCTAGTAACATGATTTCCAGAACTGGGTTGCCGTACCACTCTGGTGCGGAACGTACTCTGGTTGATCTACGACGTTCAGCAGAAATTTGATCCGAAGTTTCATGATCATCATCATTAACTTCCTCACCGATTGGTGTAGGAATCACTGGAACAATTTTCTGTGATGTACTACTTTCCAATCCGGGAGAAGGCACAATTACCTCATCAAGTTCTACTTTCCTCCCACTCACTTCTTTTGAGAGAAACTCCTTCTCTAGAAAGGATCCATTCTTAGCAACGAATATCTTGCCTTCGGATCTGTGATAGAAGGTGTACCCAACAGTCTCTTTTGGGTATCCTATGAAGATTTACTGCTCCGATTTGGGTTCGAGCTTATCATGTTGGAACTTTTTCACATAAGCATCGCAGTCCCAAACTTAAAGAAACGACAACTTTGGTTTCTTGCCAAACCACAGTTCATAAGGCGTCGTCTCAACGGATTTTTAGATGGTGCCCTTATTAAACGTGAATGCAGCTGTCTCTAATGCACAACCCTAAATGATAGTGGTAAATCGGTAAGAGACATCATAGATCGCACCATATCTAATAAAGCACGATTACGGCGTTCGGACACACCATTACGCTGTGGTGTTCCGGGTGGCGTGAGTTGTGAAACTATTCCACATTGTTACAAATGAAGACCAAACTCGTAACTCAAATATTCACTTCCATGATCAGATCGCAGAAACTTTATTTTCTTGTTATGATGATTCTCTACTTCACTCTGAAATTCTTTGAACTTTTCAAATGTTTCAGACTTGTGCTTCATCAAGTAGATATACCCATATCTGCTCAAATCATCAGTGAAGGTCAGAAAATAACGATACCTGCCGCGAGCTTCAACACTCATTGGTCTGCATACATCAGTATGTATGATTTCCAACAACTCTGTTGCTCGCTCCATAGTTCCGGAGAACGGAGTTTTAGTCATCTTGCCCATGAGGCATGGTTCGCAAGCACCAAGTGATTCATAATCAAGTGATTCCAAAAGTCCATCATTATGGAGTTTCTTCATGCATTTTACACCAATATGACCTAAACGGCAGTGCCACAAATAAGTTGCACTATCATTATTAACCTTGCATCTTTTGGCTTCAATATTATGAATATGTGTATCACATGATCGAGATCCAACAAACTATTTTCATTGGGTGTATGACCATAGAAGGTTTTATTCATGTAAACAGAACAACAATTATTCTCTAACTTACATGAATAACCGTATTGCAATAAACATGATCAAATCACATTCATGCTCAACACAAACACCAAATAACACTTATTTAGGTTCAACACTAATCTCGAAAGTATAGGGAGTGTGCGATGATGATCATATCAATCTTGGAACTGCTTCCAATACACATCGTCACTTCATCCTTTAACTAGTTTATGTTCATTATGCAACTCCCACTTTGAGTTACTACTCTTTAGCAACTGAACCAATATCAAATACCGAGGGGTTGCTATGAACACTAGTAAAATACACATCAATAATCTGTATATCAAATATACCTTTGTTCACTTTGCCATCCTTCTTATCCGCCAAGTATCTAGGGCAGTTCCACTTCTAGTGACCATTTCCTTTGCAGTATAAGCACTTGTTTCAGGCTTGAGTTTAGCTTTGGGTTTCTTCACGGGAGTGACAACTTGCTTGTCATTCTTCTTGAAGTTCCCCTTCTATTCCTTTGCCCTTTACTTGAAACAAGTGGTCTTGTTAACCATCAACACTTGATGCTTTTTCATGATTTCTACCTTCGCCGACTTCAGTATCGCGAAGAGCTGGGAATTCCTTTCGTCATCCCTTGCATATTATAGTTCATCACGAAGTTCTATTAACTTGGTGATAGTGACTAGAGAACTTTGTCAATTACTATCTTATCTGGAAGATTAACTCCCACTTGATTAAAGTAATTGTAGTACCCAGACAATCTGAGCATATGCTCACTGGTTGAGCTATTCTCCTCCATCTTGTAGGCAAAGTACTGTCAGAGGTCTTATACCTCTCGACACGGGCATGAGTATGAAATACTAATTTCAACTCTTGGAACATCTTATATGCTCCATGGCGTTCAAAACGTTTTTGAAGTCCCGGTTCTAAGCCGTAAAGCATGGTGCACTTAAACTATCAAGTAGTCATCATATCGAGCTTTTGTCAAAACGTTCATAACGTCTACATCTGCTCCTGCAATAGGTCTGTCACCTAGCGGTGCATCAAGGACATAATTCTTCTGTGCAGCAATGAGGATAATCCTCAGATCACGGAACAATTCCGCATCATTGCTACTAACATCTTTCAACTTGGTTTTCTCTAGGAACATATGAAAATAAAATAAACGGGGAGCAACATCGCGAGCTATTGATCTACAACATAGATATGCTAATACTACCAGGACTAAGTTCATGATAAATTAAAGTTCAATTAATCATATTACTTAAGAACTCCCACTTAGATAGACATCCCTCCGGTCATCTAAATGATCACGTGATCCAAATCAACTAAACCATGTCCAATCATCACGTGAGATGGAGTAGTTTCAATGGTGAACATCTTATGTTGATCATATCTACTATATGATTCACGCTCGACCTTTCGGTCTCCAGTGTTCCGAGGCCATATCTGTATATGCTAGGCTCGTCAAGTTTAACCCGAGTATTCTGCGTGTGCAAAACTGGCTTACACCCGTTGTATTTGAACGTAGAGCTTATCACACCCGATCATCACGTGGTGTCTCGGCACGACGAACTTTCGCAACGGTGCATACTCAGGGAGAACACTTATACCTTGAAATTTAGTAAGGGATCATCTTATAATGCTACCGTCGTTCTAAGCAAAATAAGAAGCAGAATAAGATAAACATCACATGTAATCAAAGTATGTGACATGATATGGCCATCATCATCTTGTTCTTTTGATCTCCATCTTCAAAGCACCGTCATGATCACCTTCGTCACCGGCTTGACACCTTGATCTTTATCGTAGCATCATCGTCGTCTTGCCAACTATTGCTTCTACGACTATCGCTACCGCTTAGTGATAAAGTAAAGCAATTACATGGCGATTGCATTTCATACAATAAAGCGACAACCATATGGCTCCTGCCAGTTGCCGATAACTTTACAAAACATGATCATCTCATACAAAACCGTATAACTCATCATGTCTTGACCATATCACATCACAACATGCCCTGCAAAAACAAGTTAGACGTCCTCTACTTTGTTTGTTGCAAGTTTTACGTGGCTGCTACGGGCTTTAGCAAGAACCGTTCTTACCTACGCATACAAAACCACAACGATGTTTCGTCAAGTATGTGCTGTTTTAACCTTCACAAGGACCGGGCGTAGCCACACTTGATTCAGCTAAAGTGAGAGAGACAGACACCCGCCAGTCACCTTTAAGCAACGAGTGCTCGTAACGGTGAAACCAGTCTCGCGTAAGCGTACGCGTAATGTCGGTCCGGGCCGCTTCATCTCACAATACCGCCGAAGCAAAGTATGACATGCTGGTAAGCAGTATGACAAGTATCGCCCACAACTCATTGTGTTCTACTCGTGCATATCATCTACGCATAGACCTGGCTCTGATACCACTGTTGGGGAACGTAGTATTTTAAAATTTTCCTACGATCACGCAAGATCTATCTACCAGATGCATAGCAACGAGAGGGAAGAGTGTGTCTACGTACCCTCGTAGACCGGGAGCGGAAGCGTCAAGTGACGCAGTTGATGTTGTCGAACTTCTTCGCGATCCAACCGATCAAGCACCGAACGTACGGCACCTCCGCGTTCAGCACACGTTCAGCTTGATGACGTCCCACGAGCTCTTGATCCAGTTGAGCTTCACGGGAGAGTTTCGTCAGCACGACGGCGTGGTGACGGATATGATGTGTTCACCGGCGCAGGGCTTCGCCTAAGCTCCGCGACGGTATGACCGAGGTGTGATTCTGTGGAGGGGGGCACCGCACACGGCTAAAACAATTCAACTTGTGTGTCTTTGGGTGCCCCCCCTGCCCCCGTATATAAAGGAGCAAGGGAGGAGGGCCGGCCAACCTCCTATGGTGCGGCTAGGGAAGGAATCCTACTAGGAATAGGATTGCAATCCTATTCCTAGTAGGAATCACCAAAGAAGGAAGAGATGGAGTAGGAAAAGGAAGAGGTGGCGCCTCCCACCAATCCTAGTCCAACTAGGAACTAGGTGGGGCGTCGGCCAGCCCTATGGGCTGCCTCTCTCCTTTCCACAAGGCCCACTATGGACCATCCCCCTTCGTAGGAGGTTCCGGTAACCCCCTTCGGCAATCCCGATAAATCCGAAACTTTTCCGGTATACTTCCGGTGTCCGAATATAGCCGTCCAATATATCAATCTTTATGTCTCGGACATTCCGAGACTCCTCGTCATGTCCGTGATCTCATCCGGGACTCCGAACTACCTTCGGTACATCAATACTCATAAACTCATAATACCGATCGTCATCAAACGTTAAGCGTGCGGACCCTACGGGTTCGAGAACTATGTAGACATGACCGAGACTCATCTCCGGTCAATAACCAATAGCGGAACCTGGATGTTCATATTGGCTCCTACATATTCTACGAAGATCTTTTATCGGTCAGAACCGCATAACAACATACGTTGTTCCTTTTGTCAAACGGTATGTTACTTGCCCGAGATTCGATCGTAGGTATCTCTATACCTAGTTCAATCTCGTTACCGGCAAGTCTCTTTACTCGTTCCGTAACACATCATCTCGTGACTAACTCATTAGTCTTTTGCTTGCAAGGCTTATTGTGATGTGTGTTACCGAGAGGGCCCAGAGATACCTCTCCGACACTCGGAGTGACAAATCCTAATCTTGATCTATGCCAACACCACGAATACTTTCGGAGACACCTGTAGAGCATCTTTATGATCACCCAGTTACGTTGTGATGTTTGATAGCACACAAGGTGTTCCTACGGTATTCGGGAGTTGCATAATCTCATAGTCATAGGAACATGTATAAGTCATGAAGAAAGCAATAGCAGTAAAACTAAACGATCATAGTGCTATGCTAACGGATGGGTCTTGTCCATCACATCATTCTCCTAATGATGTGATCCCATTGATCAAATGACAACTCATGTCTATGGTTAGGAAACATAACCATCTTTGATCAATGAGCTAGTCTAGTAGAGGCATACTTGGGACACTCTGTTTTGTCTATGTATTCACACATGTACTAAGTTTCCGGTTAATACAATTCTAGCATGAATAATAAACATTTATCATGATATAAGGAAATATAAATAACAACTTTATTATTGCCTCTAGGGCATATTTCCTTCACCTATAAATACTGAAACCTTCGGAAATTAACCTAGATCGGGAGTTCCGCTGCCGAAAGCCTCTGTAGCCACCGAAAACCAATCTACAGCCGTTCTGGCACCCTGTCGGAGGGGTAATCCCTCTCCGATGGCTATCTTCATCATCCCAGCGCTCTCCATGACGAGGAGGGAGTAGTCCACCCTCGGGGCTGAGGGTATGTATCAGTAGCTATGTGTTTGATCTCTCTCTCGTGTTCTTGAGATGGCACGATCTTGATGTATCGCGAGCTTTGCTATTCTAGTTGGATCTTCTTCTCCCCCTCTACTCTCTTGTAATGGATTGAGTTTTCCCTTTGAAGTTATCTTATCAGACTGAGTCTTTAAGGATTTGAGAACACTTGATGTATGTCTTGCACGTGTTTATCTGTGGTGACAATTGGATATCATGTGATCCAATTGATGTATGTTTTGGTGATCAACTTGCGGGTTCCGTGACCTTGGGAACCTATGCATAGGGGTTGGCACACGTTTTCGTCTTGACTTTCCGGTAGAAACTTTGGGGCACTCTTTGAAGTTCTATGTGTTGGTCGAATAGATGTTTCTGAGATTATGTGATGCATATCGTATAACCATGCCCACGGATACTTGAGGTGACAATGGAGTATCTAGGTGACATTAGGGTTTTGGTTGATTTGTGTCTTAAGGTGTTATTCTAGTACAAACTCTATGATAGATTGAACGTTACTACGTACTCTTGAATAGATCGATCAGAAAGAATAGCTTTGAGGTGGTTTCGTACCCTACAATAATCTCTTCGTTTGTTCTCCGCTATTAGTGACTTTGGAGTGACTCTTTGTTGCATGTTGAGGGCTAGTAATATGATCCAATTATGTTATCCTTGTTGAGAGAACTTGCACTAGTGAAAGTATGAACCCTAGGCCTTCTCTACTATCATTGCAATACCATTTATGCTCACGTTTACCACTTGCTACCTTGCTGTTTTTATATTTTCTTATTACAAAAACCTATATCTACCATCCATATTGCACTTGTATCACCATCTCTTCGCCGAACTAGTGCACCTATACAATTTACCATTGTATTGGGTGTGTTGGGGACACAAAAGACTCTTTGTTATTTGGCTGCATGGTTGTTTGAGAGAGACCATCTTCATCCTACGCCTCCCATAGATTGATAAACCTTAGGTCATCCACTTGAGGGAAAATTTCTACTGTCCTACAAACCTCTGCACTTGGAGGCCCAACAACGTCTACAAGAAGAAGGGTGCATAGTAGATATCATCACTTTCAAGCATGCGTTGCTAGGTCTTGCGTCACTGGAACGCACAATTGAAAGACAAAGATCGAGGATCCGATGGATCGAGAAGGGTGATGCAAACACTAAACTCTTTCAAGTGGTGGCAAACGGTAGGAGATCAAAGAATTTCATCGCTCATGTCAGACACAATGGCGAGATTTTCACCGACCAAGAGCGGAAAGAAGATATCTTTACTGAAGCCTATGAATGGTTGCTCGGGCGTGCCCAAGCGAGGGAGGTTTGCCTGAACCTCGAGTTTCTTGGGACTGAAGTTGTCGATCTTCATGATCTCGAACAAATATTCACAAAGGAAGAAATCTGGAACACCATCAAAGAGCTGCCCGTGGATCGTGCGCCGGGGCCGGATGGTTTTATTGGAGCCTTCTACCACCGCGCTTGGCCAATTATCAAACAGGATGTTATGGAAATTTTGCTCAAGCTATTTGTTGGGGATAGCAGAGGCTTCAGCAAGCTCAATCGCGCCCACATCTTCCTCATCCCGAAGAAGCCGGACGCTCAAGTGGTTGGAGACTTTTGCCCATCAGCCTGCCCCATAGTGTGGCAAAATTGTTCGCCAAGATGCTCGCGAACAGAGCCAGGAGGAGGATGAAGGATATTGTCGCGGCTAACCAGACTACCTTCATTCTTGGAAGGAGCTTACACGATAACTTTCTGCTAGTGCGCCAAGTGGTGAATAAAATCCATGCCCGTCGAGATCCGGGGGTGTACCTCAATTTGGATATTCCGCGCGCCTTTGATTCTCTGGCATGGTCGTTCCCTTTCGACGTTCTTTGTGCGAAAGGATTCGATAGCAAGTGGATTGGCTGGGTGGCTGCGCTCCTTAACACGGTGAGCACCAAAGTCATCGTTAATGGAGTCCCATGAAGGAGCTTGTGCATGCAAAAGGTTTACGGCAGGGAGATCCCATCTTGCCTCTGTTATTCGTGATCGTGATGGATGTTCTAACCAGCAGCATCAACAAAGTAGAGGCAGATGGCATTATCAGTTCGCTCACGGGAATTACGGCTTTGCAGCGCCTGTCGGTTTACACCGACGATGTGGCCCTGTTCATCAGGCCATCGACGCAGGATATAAACTTTGTTCGACATGCCCTTCACATTTTCGGCGAGGTGTCCGGACTCAAGGTTAACTACACCAAAGCTTCAGCCATTCTCATCAGAGGGGATGAGCAGGATCAGCAGAGGGTGGCCGACGTGCTACAGTGCCAGGCGGGTGAGTTCCCCTGCAAGTATCTTGGCCTTCAGCTGGCCATTTGGCAACTTACCAGGGCGCAGTGGCAACCCCTGGTGGACCAGTCAAAGCGCTTTATTCCGGCGTGCAAGAGAGGGCTAATCCAGTGGGCTGGCAGGTTAGTGCTGGTGAACTCTGTTGGGACAGCGAGGCCCATTCACCACTTAATGGTTCTGGAAGCGCTGAACTGGGTCTTCGAGGAGATTAATAGCTAGATGAGAGCATTCTTCTAGAAAGGAAAAGAGAAGGTCAGTGGTGGGCACTGCCAAGTCGCTTGGAACTCTATCTGTCGACCGACTCAATTCGGTGGTCTGGGTGTGAAGAATCTGCAGCTACAAGCCTTGGCGTTGCGAGTTCGTTGGGAATGGCTCCGCAGAACGGACCCCGATAGACCATGGCAAGGCATTCCCATGACTGATGATAAGATGGCTACACAGGTGTTTCACGGCCTAGTTCTGATCAAGGTGGGCGAAGGGAGTCATGTGTTGTCCTGGAGGGATAGATGGATTCATGGCTTTGTGATCATTGACATCGCCCCACTGATCTATAGCAGCGTTGATACCCGCACGCGCAACCGGAGGACGGTTCAAGAGGTGATGGAAAATAACAGATGGCTTCAGGATATCCACGTCAACATCTCCTTCACGGCACAACTCCAACTAATGCATCTTGGGCACGCGGTAGGATCGGTGCAGAGGGACATGCAGATGCCGGATCATTTCTTGTGGCCTTGTGATATTTCCGGACTTTACACGGCGCGATCCACTTACCAGAGGCTTTGCGTTGGGTTGGAGAGGGGCCCCTTTGCGGAGTGCGTTTGGAGGAGTTGGGCACCCCTTAAATGCAATTTTTTTTGCTTGGCTAGCAGCGCAACATCGACTGTGGATCTCGGACCGTCATGCCAGACATGGATTACAGGAACACCCCTCGCCTTGCTTCATATGCCTACAGGACGAAGACAATGTCGATCACATTCTGACACAGTGTGTGTATGCAAGAGAGGTTTGGCACTTGGGCTCCCAAGAGCTCAACATTCAGGCCAGGACGCCGGAACCACATGACACATTCTTGGAATGGTGGCATCAGGCGAGGAGCCAGTTCATGCGCGCGGAGCGGCGCGGTTTTGATACTCTGGTAATTATCACGGCCTGGGCCTTGTGGAAGCAGAGGAACGCTCGAGTGTTCAACAGATCGCTAAAATTCAAGAACTCCAGGCAACTATTATGCCAAATCGCTAAGGAGGTGCAGGATCTTAGGGGTGCAGGGATAGGTGTAGGAGGATTACAACGATTTGTGAGAGAGTAGCCTTAGTTGATTTGTAGGAGTCTGCTGGCCTGAATGTTCACATTCATCGCTAGCTTCTTGTAATTAAACTTTCTTCCTTCTATAAAAATATGGTACGCCATTGGCGTACTCTTGAAAAAAATATTTAGGTTCACAAGAGGCAAGTGTGTACATAATCTTAATTTGTAAGCAACTCTAATATATTGTGGAACTCCACTCAAAAACTTATATTCGTTGTGCAATTTACTCCCTCTGTTTCTAAATACAAGTCTTTTTAGACATTTCAAATGGACTACAACATACATATGTATATAGATATACTTTAGAGTATAGATTCACTCATTTTACTCCGTATATAATCACTTGTTGAAATCTCTAAAAAGACTTATTTGAGAATGGAAGGAGTACAATTTATAACAGATATTAAATTGGCTCTCTACACAGAAATAAAAGCTTATGGGTCAACTTAGAAATGCACAAAGCCACTAGGCTTGTGCGCAAGGATGTATATAATATACTTCCTCCGTCCCAAAATAAGTGACTCAACTTTGTATTAATTTTTAGTACAAAGTTGACTCACTTTTGAGTCACTTATTTTGGGACGGAGGGAGTATCTCTGTGACGCCCCCGATTTGACCGTACACTAATCATGCACGCAAATGTGTACGACCAAGATCAAGGACTCACTGGAAGATATCACAACACAACTCTAGACACAAATTAAAATAATACAAGCTTTATATTACAAGCCAGGGGCCTCGAGGGCTCGAATACAAAAGCCCGAAAACACAAGAGTTAGCGGAAGCAATAATATCTGAGTACAGACATAAGTTAAACAAGTTTGCCTTAAGAAGGCTAGCACAAAAGTAACAACGATCGAAAAGGCAAGGCCTCCTGCCTGGGACCTCCTAACTACTCCTCGAAGCCGAACTCCACGTAGAAACATCATCGGGATCTTCTGGCTCCTGGACTCCATCAATCTGGTTGCATCATCCGAGAAGAAGGAACAAGAGGGGAAAAGGGGGAGAAAAGCAACCGTGAGTACTCATCCAAAGTACTCGCAAGCAAGGATCTACACTACATATGCAACGGTATCAATGATATGGGTAATATCGGTGGACTGAACTGCAGCAAGCGGGAATAAGAGGGGGATAGCTAATCCAAACGAAGACTACGCTTCTGGCCACCTCCATCTTGCAGCAGTAGAAGAGAATAGATGAAAGTAACAAGTATCCTCGTATCTCGCAGCCTCCATCTTGCAGCAGTAGAAGGGAGTAGATGGAATAGTAACAACTATCAAAGCTTCTGGCAGCCTCCGTCTTGAGTAGCAGAAGAGTTCACCAAGTAACATCGTAAAGCATAATCCTACCCGGCGATCCTCCCGCACATCACCCTGTGAGAGAGCAACCACCGAGTTATATCTGGAACTTGTCT
>LR738711.1:776369991-776425890 GCA_902687465.1 Secale cereale
AGGTTTGGCCAGGTCTAACTGCGACTTAACCAAGTCTCAGTCAAGTGATGTAATGCATAAAAAGAAAAAAAAAAACAGAAAAAAGTACGAATCTTCATGCAAAATCAAAAGAATATAGTATCGACTAAGACATAACAAAGTCTCAATTATACCTGACCATCTGCCGGGCCGGGCATAACAAAGCCCGAGGCTGAAAACCTAGGCCCGAGCCCGGCCCGACCGTCGGGCCTGATTTTAGGCCCAAGCCCGACCCGACAGTGATAAAGTCCGCCGGGCCCCTTCCCTAAAACGCGAAAATGCCAAGCTTGGGCCCCGGCCAGATGTGTGCTTTGGGCTCAAAACTCAGGCCCAGGCCCGGCCTGTGGACTAGACCGGGCCGGGCCGGGTATCCCATAGTCAGGTATAGTCTCAGTCGAATGAAACTTAGCAATCCCGTTCGTATAATTCCAAATCCTTACTTGGAAGAAGAAGAAAAATAGATACACACGCAGCGGCCAAGTTAGTGCAAAGCAATTGTGACGATGGGGATGGGAATGTGGGATGTGGCCGTTTCGCACAAGTGACCCGGTATACTGTGGACCGTGCTTCTTGGGAAGATGAGGCAGCGGCAGTGTAGCCGTGCAGTGCACGCTGGAGCAGAAGCCTTCAAGATAGTGATGTCTGGCAAATTCTTGGGATTATCTCTGTTCTGAGTAGCAGCGTCTACAATGACCTTCTGGATAGACATAAAGCTGTGCCGTGGCACCGAACCCGGACAGGAACCCTTCTCCCATCCAAAGCGTGCAACTCGACTTCATCACCAGTCCACCGATGACCGATCTCTCTCGCCAAACCGATCAACCGAACGAGTCAGTGGACGATGGAGTGGAAAAGGCACAAAAATGTTGGGGGAGGTGCCATGTCCCTGTGCGGAAAAAGAAGACTCTGCTTTGGTGTGGCTCGGCCGGCGAGACGCCCAAGTCAAGCGCTCCAGCGAGAGTGACGGAGTCGGGGGCCTACTACAGTACTAGCGAAGTGTAGCCTAGTGTGTATGGTGGAGACTGGAGACCGGTCGGCGAGGTTGGCAAAGACCTTCGCCGTGCGCGCGCGAGATCCGATCGGGTACATACAGCTCGATCAATTTCCAGCTACCTTTGCCGGCATATATTCGCATCTCCCATGTGAACCGCGCGCCTATTTAGAACGGTTCCTCCTGGCCGGTGGATCCTTTCATCGTGATGAATTGCCGGGCCGTCCTTCGATGTGGCCACTGTGATACATTTACATCCGCGGACTTTACAAATCTGGTCCGTCAAACGTCCACGGAAAATGAAAGATCATGTCTCAAATCAGTCACTCTGTATCTGCTTTTCTCATATTTCATCTTCTAAATCCATACAAATCATACAAAATAAATCCTACGTACTACATACTACGTACTATCCTAGCTAGTCTTCGTCGTGTGAGATGTCCACGACAGCAGTGCCGGGCATCGGCTGGTCGGGCGGGTAGGAGGGCTCTAGCTCATCCTCCTCCTGCTCGACCTCATTCATGTAGGCGAACATCTCCGCCTCCTTCGCAGCCTCTTGTGTCTCCACCTCCTGACTCCGACCGGAGGGAATCGATGATGGCATGCTGCTCCGCCTGCAGATCCGCGTCGCCACCCCCCACATCCGCCTCCTCCGGCTCATCCTCCTCCTCCTTAACCTCCTCCTCCTCCAGATCCACTTCATCCGGTGGTAGCCCCGCGACGATCCAGTCTTCGCGCCTAGGCCGGATCTGGTCAAAGAGCTCGAGCCGGTGCTCCGACGTCAGAAATGGCTTGCTCCTCACCGGTGGTGTGGGGGCATGGATACTAGGCGAACGGGTGGAGTGAAAAGTAACGGCGGTGCCGGACAAGCGAATGCAAATGTGAATGGATGGTAGGGTTTTGATGTCGTCGATCGACTTAAATATCCGTTCTAGGTGGTACGCAGCCCGACGGAGCTGCGGCACCGGCATGACGAATGAGACGAGCTTTGGACCGCCGGGTTTTCGAGCGTTTTCGCTGGGACCTCATCGTCAATCCGACGTGGCTGACGTGCCCGGGCGCGCCCAGACACCCCTTATTCTCCCATGTTTGGACTGGATACGAGGGGTGCCGGCCGGTCAGCACGTGCGCTTGAGGTCCGTTTGAGACGTCCATCTGAATCAAAAAATTATGACCGGTCAGTGATTGGGTTTGGGACGCCGGACTGTAGATGCTCTAACGAGCTCGAGCGGTGGACTCTGGTTCTGGTATGTCTTTGAGAAGACTACTACACCTGTTGGCGTTCTTGACTGATAAGGCGCAGGCCTTTTCTCTTCCCTTGATTGACACGCGTACCTCTGGTCCGTGGATAATGTGCACGGTTTGGTTTGGTTTGGCAGTGTCAAGTCAAGTAGATTTTGTTTGGTCTTCTGGGGTAGTTGGGACAGCGTTGTCTTCTTTCATAAAAAATGCATGTAGCTTGCAACGGAGGGAAATTGATGGGGGCAGATTACCAAGACAGGGCCTTGTTATTTGTTACTCCAGCTGAAGATTTTGAGCTTTTTGTAAACTAGATTAAGCAAAATTATACCTACGGGTGGGCAGGGTCCTCCCTATGGTGGATAAGGGACGGCCATCTGAAGCTACAGGACTTTTCCTAGACATCATTATGCATTGTACAACGAGTTTCGGTGTACTAGCAAGGGAGGGGGCTGTCTCTAGTGGTTAGCCGGAGAAAAGTTTGGACTCATCATTTCAACAGTTGCCGGGCCTTTCGGGCAGACATTGAGATAAGAGCAAAGTGAGCGATATGCGCACTTCCCTTGGGAGAAAGGCAACACGAACTTTGGGACCAGAAAGGGGCAGCAGAACGGTAAAGAAAATGATCATCAGACTGGACGACGAGCTATGTTAAAACTTAGATTTTTGCGAGTCATTCTTCGGCTCGGGAGCAGCTGTGACTGTGAGACATGCAGTCGTCGTGCAGCTGGTGATTAGTCAAGTTCTGCCTCGACTGGCAGTAACCGCCCGCATTTTATTTATTTTTAATAATTGTAACCGTCCGCATCTTTTACCGAGAAAGTTATTTCCCGTCTTTGCAAGTTTGCATCGTCGTCGCCGGTTCAGGGGCTGTCGGATGGGCGCCCCTATGTCTCGCTTTAAGCAAGACAGGGGGATGCGCTCGCGTAGAGGCGAGGCCCAGACGGCCGGCCCAGCCGCGCGGGAGCTAGAACCTAGTATTTGCTTTCTTCTGTTTTCTATTCACATTTTTTGTTATTAGTGTACTTTTCTTTATACTTTAAATATTATTATTATATATGTGTGTATATATTCAAAAAAAAATTCAAAAACACATTTAAAAATTGTTAAATAAGTATTCAGAAATGCAGAACAAAAAAATATAAATTGTTGAATGAGTATTTAGAAAATATTGAATAGATATTAAAATGTTTAACAAGTATTTGAATTTCTTTGAATAGGTATTAAAAAATGTTGAACGAGTAACAAACAATGTTGAATAAGTAATAAAAATGTTGACCAAGTATTTAAAAATATGTTGAGCAACGAATTATTTTGAAAATTGTTGAAATAGCACTCGAACAATATTGAACGTGTATACAAAAAATGTTTTTGACATATACGTAAATGCAGAGTGAAAACAAAAACAAAAATAAGAAAACACAAAAATAAAAACAGAAAAAAATAAAACCGAGCAAAACGATAAAAAATGAAAGTGCGAAAAAGGAAGAAAAAATGAATAACGTAGAAGAAAATGGAGCAAGAAAGGAAAAATAGAGCGCGCCCAGCTATTTTATGCCTCAAGTATGACGCGCCCAGCTACTTTAACATGAGCTTGAGTATAGCCTGGTGGCTAGGAGCACCGCACAACGCGCTATAGAGCTTGAGTGTAGCACGGCTCCCCAATTTCCATCTGTCCCTTTTTAACACCGCACGCGCGTAACGGGCTGGCCCGATACCGCCGCCTCGCATTGTCGGATGCCGAGTTCTCTCTTTAATCTTCTTCGAACAGCTATAGTAGAAATAGTCTCTGGTGAGTTTTAGGTTTCATTCAGCGCAGGCTGACGGGCGGTCCATTCCAACAAATGTTCAAGAATTCTGAAAATTGTTCCGATTTTTTTTAAAAAAAGTGCCCAAATTTTAAACAATTCATAAATGTTCATGAACTTTTAAAAACTGTGCCATTTCAAATAATATCTGTAACTCAAAAATGTTTGCGATTCGAAATAGTTAGCTCATTTATCCTCAAACTTCAAAAATTATTCCCAAATTCCAAAACTGTTTGCCATTAAAATAATAATCCTGAATATCAGAATTATTTGCGGATTAAAAGCAATGAAAAATAGAAAACGAATATAATTTGTTTAGCATGAATTTTAAAAATCGTGGATGGATTAAAAAATGTTCCGGAATTTTAAAAATATATTGAAGAATTAGCAAAATTGGTCTACATTGCAGAAAATAATCACAACTTTTGCAAAATAATGGAAAATTTTAAAATCATTCATGATTTTTAAAAAGGTTTAAACCTATATTTTTCATGATTTAAAAAAACAATTATTTACAATAAAAAGTGAATTTGATAGAAAAAAAGGAATACAAAAAAAAGTAAACCAGAAGGAAAAAATAAAGGAAAAGAAAAAAATTAGTTCAGGGAAGGTTCCAGAAGCTCCCGTGAACGGGTGGAAAAAAATCCTCGGAATGGGGCAGCCCATGCAGAAGGTGGCGTGCCTGGGAATAAAACATGTTCAGTCCCCAGGCATGGTCGGGTTTTGGCAAGGGCTTAGGAAATCCCGAAGAAAAAATTCCAAGCATGAGCCCGGCCCAGCCCAGCCCAGAGCACATGAACAGTGACACTTTTTAATTAATTAAGCATATTTGGGGTATTATATTAATTTAGGGCCTGTTCGGCCCTCCTTCGCTCCATACTCTCGCTACTGGAGCTGGTGGAGCGCAAGTTAAAAATCCCGGAGCGAGGGAATAGGTGCTCAGCAGATCCTCAAATTTGGCGGAGCTAGTGGATCACCGAACAACTCCTTATACTATACCTATATTTCAAATAAAAAATATATGGTCATTTCAGGCTTTTTTGGGGCATTCAGGCCGGGCTTCGGGAGAGAAAGTGGAGCCCGAGCCCAGCCTGATTGCAGGGCTACGGGTTCGGGCCTCAAGGCCGGATTGTCCATGAACAGGTCTACCTAGGAGGAGGTTTGGGCTACACGATTGATTGCTATTCCCCGACCTATGCGGTGATAGGATTTGCCTACTGGAAAATAGGAGATGGTCGTTCGTCCAGCCCGAGAGAAATTCCACGATAGGTTCTGTGTACTGCCCAAGTTACTGTTCTGTTTTATTTCGGCTAACCGAACCTACCAAATCTAGTTCGGTTATTGAAGGTAAAAAACAAAATAATGTGTACCAATGAAAAAATGTTTTGATCCAGTGTTCAGTTAGTCACTTTTTATGCCCACCCTAAATGATGAAGACCCCATCTAGGGACTTGGTTGTATTTTCTTCTTTGTGCAACATTTTTTCACTTTCTATGAGGACAATGGTACTTTGTTCCTAACAGTTCCTATGTTTTCTAATAAACTTCACATGTTTTTTCATGAAAAAAATCTGCAACAATTTAAGTGATTATTTTAGTCAAAACGAAGATAACCAAAACAAAGTCAGTCCGTTATGAACTCAAGACTAGATTTACCAAAAAAAGATCAGGTTACGAGAAAGTTCAGTATAACATCATTTCGTGCCAAACTTACAAAAAGGATGACTTTGGGATTTTAGACTTTAACCGACCCAAAAAAAACTCTCCAACCCAACAACCAGCCTATCAAGGGAAACTGCCACCTTACTACCCTAGCTACTGATGATCTTGTGGTAAATCTCATTTGTCGCTCATTGCTAGGCAAACACAAAATGCAAGCGAGGGAGGTCTAGGCATGGCTGTGTTAGATTCCGGTTTTGGGAAGGTTCCGGGTCTATTTCTTTGGTCTTATTAAGGTTCTAGATCAGTTTTTTTGTTCCATCTACCTACTACTATCCGATTTTTGTCTTTCTTTTATTCTGTTTTCTTTCTATTTTTCGTTTGTGTTTTCCTTCGAAAAAATAAACAAAACATATTTTTTTAAAGGTTCAAGATTATAAAAAAAATAACATTTAAATGTTCGAAAAAAATAAAAAAGTTCAGCAAATATTTTCAGAATGTTCGGGCTTTTCAGATAAAAACAACATTCTTGAATTTCGAACATTGTTAAATCTTTAAATTAAATATATTTTTCGTGTTTTCTAAATGAATGAAAAATGAAGTGAAGCCCATAGATAGGAAACATTCGGACACCAAAACAGGAGGAAACCCGCTTAATATGCTACAATCCCGGATGCGCCCGGTGGTGGGGGTGGGCGTGGATTTGATGTAATTTAAGGTGGGTCAGGCTGCCTGGTCCGACATGGTGGCGCTCCCGAGCCTCTATATATCCATCCCAGTTTTAGGCTTGATTTGAGGAGGCATCCATCTGGGTCTGTTTTTATTTTACCGACCAGTGACCGGGCCGTCGGCCCGACGTATAAGGAGGGGGAGGGGTGGGAAGCCCGGTTGTAGATGCTCTTATGCAGCAGGTAACCAAACACACCCTTTATCTTTTAAATCCAAGCAATATTCTCAATTTTCCTTTTAAATTGTGTGGATTGCCTATCATATGTGTCATGTGGCAATGTTCTCAATTTTCTAGCGTCAACGATCACATGCATGACAGTGAATTAAGGGCAAAGCAAAACTTCTGGGAAGATAAGTAGGTACTAGCAACTTGTCTGTTGTCAGAGTTACACGCATGGAATGAATCATACTCTGTGGCGGAGCCAGAATCTTAATATAGAGAAGGCCAAACATGTTATATAATGTTAGACGGGGCCAAATAATCTAACACTTATTAAAATTGTTTGACAAACAGAGGATTAGGAATAAGGGGCCAAGGCCCTGCCAGCACCCTCCGCCACTGATCATACTCCTGTGGGAAAAAGTCCAAAATCAACCCTGAACTCGTGGGCGTTAGCTAAATCGAACCCTCAACTTCAAATCCCGGAAATCAGCACACCCAACTCACTAATCCCGGTCCAAAACGAACCTTGACAGCGTTTTGGGTTAAAAAACAGTGACGTGGCAGTAGTCAACCGGGATTGTTGACCTGACTTGTGGGCCAGCCACTTATAGTCACTTGACGAGGCGGGCCGTTTTTTGTTTAAAGGATTGGGGAATTTGGGCCACTAGAAGGGTTAGCGGCGGCAGGGGCGACGCGGAGCAGAGCACGACGACGGCAGGGGCGACGGGGCGCAGCGCACGGCGGCGGCAGGGGTGACCGCGGCGTGATGTCGTGGACTTCTGGGGCTTCTTCCGCTCCCGGCTTCCGCCGCGCTAGTGGAAGGAGGGACACGGACTCGAGGTCCCCTGTAGCTTACAGGGAGAGCCCAATGGCGTACGAGCCGCCGAAGTTGTGCCATTGACGTCCGCGGCGGAAGGCACCGAGATGGATGTGGAGCCGCCAAAACCCTGGCAGGAGGTACTATGCCTGTGTGGATGCAATGGTGAGGCCCATTTTCTGTGCCCATGTCCTTTTCTGCTGCTCATTTCTTGCTCTTACATTGTGATTGATTTCTTGTGGAATAGCATGGTGGATGTGGCTTCGTGGAATGGCATGATGATCCTTTGCCAAAGTTTTGGAGTGACTTGATTGGAGATTTGAGAGACAAGGTGTGGAGGCTAAAGGGTCAAGGATCTGTGGCTCAAACTGAAGATCAAATTCCAAATGTGCCTATCTCTGGTCATGAAGCATCATTAGAGAGTCTGGTTGTGTCTCTGCAGGTTCAAGTGAAGGAGAAGAATGCACAACTGGAAGCAATGAAGGGCAAATATATGACTGTGGTGATGGTTTTCATTGTCTTTGTGCTAGGTGTAGTTCTAGGGAAAATGCTAGTGTCAGTTTAGCAATTGGTTGGTGGCAGTTTCTTTTCCAAGAAAAAATGCAAGTGCAGTTGGTGTCAGTTTGAACATGTATGCCAGGGTTTGTAATGCTATTTGTGATCTGGGAGTGGCTTGTTATCAATGATATTATGATCTGTCAGTCAATGAAAAGCTCAGTTTTCAATTTCAATGGAATTTGTAGTACCTATTTTGGGAATTCTGTTGTGAACTCTGTTGAAATGAGCAAGTTCTCCTATTTTGTATCAATTCTATGGAAATGTGCAAAAATACTGCATATATAGCAGGCATTTCATTTGACAGCATTTCTGCTGGCATTTGCATATAAAAAAAGACAGTATTTGATAGTATGAGAACAATGTGCAAATACACTGCATATATAGCAAACATTGCTTGAATTTGACTGCATTTCAGTTCACAGCATCTCAGTTGACAGCATTTGCAACATAGTTCAGTACATGATAACCAAAAGGACATACTTCAGTACATGATAACCAAAAGGACATACTTCAGTACATGATAACCAAAAGGACATACTTCATTACATGATCAACATAGATATTTAACTAGTTGCCACTTGCATTGAAGTATTGGTAGCTGGGCAGTGAAGATGCAGTAGCCCTCTTTCTTCTTTTGTTTGCTGTAGATGGTCCAGCTTGTGCATTTGCTGATGATTTCCTGGGAGGTTTAAACCTTGAAGCTGCAGCAGCTGCCATAGTTCCAAATGTTCTTGGGGCAGTTCCTGTTGCAGGTTGACAAGGTTGTGCACTAGCTGCCATAGTTGATGTTGTTGGTTGGGAAGAAGATGGTCCAGCCTGGTAATTCAGGAGAAGTTAGTGATACTCATGTCAAACTTATGTAAATCAATGAAATTATTATATAAATCAGTGAAATTCACCTTTGTTGTGTCCTTTTTTTTTGCTTGCCTTCTTAAGATGGGCATTCTTCTTCTTGCCTCTCTCTGGATTTTGCTTGCAACCTTTTTTGTTGTGTCCAGCTGTCCCACACATTGAGCAAATAATTACAGTGCCATGCTTGCTCATTTTTTTGCTAGGCTTTGGTTTCTCTGTTTCTTCCCTCCTCCTATCATTATTCCTAGGCCTGCCTGGCATGTTCTCTGGTATGGTTGCATATGCTGGGGCTTGAGGCCTAGGTTTGTCAGAAACTTGCCACATTTCTTCACCTTCTACAGGTTCCAAACAATGTTCATAAATTTTGTTAAATACTTCAACAAAATAACAGGGAGCAATGAAATCTTTCACTTTTTTGCCACACTTGAAGATAGCTGTTACTGCATGGGCACAAGGAAGACCTGCCAGCTGGAAGTAGCCACATGAGCATGTCCTATTGTCAAGACTCACTGTGTACTGTCTTTTTCTCCCAGTGAGAAGTTTGAATTCAAATCCATCTTTGCCATTCCAAAGTACCTCCATGAATTGTGTCCTTGCTATGCTACTCTTCACCTTCTTAAATGCACTTGGGCATATTTTTCCATGGAACTTCTGACCTTTCTCCCTTTGTTCCTGAATTCTAACAAATATCTTTTTCCTGATTTTTTCTTGCATTGAAATTATTGGATAAAACCTTGCTTCAACAATTGCATGATTAAAAGATTCACAAAGATTATTGTCAACTGATTCACAGTTGGAACCCACTGGGAAAAATGCCCTTGCCCAGTGCACTGGCTCTGTTCTCATCATATCTTTTGCACCATCTGGTGTTTCTTGGGCTAGCTTTGCTTTGTAGTAGTTGAAGTCTTGTTTGTTTGCTGCTTTGGCAACTGCCCATAACTTCTTCTGCCACTCATGTGCCCTATGCTTTTTCCTCCACTTGGCATAGATATGCCTAGCACACATTTTGTGCTCAGCATTTGGCAGATAGTCCTTCATAGCATTAATCAGTCCCTTCTGTTGATCTGAAATGAACACCCATCCAGCTCCATTGTTATTAATGTCAAGATCTTTAATAAGCAAGCCAATGAACCACTTCCAGCTTTCATTTGTTTCCTTTTCAACAACAGCCCATGCCAGTGGATACATTTGATTGTTGGCATCTCTAGCAACAACACATAACAGCTCTCCTTTCACAGCCCCTTTGAAGAAACAACCATCTAATCCAATTACCTTCCTGCAGCCAGCCTTGAACCCTAACTTCAGTGCATTAAAGCACACATAAAAGCTCTGAAATATGTTTTCTTCCATGTTTGTAGGATCCAAACAAACTGCAATAGTGCTACCTGGATTACTTCTAAGCAACTCCAGTTGGTAATCAAAAACCCTGGTGTACTCATTCTTCATTCCAGCTCTTAATTTGTCTATGACAAGCTTCTTTGCATGCTTGCACTTGGAAGTTGATACATCAGCAAACATATCCTGGAGAACTGTTGCTTTCATGCTCTCAATCTTCCACATTGGATTAGCTAAAATGAAGTGCTCATATCTCTGAGCAATAACCTTGGCTGTCACAAGTCTGTTCTCTTTATTCTGTGCACATTCATGTTCATCATTAAAAGTAATAATCTGAAACCTTGTTGTTCTTGAGGTTTTGGCTCCATAAATCAACCAAGGGCACCCAGGCCATCCACACTTAGCTCTGACTCTATCTGACTCTGATTTCATGAACACAATGCTCCTCTTGGTAACAATTCCATATCTCTTCAAGGCCTTCACAAGCTGATTCTTGCTCCTGAATACCATTGTTAATGAAAAGTGTGGAATATCTGTGTCATTGTTGTATCTTGGATACTTGCTCTTCCTCCTAACCATTTGCCCATCAGAATCTTCATCATATAAATAATCCTCATCAGATGAATCATATCCCCACTCCTTCTCCTCTCCCTCTATTTGTTCTTCCATATTTGCAATTAGTTCAATGGGAACAGGAGCTGATGAATCTCCTGCAAGCCAACTCTTTGTATCTCTCATCTTCTTCTTGAATTTTCTAGCATGCCTCCTAAGCTCCACAACTTCTGAATTTTCTCCACTATCCTCACTATGGGGCATGTACTCAGTATCTTCATCAGAATCACTGTCTGAAACTGCAATGTTGTTTTGAACATTGACTTGCTCTGCTCTTGTGTCATTGACTTGCTCTGCTATTGTGCTATTTTCAACATTGACTTCCACTGGTGCTTCAACTGGCTCTTCTTCTTCATTGCAACCTTGAGATTTTTGAATTGAGAATCTGGCACTTAGCATTTGCTCCTAAAGTTCTTCTTGACCTGGGCTGCCTAACTGGACTGCTAATAACTTGAGTGAGCACACCACTGTCAAATGGCTCTGCCTCTGCACTAATGACAACATCAGGTTCTTCAAATTCATCATCACTTACCTCCATTATCTCATTCTCAAAATCACTGCCACTGCTGCTGTAGTCACTGTCCTGCTCCCCATGGTACTCAACATAAATATCTGCTACATCTCCAACACAAATGTAGTCTGACATATTCACACAACCACTGTCATCAAACAAGAACACCAAACCATCAGCTAGTTCCTTTCCAGGATATAGAAAATAAAGCTTCATCGATTCCTTCAACTGCACATGGTCTTTCAAATGCCCTTTGACTTCTTGCAATGACAACTTGTCCCTCTCGATATATGACATCTCTTCATCGCCCCCCACATAATCCATAACAGGACCAGTGCGGATGAACTGCCCTCCAAAGTGAAATCTGACATTCAGAATCTCCGTCGGATCCATGGTTTAACTGAAACAAACACGACAATATCACTACACTGTCCTAATCCTAGCATTTGGAATAACAAAAAGGCAAAAAAAAAAAATCAACCCAAAACCTAACTTTACAGTTGCCGAAAAGCCCCAATTTTTCGCCCACAAACCCTAACACTAACAATGCGGAGATAGCCTAAATCGCGGTGACTAGAGGAGGAGTATATCGACGATATTACCTTCAATGCCGCACGTCGTCCTGCCGTCACGATCGTCGCCGGTGCCACCGATCACGCACCCCTCGCCATTGCTGTCGCTCGAGCAGGGGAAAGCCAGGGGACGCCGCAGTGGAGGGGATGGACTGCCGTTTGGGCTGCCTCTCCAGTAATAACAGAGGAAAGCACTATGGGCCGGCCCAACTTCGACGCGCCCAACGTGCGCTATGGGCCAATCCTAGTTTCCTTCTGCCATGTCATCAATCCCTGTTTGGGAATGAGCTCAGGGTTCGTTTTGGACCGGGATTAGTGAATTGGGTGTGCTGATTTCCGGGATTTGAAGTTGAGGGTTCGATTTAGCTAACGCCTACGAGTTCAGGGTTGATTTTGGACTTTTTCCTACTCGTGTGCATATACTCACATACGTGGCGAAATTTCGGCCTCATTACTTCATTACCGCTTCTATCACAATCTTGATTTAAACCCAAGAATTCGCACCCAGTGTTTTCATTTCAGCAAGGCGTTTTGCTTCCATTTGTTATGCCAGCTTTGCTCCTTTGTCATCCACGTACAGAAAGATAGGAAAGAATAATCCCCATATTGTTCTTTGTTGACTTTGCATGAACAAGGGAATCAGAAGATAACATCTAGCCTGGGGAGAAGGAATCAAGCCATGACCGACGGTGTCGCCATTGGCGATGGCATAGCGTGTTACGTAGGCTGTCAACCCCTCGGGATTCGGGAAAAGTCGGAGCGGGGGACGTGGTAGGACCCGACGATGCAGACCCCATCCATCCTATTCCACCCGCTCCCGTGTCCCGTCCAGACTCCGTCCCCACACAATAATATTGCCGACTGATCGTATCCCCCTCCTCCTACCCCAATATCGGGCTGCCGCTGCAGCTATAAATCCCGACCCCGATCGATCGATGGAGATGTGGAAATATCGGGCCGTAGGATCGGTTGCTGCCCTGCTCTTGCTCCTCGCCATCGTCGTGCCGTTTACTCAGACCCAGACACGAGACAAGGCTGCCATGGCGGAACACGCGGGGCCGTTGGTGGGAGGCGTCAAGGAGTCGCCGATGGGGCAGGAGAACGACCTCGAGGTCATCGAGCTCGCCCGCTTCGCCGTCTCCGAGCACAACAACAAGGCCGTAAGCCCTCGCCACCCTCCCTCCCTCCCCTCTCATGCTCATTCCTGTGCTGTGAGTGAGGTCCAACTGGATCTGTGTTCGACAGCCGGGCTGTTGGATCCACAAAGCTCTGGCCACGTGCCCTTCCGTAGTATTACATCGATCTGAGTTAAACTCGACCGCCGTAAATAGTAGTATGAATCTTTTCGATTTGATCTAAATCGTGGTGCCTTTTTTTCGCAACAAAAAAGAGCACCTCAAGTATATCTGACAGGCAGACCAGCTACAGTGCTGAGTGCTCCTCTTAGATTTGTCGCATTAGTATGTGTTCTAAGAGTTATCCAATAGTAACTTAGTAATTGTCCCCATGACAATGGAGGTTTGTAGTGGGATTAATAATTTTTGGCGCTACCCCTGTCGCAGAATGCCCTGCTGGAGTTCGAGAATGTGGTGAAGCTGAAGAAGCAAATGGTTGCTGGCACGATGCACTACATTACAATTCGGGTCACTGAAGGCGGGGCCAAGAAGCTATATGAAGCTAAGGTGTGGGAGAAACCATGGGAGAACTTTAAGCAGCTCGAGGATTTCAAGCCGGTGGAGGACATTCCAAGCGCATAAGGTAAGATTTCCCTCTGTTTCACACTGAATACCGTCGTATGAAATTGCATCTACTTCATGAGGCAAAATATCAAGGATGTTTCTTGTCTCAAGAGCATATCATGTCAGCTATATTGGCCCTGGTTAAATCATGCAGGCTGTAAATACCTATGTTCATAAGTTTATGTATTGATCATCTGGACTATAATATCAACCTCTGAAAAAGCTTATGATGTTCATATGAAAATACCAACATTTTATCATGGGACCCTGCTTATCATCAATTCTAGACTTGTTCACCATGAATTACTCGAGATTATTAAGACACATGATGTTTAGAACCTTGTTCGCCATTTGTTTGTAGAGAATTGATTTGTTAATCCAAATAATTTTCAGGCGCGTCCCAGCTTTGCAAGGATCTGCAGCTATGTTGTTGATGTAGCTATCTATCGGACATGGTTTAGCGTGTTCTCGTGTAATATCAAGAATAAGTCCGCTTCTTGCAAGTTGTTTTAACCACATCTCTAAATAAAATTCTCAGTATTATTGTATTTTGTTTTGCCTTTTGATTGACTTGTTTTACCTTGGGCAGCAATTAGCATGTTCATATTAACCTGACCATTATATCTGACCGTTAGAGTTTAAGATGGTTTAGCTTAAAAGCATAATTATTGCAGTTGATTTAGCTTTACCTGATGGTTTCTGTAGTATGAGAGGGATAGCCGAACTGTGATGTTCGAGCTGCTGCCAGGGATCAAGCAAATAGCAGCGAGCAGAAAAGTAGGAACTAGCTGCTTGTTTGATAACTGCATTAGTGTAGCAATGAAAGAGGAATGCAGACTTAGTTTGTATGTAAAAAAATTGCAACCTTTATTCTCGCTGTACCCTTTGGCTCAACATAAGGTATCTAGCCTATTAGCTGGAGCTTGGACATAGCCTTGTACTCCCTCCGTTACTAAATATTTATTTTTTTAGACATTTCAAATGGACTATAACATAAGACATATTTTAGAGTGTAGATTCACTCATTCTGCTCCGTATGTACTCATTTGTTGGAATCTCTAGAAAGACTTATATTTGGGAGCGGAGGAAGTAGACGACCATGTGCAAATGCCATTAAATGATGAAATCGTGCTTTCCTGGCCTCTAAATCATTATACACGCTGCCACTTTTTATCCAGTATCCGAATTTGACAAAGTTAAAGATAAGAGCTGTGATTCCACGCAAAGAAAGAAGAATAAAAGAAGGCAAAGTAAAGAAGTTGCGATTCCCCGCAAAAGGAAGAAAGGCGTGAGAAAGAGGGTGGTTTCTGCACTGGAATCGCCTCGAGTCTCTGTTTTCTCCTAATTCTGGTACTGTACCTATTATCCTACTAGTGATTTCTTTTAGCATGTTCGATGCCCTGCCTTTATTTTATGATAGAGTCGGGACCGTAGAACAAATCATTCTACAGTGATTTTCATTATCATTAATTAAAGTCAAATATGTACAAAAGGACAGACAAAGTACAACTATCCAACACCTGTTCTAGGGATCATAGAGTAAGTGTGAACTAAATCAATGGCCAACATCATAGATGAGTGCCAATCCATTGCTTTAAGGTATCTAGAACCTTTTTGAGCTTGTTGAACCTTGTGCTTGTTGAATTGTGCCCTCACCAACCCTCTCTGTTTGGTGTGTGTGCGCGTTTGTTTGTTGATGTATTGTGAGACTCTGCGTGCGGTGGCTGTGTGTGTATCCGCTTGTTGGTACTTTGTTAAATCTTATGCTCGGTGGTTTGCTTTATTATACTAGCAAGATGCCCGTGCGTTGCGCGGAACATCAAGATGCATTTGTATGAGTAGTTTATCTTGTGAGAGAAAATGATGAACGAGGTAAGGCCTTATTTGCAAATGTGGAGAGGGGTGTGTGTATCTTTTTGCAATATTGACATAGTTTTCTTCCTATCCGTCAGATATAAATCGGACGGCCTATAATGCAGGATGGCAGACACACTATCATCACCAAATCTGTTTTTTATAAGAGTAGAGATATAAAGTGGGGCGAAAGCCTTTTTCGGTAAGGCATCTAGAAGCAGGTTCAATCCCACGACCCCTGCGTCGCTGCTACTGGCGACACAGGGGAACCTAGTCACCGCCACGAGAATCCCTCCTCCCGCTCAACCCCTGTAAGGGCATGTTCCTTCCTAAGCCGTTTGGTGATTGATGGCAATGCTTTTGCGGACTAATTGTGTGTGCTAAGTATTTCAGAGACTCATCCTTTGGCACGAGACGATTCCTTTCCCTCGGAGTATTAAGTGAATGAGTGTCGTCTTCTTCGTTTTGGTTTTGGTGGACTTGAGTCGTAGGAGACACCGTACTATCAAGAGGGGGTCCGCATTGGAAAGGCTAGGATGGAATCAACACATACACTTTTTTTGGCACCCCTGCCTTCTTTCCTCTCTTTGAAGTTTTCCATCTCAATCAAGTGGGGGCTGTTTGGTGGTAGCGGTAGTACCGCTGCCGGAGCGGTAGTATCGCTTATGGTCACCAAGCGGTAGTACCGCTGTTCGTAGTGGTAGTATCGCTTGAAGGCATAAGCAGCAGTACCGTCCCAGTCGGGCTCAGCTACCGCCTCGACTCGAGGGGTATTTTCTCGTGTCGGATATTGTGGTAGTAGCAGCGGTAGTACCGCTTACAAGCGGTAGTATCGCTGCCACCACCGCGGCTAGTATCGCTTCGCCCCTCTCTCTCCTCCTCTCTTCGTCTGTTGCCCCGGCATTTCTACTGCGCGGTAGTACCGTTGCTAGCAGCGGTAGTACCGCCTGACCCAGCGGTAGTACCGCTCTGTGCGGGCAGATGTGTGGGTAACGGTTCACTTTGCTTCCCCACTATATAATGAGGTCTTCTTCCTCTTGAAGACCTACCTCTTTTCCCCCAAGCTCCATTGTTGCTCCAAAAGCTCATTTTCGCTCGATCTCTCTCCCTAGCGAATCAAACTTGTTGATTTTCTAGGGATTGGTTGAGAAGGCCCAGATCTACACTTCCACCAAGAGAAATTTGATTCCCCTCACTAATCCCTTGCGGATCTTGTTACTCTTGGGTGTTTGAGCACCCTAGACGGTTGACGTCACCTCGAAGCCATATTCCATTATGGTGAAGCTTCGTGGTTTCGTTGGGAGCCTCCAATTAAATTGTGGAGATAGCCCCAACCTTGTTTGTAAAGGTTCGGTCGCCGCCTTCAAGGGCACCAATAGTGGAATCACGACATCTCGCATTGTGTGAGGGCGTGAGGAGAATACGGTGGCCCTAGTGGCTTCTTGGGGAGCATTGTGCCTCCACACCGCTCCAACGGAGACGTACTTCCTCTCAAAGGGAAGGAACTTCGGTAACACATCCTCGTCTCCATCGGTTTCACTCTTGGTTATCTCTTACCTTTACTTGTGCAAGTTTATTGTGTTAGATCCTTGCTTGCTTGTGTGCTTGGTATTGTTGCATCATATAGGTTGCTCACTTAGTTGCACATCTAGACAACCTATTTGTTGCTAAGTTTAATTTGGCCAAGAAAAGCTAAAAAATGTTAGTTGCCTATTCACCCCCCCTCTAGTCAACCATATCGATCCTTTCAATTGGTATTAGAGCCTCGTCTCTTTATTAAGGACTTTACCGTTCAAAGTGTATGGGTGACACCGTGGTCGAGACGGAGGAGCACTCCGGTGGGAGCCCGTCTTTGTCTACGGCTGATGGGGGATCCTCGGTCTCTCGTGAGGAGTTCAATGCGGCTTTGGACACATTGAAAACCTCGATGACGACCAAGGTCAAAGGCATGTTCAAAGAATTTCTTGATGGACTTAAATTATCCACCGCACCGTTGGAAGTGGCTAGTCCCACTAACAAGGTGACGGATGCACTTCCCGACAAGGGGGGACCTAGTAGTGACCAAGCTCATTTGCCTAAAAGAGGGAGTGACATCTTTGCCCATGTTGAACCTCCCATTACCTATGGAGGACCTGTTCCCTCCACGCATCTAAATCATGTTGGTCCTCCCCCAAAGTATGTAAAAAATGCAGATTTCGCTACTTGGGTTTTTTGCTTTAAATGTCATTTAAATCATTGTTCTACTAATCTTTGGAGAATTATTGAGCAAAGTTTCTATCCGCATGATCCATACAACTTCACTCCTAGAGAAGCCATGGATCATCAATTCAACGAGTCCGTCCTCTGCATCCTCCAAGATGCTATCCCTCCCGAAGATATTGCTCATCTCCGACCCTTCTCCGTGGCCAAGGAAGCATGGGAACATGTGATCTCCTTGTACAAGGGAAGTGCAAGCATTCAACGCTCAAACTATGAAGTGGTGCAAGATGAGGCCGATGAGTTCGCCATGATCAAAGATGAAGAACCTCGTGAACTTTATCAAAGATTAACCACTCACGCGGTCTCACTCCGAGATCATGGGAGCAAGGATACGGGTGACAATTGGGTCAAGCGCAAGTTTCTCAAGGCCATGATTCCCTATCACAAGGCCATGTCCTCCGTCATCCGCCAAAGGCCAGGCTTCCACACCTTGTCCTCAAGTGAAGTGTTGGACGAGTTTGTTGCTATGAGGATCTTGGACAAGACCGCCGACAATGCAGTGTTGCGGTCTCAACGATCAAAGAAACATAACCTTGCTTTGAAGGCCAAGGCTTGTGTAGAAGAAGAGGATGAAGAGGAGTGTTGCCCCGAAGACACCAAATATGCATATCATGAGCACATGGCTCTTGCTTCACGACAATTTTGGGGCAACAAGAAGAACTCAAGACCGAACTTCAACAAGAACAATTCAAGTGGTTTCAAGGGCAAGCAACGAGTGAGGACATGCTACAATTGTGGCAATGTGAGTCATTTGTTTGTGGATTGCCCATATGAGAAAAGGGAAGACAATGGAGGCAAGCTTATCCGAAAGGACATGGCCAAGTCTTTCCCCAACAAGAACAACTTCACCAAGAAGACTCCTCCCAAAGGATTGGTGGCACAAGAAGAGTATGATGATGATGATGATGATGATGATGATGATGAGATGGTTACCATGAAAACCGTTGCCATTGCAACAACTCCACGGTCATCCCTCTTCGATTCACCCAACAAGAGCATCACCGCCAAGTGCCTCATGGCTAAAGCGACCAACAAGGTAACCCCCAACATCAAGTGTACCATCACTACTAATCCTTCATTGACGGATTGCATTGATGAAAGTGAGAGGGCGGAGGAGGAAAATGAATTTGAGTCTTTTATGAGTAAACTCAAAGGTAAATCCAAGAAGCACTTCGTTGCTCTCTTGGAACAACTTGGTGAAGCCAATGACATGATCGAGCCTCACGAAGAGACCATCTCTAAGATGGAAGGACATAGTCGTGACTATGCCGATGAGATATTGGATCTCTCAAATGCTCTTGAGGAAGAGCGTGGTCATCGTTTGGCTCTTGAGGAGTCATACAACGATGATCATGCTAAATTAAAGAAAGATCTCGATCATCCTCTTGTTGTTTCTCGTGTGCTCAATTCCGAGAAGGCCAAATTTGGGGTCGACCATGCTAGACTCGAGGAGGAGTTTGATACACTTGACAAGGCCCACAAGGTCTTAAAGAGTGTTCATGCTAGCCTTAAGGAGTCTCATGATCAACTCCAAGTATCGCTAACCAAGGAGAAAGCCTCCTTTCCTCATATGGTCTTAATTGATAATGCAAGTGCTACTAACCCTTGTTGTGAGCATGTGCATCTTGTGGAGGAGAATGCCAAGTTCAAGAAGAACCTTGAGAAAGTCATTGTGTCTTGCATACAAGGTGAGAAGAACCTCAACGACCTTTTGAGCAATCAAAAGGAAGTTGTTGCCAATGAGGGGATTGGGTTTGCACCCAAGCCCAAGAAGAAGAAGAATGGCAAGACCAAGCAACATCTTCCTCTCAATCAAACCTTTGTGAAGGAGGGAGAGGGAACTTCTAAGGAGAAGAAGAACAATGTGAAGGGTGGTGGAGTCAAGAAGGACATTGCCACTCCTTCCAACAAAGCCAGTAACTTTAACCCATCTTATGTGTTATGTCGTGCTAGTGATGGACATGTTTATGCTAAATTTGTTCGTTCTTCTTATGAGTACATTGAATGGTCTATTTGGGTTCCTAAGACCCTTGTTGCTAACATCAAAGGACCCATTACAATATGGGTACCTAAAACCAAGCATTGATTTCTTGTAGGAGTTTGCTTGCGGTGGGGGATCATGGTTGCTCGATAGTGGAGCCACAAATCATATGACCGGAAGCAAAGATTTGGTGGTGGACGTGCACAAAGCTTCATCTATACCCACCAATGTCGATGGGGTGATGCTTCATCTTCTAATGTATTGGGTCTTGGCAAGGCTGTCGTTTCACATGATCTCACGATCGAGAAAGTCATGCTTGTTGAGTCCCTTGCATACAATTTACTTTCCGTTCGTCAACTTGCACTCATGGGTTTTGCTACCTTCTTTGATATTGACTCTGTGGCCCTCTTGTGGAGCAAGACTCTTAAAGAGGCCTTTGTTGGGCATGTCAAGAACGGTCTCTATGTGGTAAACTTCTCGGAGCGACCCACTAAGACTGCGACATGCCTAATGGCTAAAGTTGATGTGGGATGGCTTTGGCATCGCCGTTTATCCCACGTCAATATGAGATCTTTGCAAAGTCTTCTCAAGGGGGACCATGTCCATGGACTAACAAATGTTAGTTTTGCCAAAGATCATGCTTGCAGTGCTTGTATCGAAGGAAAGCTACATGAGAAGGCTCACCCTCCCACGACTATCATCTACTCGACGAGGCCTTTGGAGCTCCTTCACATGGATCTCTTTGGGCCTCCATCCTTTGATAGTCTTGGGGGTAGAAAGTATTGCTTGGTGATTGTGGATGATTATTCAAGATACACTTGGGTATATTTCTTCAAGAGGAAGAGTGAGACCCAACAAACCGTCACCAACTTTGCGAATGAAGCTCAACGTCAACAGGATGCAAAGATCTTGATCATTCGAAGTGACAACGGTACCGAGTTCAGAACTACACCTTGGATGAGTTCCTTAGTGATGAGGGGATCAAGCATCAATATGCCGCACCTTATACCCCTCAACAAAATGGTGTGGCAGAGAGGAAGAACCGGACATTGATGGACGCGGCAAGGACCATGATGGTGGAGTTCAAGTCTCCGTACAACTTTTGGGCCAAGGCCATCAACACCGCTTGTCATGCATCCAATCGGCTCTATCTCCGCAAAGGCTTGAACAAGACTCCATATGAGATACTTACCGGTAACAAGCCCAATCTCAAGTACTTCCGGGTGTTCGGTTGTAAGTGTTTCATACTCAAGAAAGGTATTCGTTTGTCTAAATTTGAGGCTAGAGCTCATGAGGGCATATTTGTTGGTTATGCTACAAACTCTCATGCTTACTGTGTTCTCAACAAGTCCACCGGACTCATTGAGGAGACGTGTAACGTGGAGGTTGATGAGAATGACGGCTCCCAAGTGGAGCAAAGTGGTACTTGTGATGTAGGTGATGAAATTCCTCCTCAATCCATAAGAAGAATGGGTGTTAGTAATATCCTACCCGTTGAGGAACCCCTTGTAGCTGAAGGAGAAGGACAATGTTCCACTCAAGTGGAATCATCAGCAACCCATGACCTACACGCTTCCGAAGAACAAAGTGAAGGCCCTCAACCCAATGAACAAGGCCAAGTGCAAGATCAACCGCAAGATGGTGTTGATCCACCAAGTGATGCAAGCAAATTCAAGACCAAGAGCAAGCTCAAGATCAAGAACAAGCTCAATACGACGCTCATGATGATCAAGTTACCGCACCTCAACACATGAGGAGCAATTGGAGCGTCGTGTCGCCAAAGTTGCTTCCAGGCTCGCTTCTAGAGAGCACCACATGGAGAACATCCTTGGAAGCATTACAAAGGGGGTAAGCACTCGTAGAGAATTAGCAAACTATTGTGCTCATCATGCATTTATCTCTTGTGTTGAACCCCAAAAGGTCCATGAGGCGCTCGAAGATCCGGATTGGCTCAATGCCATGCATGAAGAACTCCATAACTTCGAACGCAACAAGGTGTGGCGTTTGGTGCCAAGGCAGAGGAGAACCATAATGTCATTGGAACCAAATGGATCTTCAAGAACAAGCAAGATGCTCACGGGATTGTCATTCACAACAAGGCTCGCTTGGTGGCACAAGGCTACTCCCAAGTTGAGGGTATCGACTACGGTGAAACCTTTTCCCCCGTTGCTCGCCTTGATTCTATTCGTTTGTTGCTTACATATGCTTCTCATCATAACTTTAAATTGTAACAAATGGATGTGAAGAGTGCTTTTCTTAATGGTCCTCTTAATGAGTTAGTGTATGTCAAACAACCCCTGGGGTTCGAGGATCCTAAGTTTCCGAATCATGTGTATCAACTTGATAGGGCACTCTATGGCCTTAAACAAGCCCCACATGCGTGGTATGAGCATCTTACCGAGTTATTACAAGATCGTGGGTTTGAAATTGGGAAAATCGACCCCACTCTTTTTACTAAGAAGGTTAAAGGGGAGTTATTTGTATGCCAACTATATGTTGATGATATTATCTTTGATTCTCCTAACAAAGCTTTCAATGATGAGTTTGCTGCACTAATGACCACGGAGTTTGAGATGTCCATGATGGGAGAGTTGAAATTCTTTCTCAGGTTCAAAGTCAAACAAAGAAGAGAAGGAATCTTCATCATCCAAGCCAAATATACTCAAGACATGCTCAAGAGATTCAACCTAAGCGATGTCAAGCCGGCATCTACTCCAATGCCTACCAAATGCCAACTTGATAGTGATCCCAATGGTAAAGCAGTGGATCAAAAGGTATATCGTTCTATGATTGGATCTTTGCTTTATCTTTGTGCATATAGACCGGGTATCATGTTAACTGTGGGGATTTGTGCATGGTTTCAAGCCTCACCTAAGGAAAGCCACTTTGTGGCAGTCAAGCGAATCTTTCGATATTTGGTTCATACCCCAAACTTTGGCTTGTGGTACCCAAGAGGAGCAAACTTCGATCTTGTAGGTTTCTCGGATACAGATTGGGCGGGAGACAAGGTGGATAGGAAGTCAACATCCGGAGGATGCCAATTTCTTGGTTGCTCCTTGGTAAGTTGGTATTCCAAGAAGCAAATTTGTGTATCTCTCTCCTCCACCGAAGCCAAGTATGTAGCTGCTGGTAGTTGTTGTGCTCAACTTCTTTGGATGCGGCAAACTTTAAAGGATTACGGTGTCATTTGTGACAAAGTGCCTCTTTGGTGTGACAATGAAAGTGCCATCAAGATATCTCTCCACCATGTGCAACACTTCAAGACGAAGCATATTGAGACTTGATATCACTTCATCCGGGACCATATTAGATGAGGCGAGATTGATGTACACTATGTCAACACTCATGATAACCTTGCAGATATTTTCACAAAGACCTTGGATGAAGCAAGATTTCGTGAGTTAAGGCATGAGCTAAATATTATTGATTTAAGCATTGTGGTTTGAAACTTTGCACCCCCCTCACTCATCATGCTATCTTGTTTAGGTGTAGGCATGGACATAGGGGAAGTGTTGTTCTCTCAATGAACTTTCCCTCCCCCATTATGCATAAATTGATCAACTCTTTCACATTCATCATTGTTGATGGTACATGTGCTTCAAATATGAGTAGTGGTGATGGGCTCAAGGTTAAAATCTTCGCGGTGCCATACCATTGCACTCAAACATAGGTGGCCTCGGCCACCGCCCTCTCTTTGAGAGGTGTGTGCTTGTTGTCTCGTGTTCTCTCTTTATTTGTGTTTGTGTTTGTGCTCTGTTCTCTCGTCTCTTGTGTTCTCGTTTGTGTGAGCTAAGTCGTTTTCTTTCAAAAACATTTGAGGAAAAGAGTGTTTAGTGTCCGAGTTCCTGGCTGGGCGGTACTACCTCTTACTAACTTCAGCGGTACTACCGCCCATCCGAGCAGTACTACTGATGCGGGGCGGGATTGTGGGGTTAAGTCGGGCACATGATTGTGCGCGTGGTACTGCCGCCTACCAAATGCGGTACTAACGCTGGATACCAACGTCCGCTAGAATCCTACCAAATATTGACCCATGTTACTTTTTCTCTTGGCTTATGCTCGTTCTTTCGTGTTGTTTCTTGTGCTCGTGTGTTTGGTTCTAGGTGATGGTCCTTCGGAACATCATGTCCATGGTATCAATCCAGGGCGCTCTGTCTCTAAGCGCTATTGCACCTCTGAGGCCCCAGGTGCATCTTCAAGTGTTCCGCCCACTCAGTCCCAGCAGTCGTCCAAGAGTAGTGCGAAGAAGCCCAAGACGAAGCCCAAGTTTGTCACTGAGATGACTGCCAAGGAGTTTTAGGAGAAGCATCGGCGCAATCCTTATGAGCACGATCAAGAGCCCAATTTGGTCAATCGTCCCTTCTGGACCCGTTTCCAGTAGACTATTAATTTTGATGTGATCAAGGCCAAGAAGAATCTCTTTGTTGATGTTTGCTCCATTGACATTTCCTATCTGAAGAAGGATCTGAACTACTTTGGCGAAGCTCTGGAGATGTGCTCTCAGTTGAACATTCTCGGCATCATGGAGTTCAACAAGGATTTTGATGCGGACTTAGTGGCTCAATTTTATGCCACGGATCATCTCGGCACTGATGAGGAAAGATCTCTGACTTGGATGACAAATGGCAAGCCTCTCTCTGTCAAATGGAAGGCTTTCATGGAATTGATTGGGATTGAAGATCAATGACTTGAGAATCCGGTTGGCTTTCGTCCTCATCGCAATGCAACTGCTACTCACAAGCAATCTCTCTAGCCTTACTGCACTATGAGGGTTAACCCCGAGACGAAGAAGGAGACATATGAGCTACGTGCCTATCTGGATATTCTTCATCGCATTTTCAGGGAGACTATTTCCCTCACATTGGGAACCTGGATATGGTTCACTCGTTTCTTGCGGACATGTTTCTTTTCTGCCAACATGAGAAGGAAGAACACACTGGAGAATCCCGGGATATTTCTCATGTCATGTGGTCTGAGCTTGTTTCCGCCATCTCTGAGCGCAAGTGTCCTATCTATGGTCCCCTTATCATGATGCTGATCGAGAAGGCTTGGGAGCACACTTACCCTGGTGTTGTGCTGGAGACTGGTGAGTTGATTTCTCACGAGGAAGAAGGAGCTCTGGCCACTCCGGTTTCACAGTCTGGTATTCCGTCCGGTGTTGACGATGTCGATGCAGATGCTGAGGCTAACGATGATGAGGACTATTGCTACTTTTCGAGCTTGCGTTGTATTCCCTCGAAGAGGAAAGTGTCAGGGATATTACTACTAGGTATAAACCTCCTAGGGAGGGGCCGGTTTATGCCTATAATGAATTATTCATATTGAAGCCCAGCGAGACATGGAGCATGGTGCTTTATTCAGAAGACTAGAGATCCAAGGCCCAAGAGGTGTTAGGGCCCGTGATGTGTAAACCGTCATAGGGTGTGTAACTTGTGTTGTAAGATAGGAAAGATAGAGACCGAGCCGGGCATGTTTATGAGCCAGCCTCGGGATTCTGTAAACCGGTCCGGGCGTCACCCTGTGTATATAAAGGGACGACCCGGCGACGGTTCAAGGGGAGGACAACAACTCGAGACACAGGCAAAGCGGATTCGCTCCCTGGTCATCGAAACCCTAGCAATACCACACCAAACTAGATGTAGGCTTTTACCTTCATCGAAGGGGCCGAACTAGTATAAAAACCCTTGCGTCCTTGTCCGCTTTAACCCCTTTTGCTAGGACATCCGTCGTGACAAAAGCACGAAAGTTGGCACCCACCGTGGGGCTATCGCATGGTGGTTTTGAGTTCTTGAAGGGCAGATTTGAACGACTCAAGGGCTACGCAGTGGGCCGGATGACTAAGAGTCGTCGTGGCAAGATCTACATCGACGATGCAGGCTGGGGCCCCGAGGCCGATTCAATCGAGTACGGGTAACGAGTCCCTTTTGGCGGCGGCCACGTTTTCATTGGCAAGATCGGCGAACCGGGCCCTGAGCCGGACATCTTCCCCAACATCGTCGAGTCGGCTCAGCGTGCGAGACCTGCCCGGATTCGGCCCGCCATGAAGCGTGTCTTCATGGGAGCAGTTCACGGGGCACAAACTGAGGATGGATCGGAATCCGGAGGCGAGGCCGTTGTTTATTCCGGCGACGAGTCATCCACTGGAGAAACCGAGTCTTTATATATATTGCAAGATGGCCAGTCTGGGGGCTGTTCCGATGGTGACAGTATTCCGTACACCCTTGATCCGCCGAGCTGGGTCGCCGTCTTCATGGTCGGATCACAATCTATACAACAGTCGTCAACTGCGACGGTGTTAATGTCCGAACTGGCGGCAGCAGCGGCAGGTGGGGCAGGAGGTCCGGTTTAGCCGCCGGCTCAAGTTCTGACCGCTTTGGTTGATACTTTGACAGCGCTGCTAACCGCGAAGGTCGGCCAGGCCGAGAAGGTGCAACACGACGCGGAAGTTGCTAAGGTGAGGGGCCAAATAGATCAAGCTAAGTTGGACCTGGCTGCTGAGAATACTAGGATGATCGCAAGGCAGTCCGAGCTAGATGCTCAGGCCTATTGGCTTATGTTGTATCAAACAACATCAAACGACGTAATGAGGAGAAGGCGCCAGTCTCGCCTGCCGCCGGTTTATGAAGCGAGGAACCTCTTCAGTATGCCAGGAGCGGGAACCAGCAACCAGACGGGGGTAAACCGGGGAGAAGTGCGTGGCACAGGGGCATCGGTCCAGCCACAGGCCGCAGAGCCAACCCGCCAGGTCGTTCCGTCACAGCACGCGCCCACCCTCCTGGTCACTACTCCAATCCTTTGGATAACATAGTTGCCGCCGCTTCACGATTGGCAGCCCTTCCCATTGAAGGAGGATCCCCTATAGCAGTGGAGGCGCGGCGAGCTAGGGAGTTTCTGGAGACGGCTTTAACTCAGCAGCAGGCTTACTCCCACAGCCGCGAGAGGATTCATTCCACCCCCCGCCCAAGCCTGAGCTACAACAGGCACCTGAAAGAACCGGCCGTGTCGAGTAGCGTGCGGAATCGTAACCCGCCGCGGAGGGATAACCCGGCGGGAGGAGGTGTAAACGCACAAGACGTGGTGGATCAGGGCAGACAACGCCGAGAGGCCGAATTAGCAGCACGGTATGAAGCCCATCAGCCTACGCCGGTTCGTCCATCTACCATGATTGAGCCAGGGGTTACTTCCAGCTCCTTGGGAGTACCGTGCCTTACGCCCGTTTTACGCAATGTAAGACTGCCTAAGGACTTCAAAGGACCGCGCAAGGTGCCCAATTATACTGCGGATCTGTCCCCCGAAGCCTGGGTTGAAAGCTACGAGATGGCAATGGAGATGCTGGATGTGGATGATGCGACATGCGCAAAGTACTTCACCATGATGCTGGAGGGCACGGCTCGCACCTGGCTAAAAGGGTTACCACCGAACTCCATCGGATCATGGGCCGAGTTGCGACGTCGGTTTATTAATAACTTCAAAGATACATGCAAACAGCCCATGTCCATTGTAGACTTGGCGGCCTGCGTTCAAGGGGAAAACGAATCAACAAGCCATTGGGTGCGCCGAGTGTCAGAAATCTTGCATTCCTCAGACCGCATCAATCCGGACATAGCAGTGGTGACATTGGAAGGCAACTGCCGGTTTGAACCTCTGAAGTTGAAGTTAGGACGGCTCGAGCGTCATTGTCATGACATGGGAACACTCACGGGGGCCCTGGTGAAGTATGCAGATTCGTATAGTGCCAAATATCCAGAGTCCGACGATGAGAAGTCAGGAAAAGGAAAGAAGAATGGTAAAGCGCCGCAGTCTAATCCGACGAGTCAGGGATAGAGTGGTAAGCGTAAAGCGGATAATAGTTCAGATTTCGTAGCTAACACCAATGTACAGGAGGATGGACAACGCCGTAAGGGAAGACCGCCCCCGAGGGGTGGAGGACAAAATATCAATTTGGAGCGCCAGATGAATGTGCCTTGTCCCAGGCAGGACACGAAGGAAAAGCCAGCCACACACCTTTGGAAGGACTGCTTCATAATGAGGGAGTTCAGAAACCGGTTCTAGTATGATCACGGATCGTCCGGCGGTTCAGACCCTGGTTTTCAGGGGCCGGGTTATCAAGGTGGTGGTTCCGGTCCAGGATTCCAAGGTAACCAAGGCGGCCACAGCAATCAGAACGGACACAACCAGCAGAACGGCCAGGGTGGCTGTAATAATCAGGGCAATCATCAGCACCAACAACAATCAGGCTATCAGAGCAACCCGAAGCAGCTGAGTAGTGGGAAATATCACGTCTTCACCACAAGTTCATGTAAGCGCGATCAGGAGGTTTACAAGAGGGCAGTGCACTATGTTGAACCGGCGGTGCCTCATTATTTACGCTGGTCGGAACAGCCCATTATGTGTAGTCGAGAGGATCATCCGCCCCGGGTTGACAATCCGGGCCAGCTGGCTCTGGTGGTGGCGCCTCGGGTTGGGGGCTATAAGTTCACCAAGGTGCTCATGGACGGAGGTAGTAGCATCAATATTCTATATTATGAGACTTTTCGTCGCATGGGGTTGACAGACAAGAAGCTCAGACTGTCCAACACTGTTTTTCACGGCGTGGTACCTGGTAAATCGGCATATCCGGTCGGTAAGATAGACCTAGAGGTTACCTTTGGAGATGAGCATGATTCGAAGTCAGAAACTTTGACCTTTGAAGTGGTAAAGATCAAGAGCCCGTATCACGCCTTGTTCGGGCGGCCTGTTTATGCTAAGTTCATGCCGAGGCCTTGTTATGTTTATCTGCAGCTCAAGATGCCGGGTCACAAGGGAACTATTACGGTCCATGGGAGCCATAAGATTGCTTTGGAGTGCGAGGAAGGTGATGCAGCTTATGCTGAGGCGGTTTGTGCAACCTAGGAATTGAAATTTTACAAGGATAATGTTGATTCGGCAGACATGTCTCCGTTAAATAAGGCAACTACGGAGCATGATCCGGCCTTGAAGTTTAAATCAGCTGATGAGACCAAGCAGGTTGACTTTGTTCCTGGCGACTCATCCAAGCAATTTACCATCAGTGCTAACCTGGATCCGAAATAGGAAAGCACGCTCATTGAGTTCATCCGTGAGAATCGGGACATCTTTGCATGGAAACCTTCTGACATGCCAGGTGTACCGAGGCAACTCGCTGAGCACACTCTTAATATTGATCCCAAGTTTAAACCGGTTAAACAGTTTCTCCGCCGCTTCAATGTGGAGAGACGCAAAGCTATTGGTGAAGAGGTGGCCAGGCTCTTAGCAGCAGGTTTTATAGTTGAGGTGTTTCACCCTGAGTGGTTGGCTAATCCGGTGCTGGTGCTTAAAAAGAACGGCACTTGGCGAATGTGTGTGGATTACACAGATCTGAATAAGGCATGCCCAGCTGATCCGTTTGCCCTCCCCCGTATTGATCAAATCATTGATGCTACGTCGGGTTGTGAGCGCTTAAGTTTTTTGGATGCATATTCCGGTTATCATCAGATCAAGATGGCAGTTAAAGACCAGGAGAAAACAACCTTTATAATTCCCTTTGGAGCCTTCTGCTATGTATCCATGCCTTTTGGGCTCAAGAGTGATCAGGCGACCTATCAGCGTTGTGTGCAGAATTGTCTTCATGGACAGATTGGGCGGAACGTTCATGCATATGTGGATGACATTGTGGTAAAATCCAGGAAGGAAGAGACGTTGATAACAGACTTGAAGGAATCCTTTGATAATCTCCGGGTCTATAAGATGATGCTTAATCCGGCCAAGTGTGTTTTTGGTGTTTGATACGTCCAAAACGTATCTATAATTTCTGCTTGCTCCATGCTTCTTTTGTGTGATATTGCTATGATATTGATGCACTTCCATACACTTTTGATCATATTTGGACTAACCTATTAACTCAGTGCACCACAGTGCCAGTTCCTGTTTTCTGCTGTTTTTCTATTTCAGGTTTCCCCCATATTAAAAGTACTCCAAAAATTCCAGGAAAAATATAGGAAAAATCAGCGTACAGGAAGCTTCGCGAAGAACCAAAGATGGGCCAGAGGGGAGCCAGGGGAGGCTCAGGCTGCCACCTGGCGCGGCCCCACCCCTGGCCGCGCCAGGGGGGCGCCTGGGGCCCCTGCTCCGCCTCTGGCTGCCCCCCTTCGCCTATATATCCCTCTCGTCCCGAAACCCTCGAGGACAGAACCCTTTTTCGCGATCTCGCCTCTGTTCCGCCGCCGCAGCGCTTCCAAGATCGGGAGCATCAGGAGAACTCTTCCCGGCACCCTGCCGGAGGGGAGAACCACCACCGGGAGCTTCTCCACCACCATGGACGCTTTCCGGATGAGTCGTGAGTAGTCCACCTTGGACCATGGGTCCATGATCAGTAGCTATGTGATGTTCTCCTCCCCTCTTTGCTCTTCATGGTTTAGACCTCGTGAGCTGCCCTACATGATCGAGGCACATATGTAATCTTTCTGCTGTTGCTTTGCTGAGTTTGCTGGGATCTGATGGATTATGAGACTATGTTCAGATTGTGTTTGAGTAATATATTTGATTCACCTCTTTTATATCTTTGTTCTTGAGTAATTCTTCCATGTTCTCCGTTGCTGTTTATTGCTTTGGCCAAGTAGTAGGTAGTAACTCCAAGAGGGAGCGTTATGCTTGATTGTGGGTTCATGCCCCCTGATGACTAGCTTGAGTGACAGAAACATGAGTCTAGGGGATGTGCTGTTGCCACAAGGGAGAAAACAACGGTGCTTGTACTTGCGGGTGCAAGGATTGTTTACTTTACGCAAAGTTCTTTTAATGCAGTTGTCTGTTGCTTTGAGTTTACACTTTGGGTGGGATTCGTAACTTAATACCAGCGAGATGTTCTGGATAGATATCTCAAGGTGGATGATTAGTAGTAGATGCAGATGGATTTCGGTCTACTTGCCTTGGCGTACCGCCCATGCTTTTGAGCCTCTACCTTTCTTTGCAGCATAGTTAGCATTGGTTTGCGCACATAATCCTGTCGATTGCCCAGCTGTAATTTGTTTACCTCGCTTTGTTGTTTTATCGTCTTTTGGGAGAGAGACATCACTAGTGAACATCATGGGACCCCGGTCCATATTACCACCGATGATCACACCTTCTATTTACTTCCTGTTTTTATTTCCTAGTTGCAGTCTTAGCTATCATTATTATCTCTTGTGTTTGATCCTTTGTAAAAAACAAGGCCGGAGGGATTGACAACCTCTCTGTACTCGTTGGGAGCAAATTTATCTGTATTTGTGTGCAGGTCCCGTCAACCGCTAAGTTTCTGGCGCCGTTGACACCTACTTGTCGACCCTCGGAGTCTCACGGGATTCGATCCTTGGTATCTTTGCCAAGGGAAATTTGCCGCTACGCTACATCTCAACCTTCCACTTGGGGTAACCAACGAGGGGCGAGAAGCCATCAAGCAAGTTTCTGGCGCCGTTGCCGGGGACTCCACTCTTCAAGATAGGGGAGTTGCACGCTATCTTTTATCTTTGCTTTTTAGTCTTGTTAGTTTACCTTTCAGTTTTTGCCTTAGTGTCCCTTACCAAAAATCACAAAAATAGTTATCTTGCTTGCTGCTGCTATGGGTTCCACCAAAAACACTAAGTGGGAGGAGTACACCCCTTCTTCCATCACGCCAATCACCACTGTTGGGATCTACAAAAGTAATAAACCTTGTGATTATGTTAGTTTTAATGGAGAGTTATGCCCATGGCATGATCTTCCAGGAAAAAAGTATGAGCCTCTGTTTAAAGTTGCTCCCACACTTCCCCAAACTTGGGAAGACGTCCAAACTCTTATAATAGAGAGCAATTCAAACAAAGGACACTACAATTCTGCTCAATAATGATAAAATTGATTTTGATAATTGCAGTCTCTCAGAAGTTGTCACCTTTTTTACAAAGAATGGCTAAAGATCCCCACACTAGCACACTTAATCTTGCCTTCATGGAGCATATCACTAATGCTCTCATCAAAGCTAGGGAGGAGAAGCTTAGGGTAGAAGCCTCCATACCTAGGAAGCTAGAAGATAGTTGGGATCCTATGATTAAAATTAAGTTGAATAACTTCTCTTGCTATGCTTTATGTGATGTTGGAGCTAGTACCTCCGTTATGCCCAAAAGAATGTATGATATGTTTGAATTGAAACCTTTTGATCCTTGTTCTTTTGGTGTTCGTCTTGTTGATTCTTCCGTAAAGAAACCTTTGGGGAAGATCGACGATGTTCTTATCATTGTCAATGACAATTATGTTCCTGTTGATTTTACTATTATGGATATTGAATGTGAACCTTCTTGTCCAATTATTTTGGGACGTCTTTTTCTACGCACCATTGGTGCTATCATTGACGTGAAAGAGGGGAATATAAAATTCCAATTCCCTCTCTAGAAAGGAATGGAACACTTCCCTAGAAAGAAGATTAAGTTGCCTTTTGAGTCCGTTACACGGGCTAGCTATTCTCTTACTCTTGATAAAACTTGATCTTGTCTTTTTGCATCATGCCTAGCTTAAAGGCATAAAAGAAAGCGCTTTTGGGAGGCAGCCCACAACGAATTAGGTTTTATTTTGCTTTTGTTGTGTCTTGATGTTTGTTACTACAGTAGCATCATCATTGTATCTTTTCTTTTCAGCTTTGTGCCAAGTTTAGCCGCCGATTGCAAGAAAGTTCAAAAGTTGTGACGTGCTGTCCAGAAAACAGATTCTGTCCTTGGACAGAAAAATTCGAATAAAATCACCAGATCATCTTTTTGATCTGAATTGTTTTGACAGCGTGCTCTATACAATTGGCTTTCGAGCATCTGTTCTGAGTTTTTTGATTTGAGTTGCAGAAGTGCCCCGAAAAAATATTTACTACCTGCTGGTCTGTTTTTCACAGATTCTGTCCTGTTTTGCATTTTCTTCGTTTTGCAAACCTTGAGCTTGCTTTTTCTTTGCAAAAACCTTTTGGCAATCTTGAGAAACAGTAGCTCTTTGAGATTATCTTTATTTCCAGTTGGGAAAAAATTATTTTATTGTGGGTACTAACCTCGCTAATCAGATTATGATGAGTTATGTATGAAAGGAGTTTTCAAGTGTGCGAGGGAAGATGATAAAAGAAGATTCAGGAGGGTCAAACGCTCAAGCTTGGGGATGCCCCCGTGCACCCCCAAGAAATATTCAAGAAGACTCAAGCATCTAAGCTTGGGGATGCCCCCATGCATCCCCTTCTCCATCAACAATTATCAGTTCGTCTTTCGTTCCACTATAATTTTATCACTTCATGCGTTATGTGCTATGCTTGGAGCGTCTTGCTCTTAGTTTCTTTTTTTAGTTTTCTTTAGCTTTGCTTGCTGTTCATAACAAGTTAGAACCCAGCTTTCTTTGTGTGGGAGAGAGACACGCTCCACTTCAACCTAGAACACAACATAGGATTTTCATGCTTAACTTTGCTGTGTGTGTTCTTTGTCTTTCCATAGCTGCTGTCATGTTTAGCTCTTAGTTTTCATGCTTTTCTTTTTAAAGAGCTTTTGTTTAGTTGGTTGCTGAACTCTCTTGAGTTTTCATGTTTATCTTGTTAAGAGAGTTTGCCTGTTGCACTGAGTTGTGTGTCTTAACTTAAAGTAGGTAACTGAGGTTGCTATTTAATTTTAGTAGTAACTTGCAATAGTTTTGAGGTATTGCCATGAGTAATGTATGAACTTTTGGTGTCAAGAGCTTTAGCCTATTAGTGATAGATTTCGTATTTTGGGCAATCCGTGTTTATTTTCGAAAACCTACAAAATAGTTGAGAACTTTAGCTACTAGATGGATCACTAATCTTTGGAGGGATCGAATATTAGAGTACACTCACGTACCATGAGTCGAGGATGCGCAAGGATAACCAAACCCCCATACACTCCTCCTCGGGGTACTTGTCTCTTTGTGAACCTCCTAATTAGATTGAGAGTTACCGATAATAAGTGCATGAGTTCTTCGGACTAATGTGAGTATTCGAAAGTTGACACTTCCACCTAGCCATATTTTTCTAGCCTCTTCGGTACCGTGCATTGCCCTTTCTCACCTCGAGAGTTGGCGCATACTTCGCCGGTGCATCCAAATCCTTGGCACGATACGCTCTGTCATCATAAGCCTCATTATATCCTTCCTCAAAACAGCCACCATACCTACCTATCAAGGCATTTCCATAGCCTTTCCGAGATACATTGCCATGCAACATCCATCTTCTCATGACTTGATCTTCATGTCATACATGCTTTTTGCTTGATCGATGAGCCGCATGCTAGTTGGGCCTTGCCCTAATCATTGCTACATGACGCGCTAGTATCATTGCATATCCTGCTACACCGGCAGAGACATACATTTGCATACATCATGATAGTTTTATCTTCTTTATGTTGAGTACTTTTGTAAAGTGTGAAAGATCTTCTATACTTCTTGTAATACATAGAGTGTTGCCCCTAAAGTGAGGAAAAGATCCCAAAGAGGACAAAATCAAAAGATCCCAAAGAGGACAAATGAGAGTTAAATAGAAAGAGCCATTGAGGCCACAAAAAAATAAAAAAAGAGAAAAAAGAGAAAAATAAATAAAAAGAGAGAGGGGGCACACTACTATTCCTTTTGAGAGATCCACACTCTTACTTCATCTTATACCTTGTACTCCATAGAGATTATCATTCATGCATATAGCTATGTGGGGACCTTCACACTATAGAACTTGGCTTGTATATTCCAATGATGAGCCTCCTCAAAAGAGCTCTAGGTCTTCTTGAGCGAGCAAGTTGGATGCACCCCCACTAGTTCCATTGGAGAGCTTACCTTAGCTCATATGTGCATCCGTTGCATGGCAATCCCTACTCCTCACATTATAACTATCATTTGGCTTTCTCTCGCCTATGATTGTCCTCATTGATGTGAGCCTTTCACACCTTTTTTGTCTTCCCCCTTCATCATTTTTCTCTCTTTGCCATCCTAAGTGTCAACTTTCTTGCTTACGCTCATCCATTGCATGAGTGCTCAAAATATTGAAAGGGAGTGGATCATTTTGACTTGTACCTGGCTAGTGGTCTGGGGATGAGTCAAGATAAGATTCCAAAGAAGACCAAGTGTGAAACTTTAGTAGATTAAGTTCTCAACAATACAAAACTATGTTTTACCCTCTCGTATATCCCTATCCCCTTTCTTGCACGCAAACACCATTTGGAGACATTCGAGTCACGAACAGCGAGAGCTCTTGCACCTTTATGTTCTTATGTTGCTTGTTACAATGCTAATATAGACTCTTGCTTGTTATGACTTGAATTGAATTACATGCGTTGATTGCTTTACTTAAAAAGTTCTTATATGGTTGGTAGCATGTCACCACAGAAATTATGCTTTTTATCATTTACCTACTCGAGGACGAGCAGGAATTAAGCTTGGGGATGTTGATACATCCAAAACGTATCTATAATTTCTGCTTGCTCCATGCTTCTTTTGTGTGATATTGCTATGGTATTGATGCACTTCCATACAATTTTGATCATATTTGGACTAACCTATTAACTCAGTGCACCGCAGTGCCAGTTCCTGTTTTCTGCTGTTTTTCTATTTCAGGTTTCCCCCATATTAAAAGTGCTCCGAAAATTCCAGGAAAAATATAGGAAAAATCAGCGTACAGGAACCTTCGCGAAGAACCAAAGATGGGCCAGAGGGGAGCCAGGGGAGGCCCAGGCGGCCACCTGGCGCGGCCCCACCCCTGGCCGCGCCAGGGGGGCGCCTGGGGCCCCTGCTCCGCCTCTGGCTGCCCCCCTTCGCCTATATATCCCTCTCGTCCCGAAACCCTCGAGGACAGAACCCTTTTTCGCGATCTCGCCTCTGTTCCGCCGCCGCAACGCTTCCAAGATCGGGAGCATCAGGAGAACTCTTCCCGGCACCCTGCCGGAGGGGAGAACCACCACCGGGAGCTTCTCCACCACCATGGACGCTTCCCGGATGAGTCGTGAGTAGTCCACCTTGGACCATGGGTCCATGATCAGTAGCTATGTGATGTTCTCCTCCCCTCTTTGCTCTTCATGGTTTAGACCTCGTGAGCTGCCCTACATGATCGAGGCACATATGTAATCTTTCTGCTGTTGCTTTGATGAGTTTGCTGGGATCTGATGGATTATGAGACTATGTTCAGATTGTGTTTGAGTAATATATTTGATTCACCTCTTTTATATCTTTGTTCTTGAGTAATTCTTGCATGTTCTTCGTTGCTGTTTATTGCTTTGGCCAAGTAGTAGGTAGTAACTCCAAGAGGGAGCGTTATGCTTGATTGTGGGTTCATGCCCCCTGATGACTAGCTTGAGTGACAAAAACATGAGTCTAGGGGATGTGCTGTTGCCACAAGGGAGAAAACAACGGTGCTTGTACTTGCGGGTGCAAGGATTGTTTACTTTACGCAAAGTTCTTTTAATGGAGTTGTCTGTTGCTTTGAGTTTACACTTTGGGTGGGATTCGCAACTTAATACCAGCGAGATGTTCTGGATAGATATCTCAAGGTGGATGATTAGTAGTAGATGCAGATGGATTTCGGTCTACTTGCCTTGGCGTACCGCCCATGCTTTTGAGCCTCTACCTTTCTTTGCAGCATAGTTAGCATTGGTTTGCGCACATAATCCTGTCAATTGCCCGGCTGTAATTTGTTTACCACGCTTTGCTGTTTTATCGTCTTTTGGGAGAGAGACATCACTAGTGAACATCATGGAACCCCGGTCCATATTACCACCGCTGATCACACCTTCTATTTACTTCCTGTTTTTATTTCCTAGTTGCAGTCTTAGCTATCATTATTATCTCTTGTGTTTGATCCTTTGTAAACAACAAGGCCGGAGGGATTGGCAACCTCTCTGTACTCGTTGGGAGCAAAGTTATCTGTATTTGTGTGCAGGTCCCGTCAACTGCTAAGTTTCTGGCGCCGTTGACACCTACTTGTCGACCCTCGGAGTCTCACGGGATTCGATCCTTGGTATCTTTGCCAAGGGAAATTTGCCGCTACGCTACATCTCAACCTTCCACTTGGGGTAACCAACGAGGGGCGAGAAGCCATCAGTGTTCTAGCAGGCAAGCTCCTGGGGTTCTTGGTGTCAAACAGGGGAATTGAAGCTAATCCGGAGAAGATCAAGGCTATTGCATCCTTGGCTAAACCGACGTGCATCAACGATGTCCAACGCTTGGCGGGCCGTATTGCGGCACTAAGCCGCTTTATGAGCCGCTTGGGAGAGAAGGCCATCCCGCTTTATCAGATGATGAAAAAGACAGATCGCTTTGTCTGGAGTGATGTTGCTGATGCTGTGTTCGAAGACTTGAAGAAGCAGTTGGCAGAGCCGCCTATCCTTGCTGCACCAGTTGATAATGAGCCGCTGTTGTTATACGTGGCTGCTAATGCACGAGCAGTAAGCGTTGCCATTGTGGTAGAGCGCAAGGAGGCAGGAAAGGAATATCCGGTTCAACAGCCGGTTTACTATATCATAAAGGTGCTCATTGAGTCGAAGCAGAGATACCCGCATTGTCAGAAATTGGTATATGGAGTCTTCATGGCAAACCGGAAGCTTAAGCAGTATTTTTAGGGCCATCCAATCACCGTGGTCAGTTCAGCCCCTCTAGGAGATATAATTCAGAACAGAGAAGCAACTGGTCGGGTTGCCAAGTGGGCCATTGAACTTAGTCCTCACAGGCTAAAGTATGTGCCTCGTACTGCAATCAAATCTCAAGCACTGGTGGACTTCATCAACGATTGGACGGAGTTGCAAGCGCCGGAGGAAAAGCTGGATCACACTTGAGTATGAAGCTCTCCTCCATGGTCTGCGAATGGCTAAGGAGATGAATTTAAGCTGGGTTAAATGCTTCGGTGATTCGGACCTGGTGGCACAACAAGTATCTGGTACTTGGGACTCCAAGGACCCACTTATGGCGGCGTATCGTCGAGAGGTGGACGCTGTTGCTCGACACTTCAAGGGTTATCAGGTGGACCATGTGGACTGGCGAAAGAATGAAGCGGCCGATGCATTAAGCCAGCTGGGTTCTCAACGTAAGCCGGTTCCACCTAATGTCTTCCTGGACGTATTACATAATCCGTCGGTGAAATTACCTTCAGAAGAGGATTTGGCTGTTCCTGATTCGGAAGCCCAATTGGTGGTGGCACTTCATGCTATTCCGGATTGGACAATCCCGTATCTGGCATACATGAACCGAGGTGAGTTACCAGAGGATGAAGTCTTGGCTAGACAGATAGTCCGGCGATCTAAATCAATGACTATTGTCAATGGAGAGCTGCATCATTGTAGCGTATCTGGGGCGTTTCAACGCTGTGTGTCACCAGACGAAGGCCGTGATATTCTTCGAGAGATCCATGAAGGAGATTGTGGTCACCACGCTGGTTCAAAATCTTTGGTGGCTAAAGCTTTTCGTCATGGGTTCTATTGGCTGATGGCTCACGCTGACGCAGAGGACTTGGTCAAAAAGTGTGATGCCTGCCAGAAATTCTGACGGCGTGCTCATATACCGGCTCCAGAATTTAGGATGATTCCAATTACTTGGTCATTCGCAACTTGGGGGATAGACATGGTCGGGCCTTTTAAGAGATCTCCAGATAAGAAGACCCACCTTCTGGTAGCGGTGGATAAGTTTACCAAGTGGGTCGAGGCGGAGCCAGTCAGCAAGTGTGATGCAGCAACGGCGGTTCAATCCCTCAAGAAGGTGATTTTCTGGTTTGGCTTTCCACACAATATTATAACTGATAATGGTGCCAATTTATCCAAGGGGGCCATGGAGGAGTTTTGTCAACGAGAGCACATCCGGCTTAACGTATCTTCAGTGGCTCACCCCCAGTCCAATTATCAAGCTGAGAGAGCCAATCAAGAGATCTTGAGAGGCATCAAACCCCGGCTCATGGTCCCTTTGCAGAGGACGTCGGGCTGTTGGGTGGAGGAATTACCCTCTGTGTTATGGAGCATCAACACCACACCTAACAGGTCTACGGGTTACACGCCTTTCTTCATGGTATACGGAGCTGAAGCGGTCCTCCCTAGTGACATCTGTCATGATTCGCCTCGGGTGGCGGCTTACGTTGAAGCTGATAACGAGAAGGCACGGTAAGACGCGTTAGACCGGCTGGATGAGGAGCGTGATATGGCAGCAGCTCGATCGGCGATTTATCAGCAAGATCTGCGTCGATACCACAGTCGCCGAGTTAAACCAGAGCATTTCAAGAAGGTGATCTAGTGCTCCGGCTCATCCAAGACGAGACAGACATGCACAAGCTATCCCTGCCTTGGGAAGGACCCTTTGTGGTCAGCAAGAATCTACACAACGGATCATACTGAAGGAAATATGCCCTAGAGGCAATAATAAAGATGTTATTTGTATTTCCTTGTATCATGATAAATGTCTTTTATTCATGCTAGAATTGTATTAATCGGAAACTTAGTACATGTGTGAATACATAGACAAAGCAGTATGTCCCTAGTATGCCTCTACTAGACTAGCTCATTGATCAAAGATGGCTATGTTTCCTAGCTATAGACATGAGTTGTCATTTGATCAATGGGATCACATCATTAGGAGAATGATGTGATGGACTAGACCCATCCATTAGCTTAGCACTATGATCGTTTAGTTTTACTGCTATTGCTTTCTTCATGACTTATACATGTTCCTATGACTATGAGATTATGCAACTCCCGAATACTATAGGAACACCTTGTGTGCTATCAAACATCACAACGTAACTGGGTGATCATAAAGATGCTCTACAGGTGTCTCCGAAAGTATTCATGGTGTTGGCATAGATCAAGAATAGGATTTGTCACTCCGAGTGTCGGAGAGGTATCTCTGGGCCCTCTCGGTAATGCACATCATAATAAGCCTTGCAAGCAAATGACTAATGAGTTAGTCACGAGATGATGTATTACGGAACGAGTAAAGAGACTTGCCGGTAACGAGATTGAACTAGGTATAGAGATACCGACGATCGAATCTCGGCCAAGTAACATACCGATGACAAAAGGAACAACGTATGTTGTTATGAGGTTTGACCGATAAAGATCTGCGTAGAATATGTAGGAACCAATATGAGAATCCAGGTTCCGCTATTGGTTATTGACCGAAGATGAGTCTCGGTCATGTCTACATAGTTCTCGAACCCGTAGGGTCCGCACGCTTAACATTTGATGACGATCGGTATTATGAGTTTATGAGTTTTGATGTACCGAAGGTAGTTTCGGAGTCCCGGATGAGATCACGGGCATGACGAGGAGTCTCGGAATGTCCGAGACGTAAAGATTGATATATTGGACGACTATATTCGGACACCGGAAGTGTTCCGTAAAGTTTCAGAATTAACCGGAGTACCGGGGGTGGGGGGTTACCGGAACCCCCTCGGGAAGCTATGTGCCTTAATGGGCCATAGGAGAAAGAGAGAAGGAGGGCCAGGGCTGGGCCACGCGCCCCCCACCCCTTGGTCCGAATTGGACAAGGAAGGAGGGGGGGCCAGCGCCCCTTTCCTTCTCGTTCTCCCTCTCCTTCCTTCCCCCCTTCTCCTTCTTTGGGATAAAGAGCATCTGGAGTATGTAAAACCTCTGATCGACGTCTCCGAGCTGGTGTTTGCGGTAAACCGGTGGACTCAATAACTTGGCCACTGTGCCGCGTTGTGCGGTGAGCTTCATGTTGCTGTTTCCTCAAAATAAATTTTGGGTCCAAGTAAGAGAAAGGGTGAGAAAATTGTACTTTCCGGCTTGCTCGACGAACTTTTGGTGTTGGTAGAGTATCTGAACCAGAAGAAAGGGTAATTACCTTGACATCATCAGCCTTGCTGCCTTTAGCGTTTCCCTGAGTACAGTCATTGTTAATAAGATGCAAGAAAAGGGAACCAAGGGAATCAAGTGATACCTCTGAGGCCGGTTCATCATCATCAGGATTGGATTCAGATACTTCAGTAGCTTTCTTCCTGACGGTTTTCTAAACGGCCTTGGTTTTCTGGCGAGTTGCCTTCGCCGGTTTATCCTGGATTTTCCTCTTCCAGAATGGGTCATTACCCTGATAAAAATTGTGAAGTCATTCAGAAAGAGTATTAAAGACAGATTGGAATAGAACAGACAGGATAAAAGAAAGATTTACCGATGGCGGTTTGTTGAGCTCGCAGAAGGGGGCCAGTCCGGTTTGGCTGCAGGCTTCTACCGGTTCATTCAATAGCTTCTTAATAGCCTCATTGACCTCATTCTCTGATAGCACAACTTCAGTATGGCGCAGAGGATCCTTGGGGTTTCCGGTATATTCACACATTAAACAGGAGCACCGGCTTAGCGGAAGAATGCTCGAGGAAATCCAACAGCGAATGAAATCAATTCCTGTTAAACCATTTGCGGTGAAGGCTCTAAGCTTTGAAAGCTGCGGGGCATATTGGGCTCGTTCTTGAGCACTTAGCCGTTGACTAAATGGATGGCTCTCAGAAAGCCGATGAGAACGGTAACCCGACAGAGGATTCTCATCTTCCGGAGAAGTATCTAGACAATAAAACCAGGTTTGATTCCAATCTTTGGGATGGCTGTGGTGATTGGCGTGAGGAAAGCTGACATCTTTTCTCTTCTGGATGGACATTCTGCCAAGTTCAGTGTTAGGACCGTCAGAAAACTCCATGCGACGGTTTAAATGGAAGAAATCCCTGAATAATTCAACTAAAGGCTCCTCTTGCAAATAAGCTTCACAAAATACTTGAAAATTGCAGATGTTGGACACAGAATTGGGCCCAATATCTTGAGGATGGAGCTGAAAGTCAGCTAGCACGTCATGAAAGAACTTTGATCCGGGAGGACTGAATCCTCGGGCTAGATGGTCAAGAAATACGATAACCTCTCCATCTTTGGGCTCTGGGGGACATTCCGGTCCAGGAATTTGTTGTGGAACGTAGTATTTTAAAATTTTCCTACGATCACGCAAGATCTATCTACCAGATGCATACCAACGAGAGGGAAGAGTGTGTCTACGTACCCTCGTAGACCGGGAGCGGAAGCGTCAAGTGACGCGGTTGATGTAGTCGAACTTCTTCACGATTCAACCGATCAAGCACCGAACGTACGGCACCTCCGCGTTCAGCACACGTTCAGCTTGATGACGTCCCACGAGCTCTTGATCCAGTTGAGCTTCACGGGAGAGTTTTGTCAGCACGACGGCGTGGTGACGGATATGATGTATTCACCGGCGCAGGGCTTCGCCTAAGCACCGCGACGGTATGACCGAGGTGTGTTTCTGTGGAGGGGGGCACCGCACACGGTGAAACAATTCAACTTGTGTGTCTTTGGGTGCCCCCCTGCCCCTGTATATAAAGGAGCAAGGGGGAGGCCGTCCGGCCCTTGTTTGGTGCGGCTAGAGGTGCAATCCTACTAGGAATAGGATTGCAATCCTATTCCTAGTAGGAATCACCAAAGAAGGAAGAGAGGGAAAGGAAAAGAGGGAGAGGTGGCGCCCCCCAATCCTAGTCCAACCAGGAACCCTAGGTGGGGCGCCGGCCAGCCCTATGGGCTGCCTCTCTCTTTCCCTTAAGGCCCACTATGGACCATCCCCCCTCGTAGGGGGTTCCGGTAACCCCCTCCGGCAATCCCGTTAAATCCGAAACTTTTCCGGAACACTTCCGGTGTCCGAATATAGTCGTCCAATATATCAATCTTTATGTCTCGGACATTCCGAGACTCCTCGTCATGTTCGTGATCTCATCCGGGACTCTGAACTACCTTCGGTACATCAAAACTCATAAACTCATAATACCGATCGTCATCAAACGTTAAGCGTGCGGACCCTACAGGTTCGAGAACTATGTAGACATGACCGAGACTCATCTCCGGTCAATAACCAATAGCGGAACCTGGATGTTCATATTGGCTCCTACATATTCTACGAAGATCTTTTATCGGTCAGAACCGCATAACAACATACGTTGTTCCTTTTGTCATCGGTATGTTACTTGCCCGAGATTCGATCGTCGGTATCTCCATACCTAGTTCAATCTCGTTACCGGCAAGTCTCTTTACTCGTTCCGTAACACATCATCTCGTGACTAACTCATTAGTCTTTTGCTTGCAAGGCTTATTGTGATGTGTGTTACCGAGAGGGCCCAGAGATACCTCCCCGACACTCGGAGTGACAAATCCTAATCTTGATCTATGCCAACACCACGAATACTTTCGGAGACACCTGTAGAGCATCTTTATGATCACCCAGTTACGTTGTGACGTTTGATAGCACACAAGGTGTTCCTACGGTATTCGGGAGTTGCATAATCTCATAGTCATAGGAACATGTATAAGTCATGAAGAAAGCAATAGCAGTAAAACTAAACGATCATAGTGCTATGCTAACGGATGGGTCTTGTCCATCACATCATTCTCCTAATGATGTGATCCCGTTGATCAAATGACAACTCATGTCTATGGCTAGGAAACATAACTATCTTTGATCAATGAGCTAGTCTAGTAGAGGCATACTAGGGACATACTGTTTTGTCTATGTATTCACACATGTATCAAGTTTCCAGTTAATACAATTCTAGCATGAATAATAAACATTTATCATGATACAAGGAAATAAATAATAACTTTATTATTGCCTCTAGGGCATATTTCCTTCAGAATTCTCCACGAAGGACATCCTTTTTGCCTAAAGCGCCAATCTCAGCCCGGTTCTGCAATTCCTCTTCGGTAACCCGAGACTGGACCCAGTTGCAGGAAGTAAACTGCTTGGCTTGCTTTGCCATTTTGAAGGGAAAAGCTGATAATATAGTGAAGGGCCGGTTTATGATTTATGCAAGGTTAAACCGGCAGTGTTTCAAAGGTATTTACAAACGGCGGTTTAAGCAGGGGCCTAATGGTATCTACCGGTTTATGGTCTTTTCTAAAAGCTAAACCGCCGAGGAGAATATGAAATGTACATATCTAAAGTTATGGAAAAACAAGTTTTGTAGAAGTAGCAACAAGATTACAGATCTACGGCGTGTTAGAAAATCGTAAATATTCAGGATCAATATTCCAACGGATACAACAATGGTTCAAACAACTTAGTTTGGGCTAGTACTTTAGGAAGGATAAGTCACACACTAAAGGAAGCAGAGTTATTACTACAGTTGCACGCAGGGGGATCAGATCTACACTAGTTGTCGGAGCCACGAGGAAGAACTACGAAGAACAGCGCCCTAGCTATGAACTCGCAGGAGAAAACCCTAATGAGATCTATATAAGGGATAAGGAAGGGACTTACCGGAGCCAACGGATGCGGAGGCGCGCTGACGAGTTTTCTGATCTGAACAGGTTGATGCAGCGGCCTGAGTTGACGAAGATGCGAGGGTCGACGGCGCCGGCTCTGCTTGAGCACGAGCGAGCGCGAGGAAGAAGAAGAGGCAAAGGAGCAAGGGGAGAAAAAGAGATGCCTCTCTACCCTATTTATAAGCCGAAAGGTGAAACAACAGGCGCGGGAATCAAGGAGCCAGAAAGGTGGATATGGGACGATACTGTCGCCTCGATCTTCGGAGCTTTCAATGTGTAAAAAATAAAACAGGTACCAGTATTAAATGAGCAGATGACGTCACGGCGGTTCACTGTGATCCAGGAAGATGATGTCATGGCGATTTATGAAATATTTGAAGCCGCGGAGGGCCAAACTTTTACGAAGGCATTGAAGATTGACATAAACAAGTTTAAATCAATCTGGGGCCTAATGTCAGGGATATTACTACTAGGTATAAACCGCCTAGGGAGGGGCCGGTTTATGCCTATAATGAATTATTCATATTGAAGCCCAGCGAGACATGGAGCATGTCGCTTTATTCAGAAGACTAGAGATCCAAGGCCCAAGAGGTGTTAGGGCCCGTGATGTGTAAACCGTCATACGAAGTGTAACTTGTGTTGTAAGATATGAAAGATAGAGACCGAGTCGGGCACGTTTATGAGCCGGCCTCGGGATTCTTTAAACCGGGCCGGGCGTCACCCTTTGTATATAAAGGGACGACCCGATGACGGTTCAAGGGGAGGACAACAACTCGAGACACAGGCAAAGCGGATTCGCTCCCTGGTCATCGAAACCCTAGCAATACCACACCAAACTAGACGTAGGCTTTTACTTTCATCGAAGGGGCCAAACTAGTATAAAAACCATTGTGTCCTTGTCCACTTTAACCCCTTTAAGCTAACCCATAGCGATGGCTCCACGACTAAGTCCCTTTGCTAGGACATCTGCCGTGACAAAACCACGATAGAAAGGGTGATGTAGCACAATATCGTAAGTATTTCCCTCAGTTTTTGAGAAGCAAGGTATCAATCCAGTAGTTGACCACGCGTAAGTCCCTCGCACCTGCACAAACAAATAAGAACTTCACAGCCAACACGATAAGGGGTTTTCAATCCCTTTACGGTCACTTACAAAAGTGAGATCTGATATATAGGATAGTTTGATATTTTTGGTATTTTTGGATATAAGAACAGAAAGTAAATAAAGCAAAGTAAAGTAGATTGTACATTAATATGTTGAGAATAGACCCGAGGGCCATAGGTTTCACTAGTGGCTTCTCTCATGATAGCAGAATTCTACGGTGGGTGAACAAATTACTGTCGAGCAATTGATAGAAAAGCGAATAGTTATGAGAATATCTAGGCATGATCATTATATATAGGCATCACGTCCGTGACAAGTAGACCGAAACAATTCTGCATCTACTACTATTACTCCACACATCGACCGCTATCCAGCATGCATCTAGAGTATTAAGTTCATAAGAACAGAGTAAAGCTTTAAGCAAGATGACATGATGTAGAGGGATAAAATCAAGCAATATGATATAAACCCCATCTTTTTATCATCGATGGCAACAATACAATACGTGACTTGCTGTCCCTGCTGTCACTGGGAAAGGACACCACAAGATTGAACCCAAAGCCAAGCACTTCTCCCATTGCAAGAACTATAGATCTAGTAGGCCAAACCAAACTGATAATTCGAAGAGACTTGCAAGGATATTATAATCATACATAAAAGAATTCAGAAAAGAACCAAATATTTCTCATAGATAATCTTGATAATAAACCCACAATTCATCGGATCTCGACAAACACACCGCATAAAGATTACATCGAATAGATCTCCTCGAAGACCGAGGAGAACTTGGTATTGAGATCCAAAAAGAGAGAAGAAGCCATCTAGCTAATAACTATGGACCCGAAGGTCTGTGGTAAACTACTCACAACTCATGGTGAGGCAATGGTGTTGATGTAGAAGCACTCCATGGAAGATCCCCCCACCGGCGGAGCTCCGGAACAGGCCCCAAGATGGGATCTCACGGGAACAGAAGGTTGCGGCGGTGGAATTAGGGTTTTCTCTGTTGCCTCGATGTTTTCAGGGTACATGGGTATATATAGGAAGAAGGAGGGCATCGGGGGAGCCAGAGGGGGGCCACGAGGGTGGGGGGGCGCGCCCTGTAGGAGGGGGCGCGCCCTGGACCCTCGTGGCCGCCTCCTTCGTTCCCTCGCGTGTACTCCAAGTCTTCTGTGTTGATATTGTTCCAAAAATAACTCTCGCGAAGGTTTCATTCCGTTTGGACTCCGTTTGATATTCCTTTTCTGCGAAACCCTGAAATAGGCAAAAAACAACAATCTGCACTGGGCCTTTGGGTTAATAGGTTAGTCCCAAAAATAATATAAAAGTGTATAATAAAGCCCATTAAACATCCAAAACATCATATATAATAGCATGGAACAATAAAAAATTATAGATACGTTGGAGACGTATCAAGCATCTCCAAGCTTAATTCATGCTCGTCCTCGAGTAGGTAAATGATAAAAACAGAATTTTTAATGTGGACTGCTAACCGACATAACTTTCAATGTAATTCTCTTTATTGTGGCATGAATGTTCATATCCGAAAGATTCAAGACAAAAGTCTATATTGACATAAGAATAAAATACTTCAAGCATACTAACAAAGCAATCATGTCTTCTCAAAATAACATGGCCAAAGAAAGTTATCCCTACAAAATCATATAGTCTGGCTATGCTCCCTCTTCATCACACGAAATATTCATATCATGCACAACCCCGGTTTCAGCCAAGCACTTGTTTTCATACTCAATTTTTTTCAAACCTTTCAACTTTCACGCAATACATGAGCGTGAGCCATGGACATAGCACTATAGGTGGAATAGAGTGGTGGTTGTGGAGAAGACAAAAAGGAGGAAGATTGTCTCACATCGACTAGGCGTATCAACGGGCTATGGAGATGCCCATCAATAGATATCAATGTGAGTGAGTAGGGGATTGCCATGTAACGGATGCACTAGAGCTATAAGTGTATGAAAGCTCATCAAAAGAAACTAAGTGGGTGTGCATCCAACTTGCTTGCGCATGGAGACCTAGGTCATTTGAGGAAGTTCATCATTGGAATATACAAGCCAAGTTCTATAATGAAAATTCCCACTCGTATATGAAAGTGACAAAACAAGAGACTCTCTATCATGAAGATTATGGTGCTACTTTGAAGCACAAGTGTGGAAAAGGATAGTAGCATTGACCCTTCTCTCTTTTCTCTCATTTTATTTGGAGGGGCTTCTCTCTTTTTTTTAGCCCCTCTCTATTTTTTGGGCCATCTCCCCTTTTTTGGCCTTTATCTTTTTTTTGTTTCCTCACACGTGACAATGCTCTAATAATGAAGATCATCACACTTTTATTTACTTACAACTCAAAGATTACCGATGACCCACAAGTGTAGGGGATCTATCGTAGTCCTTTCGATAAGTAAGAGTGTCGAACCCAACGAGGATCAGAAGGAAATGGTAGGCAGTTTTCAGTAAGGTATTTTCTGCAAGCACTGAAATTATAGGTAACATATAGTTTTGTGATAAGGTAATTGGTAGCAAGTGACAAAAGGTAAAAGTAAATAAGGTGCAGCAAGGTGGCCCAATCCTTTTTGTAGCAAAGTACAAGCCTGGACAAACTCTTATATGAAGGAAAGCGCTCCCGAGGACACATGGGAATTATCGTCAAGCTAGTTTTCATCACGATCATCTGATTCGCGTTCGGTACCTTGATAATTTGGTATGTGGGTGGACCGGTGCTTGGGTGCTGCCCTTACTTGGAGAAGCCTCCCACTTATGATTAACCTCTAATGCAAGAATCCGCAACTAGAAAAGAAGTATTAAGGTAAACCTAACCATAGCATGAAACATATGGATCCAAATCAGCCCCTTACGAAGCAACGCATAAACTAGGGTTTAAGCTTCTGTCACTCTAGCAACCCATCATCTACTTATTACTTCCCAATGCATTCCTCTAGGCCCAAATAATGGTGAAGTGTCATGTAGTAGACGTTCACATGACACCACTAGAGGAGAGACAACATACATCTCATCAAAATATCGAACGAATACCAAATTCACATGACTACTTATAACAAGACTTCTCCCATGTCCTCAGGAACAAAAGTAACTACTCACAAGACATAATATTGTTCATGATCAGAGGAGTATTAATATGCATAATAGATCTGAACATATGATCTTCCACCAAATAAACCAACTAGCATCAACTACAAGGTGTAACCAACACTACTAGCAACCCACAGGTACCAATCTGAGGTTTGGGTACAAAGATTGGATACAAGAGATGAGCTAGGGTTTGAGAGGAGATAGCGCTGGTGAAGATGTTGATGAAGATAACCCTCCCCAAGATGGGAGAGTTTTTGGTGATGATGGAGGTGACGATTTCCCCCTCCCTGAGGGAAGTATCCCCGGCAGAACAGCTCTACCGGAGCCTTAGATTGGTTTCCGCCAAGGTTCCTCCTCGAGACGGCGGCGTCTAGTCCCGAAAGCCTCCTTATGATTTTTTCCAGGTCAAAACACCTAATATAGGAGAAGATGGGCATCGGGGGGCCATCTGGTAGCCCACGAGACAGGGGCGCGCCCAGAGAGGGAGGGGGCGCCCCCCACCCTCGTGGACAGGTGGTGGCCCCCCTGGTGATTCTCTTTCGCCAAATATTTTTTATATTTTCTAAAACGTGTCCCATGGAGTTTCGGAGCTTTTTGAGTTGTGCAGAATAGGTTTCCAGAGTTTGCTTCTTTTCCAGCCTAGAATTCCAGCTACCGGCATTCTCCGTCTTCATTTAAACCTTGTAAAATAAGAGAGAAAGGGCATAAGTATTGTGACATAACGTGTAATAACAGCCCATAGTGCAATAAATATCAACATAAAAGCATGATGTAAAATGAACGTATCAACTCCCCCAAGCTTAGACCTCGCTTGTCCTCAAGCGAAAGCCGATATCGAAAAATATGTCGACATGTTTAGAGATAGAGGTGTCGATAAAAATAAAATATGGACATGAGGGCATCAGGATTATTCTCATAACAGCATCACATATATATTGTCATATGATTCTTATGCTAAAGTAACAATTCATTCACAATGTCAAGTATGAATCAGAAACTTCATTGAAAACCAACAAACTATGATCTCGGTCACTGAAGCAATTGCAATTTATCATAACATCGGAAAGAGTCAATATAAGAGCTTTTCAGCAAGCCCACATACTCAACTATCATAGAGTCTTTCACAATTGCTCACACTCACGCAATACTTATGGTTATGGAGTTTTAATCGGACACAGAGAAAGATAGGGGCTTATGGTATTGCCTCCCAACCTTTTACCTCAAGGGTAATGTCAACAGTAATAGACCATGATAACTTACATCCAAGTGGGTATATATGTCAGGATCTTTCCAACACAGTGTGCTTGCCAACGGATAAAATGTAAAAAGGAAAGGTGATTTTCACCTTGGCTCTTATAAGGCAAGAATAATAGATATGCCCTTCGCAGAGGGAAGCAGAGGTTGTCATGTGCTTTTATGGTTGGATGCACAAAGTCTTAGCGCAAAAGAACTTCACTTTATATTGCCACTTGTGATAAGGACCTTTATTATGAAGTCCGTCGCTTTTATTACTTCCATATCACAAGATCGTATAAAGCTTATTTCCTCCACACTAATAAATCATACATATTTTAGCGAGTTTGCAACATGACAACTTACTTGAAGGATCTTACTCAATCCATAGGTAGGTATGGTGGACTCTCATGGCAAAACTGGGTTTAAGGATGTATGGAAGCACAAGTAGTATCTCTACTTGGTGCAAGGAGTTTTGGCTAGCATGAGGGGGGAAATGCAAGCTCAACATGTTGGATGATCCATGACAATATACTTTATTTTAGATATAAGAAAACATAACCCATTATGTTGTCTTCCTTGTCCAACATCAACTCTTTAGCATGTCATATTTTAATGAGTACTCACAATCATAAAAGATGTCCAAGATAGTATATTTGTATGTGAAACCTCTCTTTCTTTATTACTTCCTATTAATTGCAACGATGACCAAAACTATGTTTGTCAACCCTCTACAACTTTTATTCGTCATACTCTTTATATGTGAAGTCATTACTTCCCATAAGATCAATATGATCTTTTGATTCTTTTTATATTTTATTTTATTCTATCATGACCAAAGTGAGGAAATCAAGCCCTTGAATCAACACTAATCTTTATTATATAGCTCACGGACTCGATTACAAAGATAAAGAACATAAAGCAAAAGCTCACTACTAGATCATGCTAACTTTATTTTACTAGATCAAGATACTACCAAAAGGATCAAACTAAGAAAAATGGTAAAGATAGGAGTGTGATGGTGATACGATACCGGGGTAACTCCCCCAAGCTTGGCAGTTGCCAAGGGGAGTGCCCATACCCATATGATTATGTCTCCTTCTTCGGGGGTGGTGATGATGGAGTTGTTGATGATGTAGGCTTGTCGTCCATCTTCCAAGGCATGGGCTTACCATCATAGAAGGATGATCGAGTCTCCGGGATACTCAAATCTGCAGTGAAACTCATCTTCTCGAATCTATATTCATACTCACAGTTTTGGTTTTGCAGGTCATAGATCTGGGCCTGGAGGTGTTCGAATTTCTCTTGGAGATTGGAGATGGCTTCCCCGAAGATCCTTGAGTCCAGCTTGAGGTTGTTGGCGAGCTCCGTGATCATCATGTGGTTGGCGTTGAGTCCTCGTTCCACCATACCTTGGCACTTGAAAACTTGTTGCTCCATTGCTTCGAGTATCGTCTCCATGCTTCCGGTCCTCCTTGGCCCCTCAACATCGCGGATGTGCAACACCCCTTCACGCAACTCCATGGTTTGAGGGTGATGCAGCACCTCCGCGAGGTAGGGGTTGATGACCTTCTCGAAGAACTTGTCCTTGGGGGTGTTGGAAGACACCATGATGATCTAGATCTATCAGAAACAACAGCTCGAAACGAAAACAGAGGATTTCTGCGTGATACGGTGGTCAAACCCTTCGGGAGAATATATAATGAATTTTTACCGACCCAAAGGAGTAACATACAAGAAATCGGAGTCCGGGAGGCACACGAGGTGTCCACGAGGCAGGGGGGAGCGCCCTCCACCCTCGTGGGCGGCTCGTGTCTCTTCTGGACTGCCACTTATTTTTCTATTTTTCTAAATATTCCAATACGGTGAAAAATTGCCTTTAGAACTGTTTTGGAGTCGGTTTACTTACCGTACCACATACCTCTTCCTTTTCGGGGTCTCAATCGTTCTGGAAGGTGTCCCTCATGTATTCCTCCGGGGTTACGGTTTCAATAACATTGGTTTCAACATTTATAGGATTACCTGAGATATAATGTTTGATTCTTTGACCATTCACCACCTTCGGATTTGTGCCTTCGAAGTTGTTGTTTTTTATGGCACCGGAACGATAGACATCCTCGATAACGTAAGGCCCCTCCCATTTAGGGAGAAGTTTTCCTAAAAAAAAATCTTAGACGAGAGTTGTATAGCAAGACATAATCACCTACGTTAAACTCACACTTTTGTATCCTTTTGTCATGCCATCTTTTAACCTTTATTTTAAACAGCTTGGCATTCTCATAGGCCTGGGTTCTCCATTCATCAAGAGAGCTAATGTCAACTAACCTCTTCTCACCAGCAAGTTTGAAATCATAATTGATCTCTTTAATAGCCCAATATGCCTTATGTTCTAGCTCAAGAGGTAAGTGAAATGCTTTTCCATAAACCATCTTATATGGAGACATACCCATAGGATTTTTGTATGCAGTTCTATAGGCCCATAATGCATCATCAAGTTTCTTAGACCAATTCTTTCTAGAACTATTAACTGTCTTTTGCAAAATTAGTTTCAGCTCTCTATTGCTTAATTCTACTTGACCACTAGTCCGTGGATGATAAGGGGATGCAATTCTATGGTTAACATCATACTTTGCAAGCATTTTACAGAAAGCACCATGAATAAAGTTTGAACCACCATCAGTCATTAAGTATCTAGGGACTCCAAACCTCGGAAAAATAACTTCTTTAAGCATCTTAATAGAGGTGTTGTGATCAGCACTACTAGTTGGAATAGATTCTACCCACTTAGTAACGTAATCAAAAGCAACTAAAATATGCGTGTACCCATTGGAGGAAGGAAACGGTCCATATAGTCAAAGCCCCAGACATCAAACGGTTCAATAACAAGTGAATAATTCATAGGCATTTCTTGACGTCTACTGATATTACCAATTCTTTGACATTCATCACAAGATAAGACAAACTTACGGGCATCCTTGAAGAGAGTAGGCCAATAAAAACCAGATTGCAATACCTTATGTGCAGTTCTATCTCCAGCATGGTGTCCTCCATAAGCTTCGGAGTGGCACTTGCGTAGGATCTGTTCCTGTTCATGCTCAGGTACACAACGTCTAATAATACCATCTACTCCTTCTTTATAAATATGTGGGTCATCCCAGAAGTAATGTCTCAAATCATAGAAGAACTTTTTCTTTTGCTGGTATGTGAAGCTAGGAGGTATAAACTTAGCAACAATGTAATTAGCGTAATCAGCATACCATGGAGCAGTACAAGAAGTATTTATGACAGCTAATTGTTCATCAGAAAAGCTATCATCAATAGTTTGTGGGTCATCAAGTATATTCTCTAGCCTAGACAAGTTATCTGCAACGGGGTTCTCAGCTCCCTTTCTATCAATGATATGCAAATCAAACTCTTGCAGCAAGAGAACCCATCTAATAAGTCTAGGTTTAGGATCTTTCTTTTCCATAAGGTATTTGATAGCAGCATGATCAGTGTGAATAGTTACTTTAGAATCAACGATATAGGGTCTAAACTTATCACAAGCAAATACAACTGCTAAAAATTCCTTCTCCGTAGTAGCATAATTTCTCTGGGCATTGTCTAGGGTTTTACTAGCATATTGGATAACATTCAATTTCTTATCAACTCTTTGCCCTAGAACAGCACCTACAACATAATCACTAGCATCACACATAATCTCAAAGGGTAAATTCTAGTCAGGAGGCTGGACAATATGTGCAGAGATCAATGCTTTCTTAAGTATTTCAAATGCTTCTACACAATCATCATCAAAGACAAAAGGGATATCTTTTTGTAAGAGATTAGTCAGAGACCTGGATATTTTGGAGAAGTCCTTAATTAACGTCCTATAAAACCCGGCATGACCAAGGAAACTTCGTATACCTTTGATGTCCTTGGGACACGGCATCTTTTCAACAACATCAACTTTAGCTTTGTCAACTTCAATACCTCTTTCAGAAATTTTATGTCCCAAGACAATGCCTTCATTAACCATAAAGTGGCACTTCTCCCAATTCAAGACAAGATTAGTGTCTTCACATCTCTGCAAAACTCGATCAAGGTTTCTCAAGCAATCATCAAAAGAAGTTCCATAAACAGAGAAATCATCCATGAAAACCTCAACAATCTTTTCACAAATATCAGAGAATATAGCCATCATGCATCTTTGAAAGGTAGCAGGTGCATTACATAAACCAAAAGGCATACGTCTATAAGCAAAGGTACCGAAAGGACAAGTAAAAGTGGTCTTTTCTTGATCCCCTTTTGACACAGGTATTTGAGAGAAACCAGAATAACCATCTAGAAATCAAAAATGAGTATGTTTGGATAACCTTTCTAGCATTTGATCAATAAAAGGCAAAGGGTAATGATCTTTCTTAGTAGCTTTATTTAATTTGCGGAAATCAATTACCATCCTATAACCTGTAACAATTCTTTGTGGGATCAATTTGTCTTTATCATTAGGAACAACAGTCATACCTCCCTTCTTAGGGACACAATGGACATGACTTACCCACTGGCTATCAGCAACTGGATAGATTATACCTGCCTCTAGAAGCTTTAGTATTTCCTTCCTTACCACTTCTTTTATTTTAGGATTTAACCGTCGTTGATGATCAATAACCGATTTAGCATCCTCTTCCAATTTTATCTTGTGTTGGCATAAAGTGGGACTAATGCCCTTAAGATCATCCAGAGTATATCCAATAACAGTACGGTGCTTCTTCAGAGTTTTCAATAATTTTTCTTCTTCCTGCTCTGAAAGGTTAGCACTAATAATAACATGATATATCTTCTTTGCATCAAAATAAACATACTTAAGATTATCAGGTAAAGGTTTAAGTTCAAACACGGGATAACCCTTGGGTGGAGGAGGATCCCCTAGGATTTCAACAGGCAAGTTGTTTTTTAAGACGGGTCCCTGCTTAAAGAATATTTCATCTATTTCCCTTCTCTCATTCATATACATATCATTTTCATGGTCTAGCAGATATTGTTCTAAAAGATCATTAGGAGGCACAACAATAGAAGCAAGACCAATAATTTCATCCTTACTAGGTAATTCTTTATCATGGGGTTGTCTATGAAATTTAGCAAAGTTAAAATCATGAGACATATCCCCTAACCCAACAGTAACAATATCTTTCACGCAGTCTATCTTAGCATTAACAGTATTCAAGAAGGGTCTACCAAATATGATGGGACAAACATCATCTTGTGGGGAACTAAGAATAAGAAAATCAGTGGGGTATTTAACCTTCCCACACAAGACTTCAACATCTCTAACCATCCCAACTGGTGAAATAGTGTCTCTATTAGCAAGCTTAATAGTAACATCAATCCCTTCTAACTCAACAGGTGCAATATCATGCATAATTTCTTGATATAGGGAATGAGGGATTATACTTGCACTAGCACCCACGTCACATAAACCATGATAGCAATGATCTCCTATTTTAACAGAGATAACAGGCAAGCCTACAACAGGTCCATGTTTATTCCTAGCATCAGGTTTGGCTATTCTAGCAGCTTCCTCTTGGAGGTAAATAACATGTCCATCTAAATTTTCTACCAAGAGATCTTTAACCATAACAACACTAGGTTCAACTTTAATTTGCTCAGAGGGTGTAGGTGTTCTAGTACTACTCTTACGAACCACAGTTGAAGCTTTAGCATGATCCTTTATTCTAACAGGGAAAGGTGGTTTCTCAATATAAGCAGTAGGAACAATAGGGTCAACATTATAAGTGATAGTCTTTTCTTCAACTTTAACATTTTCAAGTACTTTTACTTAAATGGGAGGATGGTATTTAAACCACTTCTCCTTGGGAAGATCAACATGAGTAGCAAATGATTCACAGAAAGAAGCTACTATCTCAGAGTCAAGTCCATATTTAGTGCTAAACTCACGGAAAACATCGGTATCCATAAAAGCTTTAACATAATCAAACTTAGGGGTCATACCTGACTCCTTACCTTCGTCGAGATCCCAATCTTCAGAGTTGTGTTTAATCCTTTCCAATAAATCCCATTTGAATTCAACAGTCCCCATCATAAAAGAGCGAGAACAAGAATTATCGAGCATGGTGCGGTTATTGAGAGAAAGCCGAGCATAAAAATTTTGAATTATCATTTTCCTTTTGAGCTTATGATTGGGGCATGAATATAACATTGACTTAAGCCTCCCCCAAGCATGAGAGATGCTGTCTCCTTGATACGTCCAAAATGTATCTATAATTTCTGTTTGCTCCATGCCTCTTTTGGGTGATATTGCTATGATATTTATACACTTCCATACACTTTTGATCATATTTGGACTAACCTATTAACTCAGTGCACCCCAGTGCCAGTTTCTATTTTCTGCTGTTTTTGTATTTCAGGTTTTCACGTTACGAGAATTGCCCGAAAAATCTCAGAAAAATTATATAAAAAATCAGCGTTCCAGAAGCTTCCCGGTAGCCAAAGTACAGCCGGGGGGGGGGG
>LR738711.1:776425961-776537493 GCA_902687465.1 Secale cereale
GGGGGGGGGCACCAGGGCTCCAGGCGCCCTAGTGGCGCGGCCCCCCTGGCCGCGCCGGGGGGGGCGCCTGGGCCCCCCGGGCCTCCGCTGATGCCCCTCTTTGGCATATATTTATATCGTGTCCCGAAACCCTCGATACGGGAACCCTTTTTTCGCGATCTCATCTCTGTTCCGCCGCCGCCGCGCTTCCAAGATCGGGAGCACCAGGAGAACTCTTCCCGGCACCCTGCTGGAGGGGAGGATCACCACCGGGAGCCTCTCCACCACCATGGACGCCTCCAGGATGAGTTGTGAGTAGTCTCCCTTGGACCATGGGTCCATGACCAGTAGCTATGTGATGTTCTCCTCCCGTTCTTGTGCTTCACTAATTAGTCCTCGTGAGCTGCCCTACATGATCGAGGCACATATGTAATCCTTATGCTGTTGCTATGTTGAGTTTGCTGGGATCCGATGGATTGTGAGATTATGTTCAGATTGTGTTTGAGTAATATATTTGATCTACCTCTTTTATATTTATGTTCGTAAGTAATTCTTGCATGTTCTCCGTTGTTATTTATTGCTTTGGCCAAGTAGTAGGTAGTGACTCCAAGAGGGAACGTTATGCTTGATTGTGGGTTCATGCCCCTCGATGACTAGCTTGAGTGACAGAAACATGAGTCTAGGGGATGTGCTATTGCCACAAGGGGGAAAACAACGGTGCTTGTGCCCGCGGGTGCAAGGATTGTTTACTTTACGCAAAGTTCTTTTAATGCAGTTGTCTGTTGCTTTGAGTTTACACTATGGGTGGGACACGCAACTTAATACCAGCGAGATGTTCTGGATAGATATCTCAAGGTGGATGATTAGTAGTAGATATTGATGGATTTCGGTCTACTTACCTTGGCGTACCGCCCATGCTTTGAACCTCTACCTTTCTTGCAATATAATTAGCATTGGTTTGCGCACATAATTCTGTCAATTGCCCAGCTGTAATTCGTTTACCTCACATAGCTGTTTTATCGTCTTTTGGGAGAGAGACATCACTAGTGAACATCATGAGACCCCGGTCCATATTACCATCACTGATCACATCCACTATTTACTTTCAGCTTTTACTTACTATTGCAGCAATATCTATCACTATTATCACTTGCGTTTGATCCTTTGTAAACTACAAGGCCGGAGGGATTGACAACCTCTCTGTACTCGTTGGGAGCAAAGTTATTTGTATCTGTGTGCAGGTCCACGTTGATTGCTAATATCTGGCGCCGTTAGCAGTTGACACCTTCTTGTTGAAACTGGGAGTCTCAGGGAAATCGATCCTTGGTATCTTTGCCAAGGGAAAACTTCCGCTACACTGCATCTCAAACCTTCCACTTGGGGTAACCAACGAGGGGCGAGAAGCCATCAAGCAAAGTTTTCTGGCGCCGTTGCCAGGGACTCCACTCTTCAGGATAGGGGAGTTGCACACTATCTTTTACCTTTGCTTTTTAGTCTTGTTAGTTTACCTTTCAGTTTTCTTTATGTCTTTTCACTAGTTTTGCTTAATGGAAAACAACAAAAATATGAGAGAGCTTTATAAGCTCTACCTTGCTTTGGGACATGATGTGTTTGAAGAGAAAATTTTAAAACCTATGGAACTTTATTATTTGCATAACAATCATGATGGTGGTGATGTTATTAGTATGCTTTCTTTGAATATCAATATCGCTAATGACATGGAAAGCTCTAAGCTTGGGGATGACACGTTTGATGAACATGATATTTTTAGTCCCCCAACTTTTGAAGAGAAAATTTACTTTGATGATACTTTGCTTCCTATATATGATTACAATGATGAATATGATGTTTTCTGTCCACCTACTATTGAGGATAAAATTTATTATGATTATGATATGCCTCCTAAATACAATGATTACCATGATGGTTATGATTGCTTTACTCTCACTATTCCTAATAAGAAAGATTTTGCTTATATGAAGAGTAATGATACCTTTTTGCATGTGGATCATGGTAACATTGGTTTATGTGATGCTTATATTGTTGAGTTTATCCATGATCCCACTAAAAATTATTATGAGAAGGGAACATATGCTTATAGATATTTCAATAATATTAAGTTCCCCCTCTTTATGTTGAAGGTTTTGAAGCTGCACTTGTTTTGTCTTCCTATGCTTATTGCTTTGTGCTTCAATGAATTATTGTATTGCAATATTCCTATGCATAGGAAGCATGTTAGGCTTAAATGTGTTTGGTATTTGTCGGGGGAAACTGTCCGCCACGAACACCTATGGGACCGGAGCCCCTTGTCTGTGCGGTACGAGGGCGGAGGGAGCACAAAGAGCAGATCGAGGCAGACGCGCGGGCAGTTTTTACCCAGGTTCGGGCCGCACGGATGCGTAAAACCCTACTCCTGCTTGGTTGTGTATTGAGTTGAGCGCTCGGGAGCTTGAAGAAGCAGCTACACCGTGCGTGAGAGTAATCTAGGTTTCGAACCCCCTCCACTTTGTGCACGGGCCTCCTTTTATAGTGCAAGGGGTCACCGACAGGTGTCAACGTAGGAGAAAGGGGTAAAAGAGTAAAAGAGGTGGTAGTTGTAATAGTGCGGGAACAGTGGAGCTACAGTACAGAACAGTGGTCTATACCTACTTTAACAGTGGGGGACAAGGGCATTTAATGCCCGTCGCCGTCGACCCCAAAAGCTCCCGCCTCAGCGTCTCCGTCCGCCACGGCGACGGATTTATCGCCGTGGTGTGCCACCGTGTACCCCAGGCTGCACAGCCATCCGCCACGCGTCCCTGGTTAGACCTCAGGGCGACGCGTGGGCCGATGAGCTGGAGCACGGGCACACAGCGTGGCCTTCCCGGCAAGCGCCTTGCCGGGGCCTTGATCTTGCCGGGCCCGGGAACTTGCCGCTCCCCGGGCCCCTTGCCGGGGCGCGCATAGCGCCGAGGCAACGCCTTCTAATCTTCCTGGCAAGCTCCTCTCGCCAGGGTCTTGTGTTAGTGGAACAGCCTTGAGCCTGGTACGGCCTTCCCGGCAAACTCCTCTTGCCGGGGTCTCGATCTTCTGTTTTGTATACTTTGTTTTTGAATGGTTTTAATAGGAGGCAGGGAGGTCTCCGGCGAGCACGCAGTAAACCTTGCCGCGGGAAGCTGCAACTGCCCGTGCACAAGTTGGGGTACTAGGGTCCCCCTACCTTAGTACACCGACAGGAGCCCCCGGGCCTGGGCCACACACGGTGCCGAGCGCTGTTGGGCCAGGCCCAAAACAGTGCACGGGCACCCGCGGCCCGCGGCGCGCCGAATCCACTTCCATATCCGCCGCACCCCACGGTAACGGCACGCGTCGATTGCGGCGCCGTGGGATGGGACGTGCCCACGATCTCTTAATGGAAAGGGGAAAAACGCCCCCCCACTCCCCCATAAAAGCAGAGGCAGCGGGCGCGGTTCCCCTCCCTGTGCTCTCATTACGTCGTCTTCTTCCTGCAAAAAGATTCCTTCTTGCGCTCCGCCTCCACAGCTCCGCCGCCGCCTAGCTCTTCGTCCCCTTCCTTCCGCCGCATCCGCCATGGCCCCAAAGAGCGACAAGGGGAAAGCGGAGAAGTCCAAGAAGGAGAAATCCGAGCAAGCAGCCAAGCTCATCGCTTACCGGAAGCGGAACGTCGTCTTCTCGCCGAAGCTCGGTGTGGAAGAACTCTGGAACAAGTACTACTTGTTCTGGTCCAAGCGCACCGATGCGCATCCCCGCACCCGAGCATACCCGGCCGCCGCCAAGGACCACTATCCCGGCGGGTATTACTTCTTTGCTCCCTTTTTCCACTGTGGTCTCTGCCCTCCATTTTCGAACTTCTTCTGTGATACCATGAATACGTATGGCTTCCATCTGCTTGATTTCACCCCCAACGCCATCCTCACCATGGCCGTTTTCGCACATATGTGCGAAAACTTCATAGGAGTCCACCCCAACGTAGCCCTCTTTAGACACTTTTTCACCCCTAGAGCCGAGGCAGATGCCCCCCTCTCCGGATGTATTTCTTGGGTCTTCCGTCTCGGGAAGAAGGGGTCGTACTTGCCGGGGGAGCTCCACGGCAAGTGGGAGGAATGGCGAGCTGAGTGGTGCTGGATTGTAGAGGACCAGCCGCAAGCCTTTACTGCGCCGCGCACAACGCCTATCGCGCGCGGCAGAGATTGGAGCGAACTAGACTCCGACGACGTCAAGCTTGACATCGCTCTTGTCCGGATCCTCCGTCTTCGGCTGGCCCGGCTGTCAGTTGCCGAGGTGGGCGCAGATTTCCTCCGCCGGCGCATCGCCTCCCTCCAGGACCGGAAGAGGCCGGCCTGGTTGTACGGCGGCCCGGCAGACATCATGCGGCTGCGCCCTGGACTTAATTTTAACTTCACCACTCTGGAGCTGCGCGGGATGGTACGAGAGCTCTTCAAGTACGACCCGGCGCACCCCGAGTGGTTCCGGACTCCCCGGGAAGTGGTGCCGCTCTGCAACAACGCCGCGAGGGACCGAATCCTGGCCATGATGCCGATGTGCGACTCGCATGGCCTGGACCGCTCGTGGATCCCCCCGAAGCCAATCGACGTCCTCACTTTCTACGACAACCTCGTCGAGGTGGCGAGCAACAAGGAGGACCTCAAGCTGCATACGCGGGACACCACCGAGCAGGAAATCGCCTACATAGCTTCTCGGGCTGAGGAGGCCGCCGCAGCCGCGGCGGCAGGAGTCTTCGGATTCTCGCCGGAGGAGGCGGAGGCCGAGGAGGCGTCCACCCAGGCGGAAGAGGCGGAGATCCGTCGGTTGCTGAACCTCCCACCCGACGCGCTCGCCGGGGTCCCCTCGTTGAGGCACTCCGGGATCCATGGGATCGCGACGGAGGCCGCGGCAAAGGAGGGAACCGCCGGAGGAAGTAGAGGCGCCGCGAGGGGCGGAGGCGCCAAGGGGAAGAGGGCCGCATCGCTGGATGCTGGGCCCAGCGAGCCGGCCGAGGCAGAGGAGGAGGAGGAGGAGGAGGCCGAAGACTCCGGCGGATCGACAGAGTTGTACGCCGACGACCTCTCCTCGTCGGAGAGCTCCCCGCCCCCGGCAAGCCCGAAGGAGTCCCCGGCAAAGCGTCTCCGCAAGGCGGCGACGGGGGAAAGGGCACAGGCGCCCCGGCAACAGCCACCTCGGCGGGCGGCTCCCCGGGGGAGTCAAGCCGCGCCAAGGCCGTCCGGCGCACCAGCCGCAGCAGAGGCGGGCCGGGCGCGGACCACGACGGAGGCGCCCCGCAGGCCGGCAGCGAGCCGGCAGGGGTCTTCTCGGAGCGGAGCAACGGCTCCGCCCGTCCCCCGGGCGCCGGCAGCCACAGGGGCTGGGTCTTCGCAGCCCCCAGCCCCGGCGAGTACCAAGCGCGCGAGGGAGTCTTCGCCTCCCGCTCCTCGCGTCGACGCGCCCACGGTGGAGTACGACTTCTCCGCCCTGAGCGAGGACGACGAGGAGGACCAGGAGTAAGGATCCGAGATTCTTCATCTTCTTAATTTTTGTCTTGAGCTTCTGTTGATGCTAACTCTGTCTTCTGTTCTGGTTTCAGGACCCTGGCCCATCGCGCCGCGAAGAAGGCCAAGGCGCCCGAGGTTGAGGTCGCGGAGGACTCGGCGGCGGCGGCAACAGAGGGCGCGCCGGAGCCGATCCTGCCGGACTCTGGCACTGCTCCGATGAGCAGCCCCCAGCGCAGCCCCCAGCGTAAGTCTGGGGTTCTTTCTTTTTGCTTGTCGGGGTACGTCTGAGGCTTTTGACTTTATCTTCATATTTTGACATCCCTCGTCTTGTTTCGTGCAGAGGAGGAGCCGCAGCGGGAAGAGCGCCCGGAGACCACCGCCGAGGAGCTGCAGGCACCGCCATCCCCGCCAAGGCAGGACTCTCCGGCAAGGGAGAGTGCTCCGTCAAGGGCGGGTACTCCGCCAAGGCAGAGTACCCCGCCAAGGACGAGCAGTCCGGCGAGGGCGGCCACCCCGCCGAGGCCAAATTCCCCGGCGAGGGCGACTACCCCGACGAGGCCGAGCTCCCCGGCGAGGGAGCCCGCCGCTGAGGACGTCCGCCAAGGTAACCTTTATAACTTGTCTTCTTGGCTTGTCTTTTTTTTGGATATTTGCTTGAGTCTTGAATTTCTTTGTCTTCTTCTTCTTCCTAGATCTTCCTCCTCCTGTGCCTATGGAGACGGAGGTAATTATCCTCGAGGAGGAGGACGCGCAAGGCGGCGGCGGCGACGCACCAGTCGTCGAAGAGGTGGGCGAGGCCGCCGAGCCGGCCGCGCAAGAGACTGCTCCGGCTGCGGATGCAGCGGCCGGGGAGGGGGATGGTGGCCGCACCGCCGACCCGGAGGCGGCGGGAGCATCGGATGCTGCGCCGGCCACCGGCCCCTCCGCCGGCGAGGAGCAAAGGTTTTATCTCGAGGCCCCGAATGGCGTCTTCATCCAGATGCCGTGGGGGTCTTCGTCGCGAGCTCCTGCGGAGGGCGAGGCGTTCGACGGAGAGGTCCTCGCCTCCGCAGGCCTGAAGATAGTCCAGGCGCCCGGTGGAGGTGAGGGGCCCGAGGAGGAGCGATTGCTTCATCAACTCCTGGCCCTTTACCGGGCCAGGCAAGCAAAGCTCGCTTCCCGGGAGGCTCTTGCCGCCAAGGCCGCGGCAGAGATGGAGAAGCGCGCGGCGGAGCTCAGCGCCGCCAACCAGGCTGCCCTCCGCCAGGTGGCAGAGGAGCGAGAGCGTCTCGCCGGCGAGTACCAAGAGTGGGTACTTGAGAGGGCCGAAGCCGATGAACAGCAGCGTCTCGCCGGGGTGGAGATGTCCCGGCGAGAGGGAGAGCTCGCGCAGCGGAAGGTGGATCTGGATTCTCATGAAGAAGACCTTGCCGCTCGCGAGGCTGCCCTTGGCGGGGAGCTGAAAGAGGCGAAGGCCGCCGCGGCTGCCGCGGAGGACGCCAAGAAAGAGCTCGCCGCCAAGGTTGAACAACTGGAGAAGGCGATGAAGGTGAGCGCCGAGAAGGTTGCCGCGCTTATCCTGGAGCGCGAGAAGGATGCTCACACCAACTCAGAGCTCCAGGTGAGTTTGTCCCAGAGGGGTGACGAGCTGAAGGCCGCCAAGGATTCCATTGAAGACTTGGAGCTGAAGGTCACCACCCTGAAGGAATCGCTTGATGCTGCCCGGGCCCAGGAGACCAAGCTGAAGGATGAGCTCCGCAAGGAGCGAACCTTGATGGAGAGCGTCAACAAGGCCTCCGAGCTCTTCCGGCAGACTATCGAGGTGTGGACCGAAGAGCTGGTTTCTTCTGCGTCCAACATTGACCAGGAGTTGCTTGCTTTGAAGGTCGAACATCTTATCTACTCGCCGGATCCAGATCTCCCGCACAGCGCCAAGCTCAGCCTCTTCTTCAGAGGCGTCGCTCCGGCCCTTGCAGGTCTCCGGAACCGCATCCCCGCGCAGCTGGCCGAGGAGTCGCGCCGTCTCTGCGCGGGAACTCTGGAGCGGGTCTTGACGAAGATCGTGTACCGCAACCCGGGGATCAACCTCAGGAACGTTCTTTGCAGCTTGCCGGCAGATGCAGACACGGAGGCCCTGAAGGAGCAGGTCGGCCATATCATCGCCAAGGTGGCAAAGCTTGGCAGGAAGGAGGGCGACCGCGTAGACTAGGACCCCATTTATCTTTATCTTTTTGTTGCTGCACGTTATGTTATGAACTCATTAGTCCATTGTGACAAGTTATCCTTGTAAGATATTTGCTTTACTTCAATCAATCAGTGCAATGTTATCTTCCTTGTTCCAATCTTTGACTTTGTATGTTCTTCACCCTACGCTCCCGGGGAGCTTGCCGGAAAGGGGCCCTTGCCGCGAGCGCTGAGCGCTGGACTCTGAGCAGCCTGCTGGCCAAGGTCCTCGCCGGCAAGCAACCTTGCCGCAGCAGGTCACAACGCACTTAGCTTGCTGAGTGTACTCGGAAACGAGGCAAGGGCGCGACACTTGTCGCAGCTCACTTAAATCGTTGAGTGGACTCGAAAACAAGATAAGGGTGCGGCAAGCTACGGGTAGGTTCCTCCGCGCACAGGTTTTCCATACAAAGTGTGATCGTTCAAGGAAGACAACCAAAATTTAAAATTTGAACTGGTCAAATTCTTAACAACTTATCTTTCATATGCTGCTTGCTCATGTTGTTTGCTTTCCGGTAAGGCTCTTCTTTCTTGAACGGCACTTAGTTCCTCCTCCATCTCCTTCCCCCCCGGCAAACTTGTGCGCGAGGAACGTTCCTTCTGCTTAAGAGAAAAAGGAAAAGGAGAGGGAAACAAGCATATTGCCTTTCGGCGTAATAGTGCTTACCGAGTATCTAAGTGTTGCATCAAATGCCAAATAAAACATGCAAATAGCAAAGAGAAGCATGCGAAAGGCAATCGATGCGAAAACACGAAATCTTTACTGATGCACGGGGTCTGCGCCCGGCTTTGTACAAAGGGTTACATGCAACAGCGGCAAGGCTTGTACAAAAGTTGGTTGCCGGAACGGATTACGGCAACCGCGCCTTAGGGGTGAAACTTGCGAAGATGCTCTATGTTCCAGGAATTGCTCACCGGTAAGCCTTCTTCGGTCTCGAGGCGGACAGCGCCGGGCCTCGTAACTTGTCTCACCCGATAAGGGCCTTCCCACTTCGGCGTCAACTTGTTGGAATTCTTGGCGGACTGAACACGCCGAAGAACAAGGTCGCCTTCCTCGAGACTCCTGGCCTTGACTTTGCGGCTATGGTAGCGACGCAAAGCTTGCTGGTATCGAGCAGCTCGTACAGCAGCCTGGAGACGTCCCTCCTCAAGGAGCAATGCGTCATCTTGCCGCAGTTGCTCTTGCTCGAGCTCATCATAAGCGAGCACTCGAGGAGATCCGTATACGAGTTCCGTGGGGAGAACTGCTTCTGCTCCATAGACTAGAGCAAAAGGTGTCTGTCCGGTGGCTCGATTTGGTGTCGTTCTGATTGACCAAAGAGCCGCCGGGAGCTCCTCTATCCAATTCCTTCCGCACTTGCGCAGCCTGTCAAAGGTCCTTGTCTTGAGTCCGCGCAGCACTTCAGCATTTGCCCTCTCCGCTTGGCCGTTGCTCCTCGGGTGAGCAACAGAAGCGAAACAGACCTTGGCGCCAAGGTCTTGGACGTACTGCATGAAGGTGCGACTAGTGAATTGCGTACCGTTGTCGGTGATGATCCTGTTAGGGATCCCGAAACGGCAAACAACCGACCTGAAGAACCTGACTGCTGACTGTGCTGTCACCTTCCTCACTGGCTCCACTTCTGGCCACTTTGTGAACTTGTCGATTGCAACGTACAAGTACTCAAAGCCCCCGACAGCGCGAGGGAAAGGGCCGAGGATATCGAGCCCCCAGACCGAGAAAGGCCAGGACAAAGGGATTGTTTGGAGAGCTTGAGCTGGCTGATGAACTTGCTTTGCATGGAACTGGCACGCTTCACACTTGGTTACTAGTGCAGTTGCATCTTGGAGGGCTTCTTGCCAAAAGAACCCTTGCCGGAAAGCTTTCCCGGCAAGTGCCCTTGCGCCAATGTGGTGGCCGCATATGCCTCCGTGTATTTCTGCCAACAGCTTCTGTCCATCTTCCCTGGAGATGCACTTCAACCTGACACCATTGAGTCTTCTTCTGTACAGCTCGTTATCCACAAACTGATACATACTTGACTGCCTGGTTATCTTCTCTATCTCTTGAGGGTCGTCGGGAAGTTCTCCAGTTTGTAGAAAACGGACGATCTGCTGTGCCCATGCCGGAGCTCGGGGCTCGACGGCAAGGACTAAAGGCTCGAGGGCTGCTGCGGGAACCTCAGCTTCTACGGCAAAGACCTCTGGTCCTGTCGGAGCTTGTCGGGAACACTTGCTTCAACTGCACAAGCCCGAGGGTTCGCAGGAGCAAACTGTTCCTCAGCGTTATCGTTGATCTTGGGAACTTTGGCGGCGGGTTCAGGAAGATCCGCCGGCAAGTAGTCGCCGGAGACCAACTTTCTCTTCTTGGACTGCCCAATTGATGGTGTAACTGATGGCTGAGTCAGCTTGAGCAAAAAGGTCCCTGGTTCCACAGGTAACTTCATCGCGGCGCACTTTGACAGGCCGTCTGCAATCTCATTTTGAGCTCTTGGGACGTGCTCCATCTGCAGACCTTCAAAGTGCTCTTCAAGCTTCCTCACTTCATCGACATATGCTTCCATCAAAGGACTCTGGTAGCTCTTGTTAACTTGTCGGACCACCAACTGAGAATCTCCCCGTACAATCAGCTTCCTGATCCCAAGTTCGGCCGCAATCCTGAGGCCGGCAAGCAAGCCTTCATATTCTGCAGTGTTGTTTGTCGCTTGCTCCCTGGGGAAGTGCATCTGGATAACATATTTGAGGTGCTCTCCGGTGGGCGCGATGAGTACCACGCCGGCACCGGCGCCTTGCAGCGAGAAGGCACCGTCAAAATACATTATCCATTCACTTGTCGCTTCTTGCACGGGTACGCTCGTTTCTTGAACTTCTTCTTCTGGCGTTGGGGTCCACTCAGCGATGAATTCTGCCAAAGCTCGGCTCTGTATGGTTGAAGTACTTTCAAACTTGAGTCCGAAGCTTGACAGTTCCAGTGCCCACTCGACGATCCTGCCTGTTGCCTCTGGATTGTGCAATATCCTCTTCAACGGAAAGCGAGTGACCACCATTATCTCATGGGCTTGGAAGTAGTGGCGCAGCTTTCTTGAAGCCATGAGGAGGCCGAAAAGCAATTTTTGCACACCAGAGTACCTTGATCTAGCTCCCTGGAGAAGGGAACTTACAAAATACACTGGGCGCTGCACCATCTTCTTCCGCACCTCTCCTTGTTCCTGCGCAGAGTCTTCCTTGTCGGGGCCAGAGCTTGTCGGGACAGCCCCCTGCTTGTCGCTAGATTCGCTTGCCGGTGATGCTGACTCCTCGTCGGACTCCCTCTCCGCTACTAACGCAGCACTAACCACCTGGTTGGTTGCCGCTAAGTATAGCAACAACTTTTCCTGTGGTTTAGGTGCGACAAGTATAGGAGTGGAGGACAGGTACCGTTTCAAATCCTGCAACGCCGCCTCCGCTTCCGGAGTCCACTTCATGGGACCTGCCTTTTTCAAGATTTTGAAGAAAGGTAGGGCGCGTTCTGCGGATTTTGAAATGAACCTACTGAGGGCAGCAACGCAACCCGCAAGCCTTCTGACATCCTTGACGCGCTTCGGGGCTTCTATCTGCTCGATGGCTTTGATCTTGTCGGGATTGGCTTCAATCCCCCTCTGTGATACAAAGAACCCGAGAAGCTTGCCGGAGGGAACTCCAAAGACGCACTTCTCGGGGTTCAGCTTGAGTTGTATCCTGCGCAGGTTCTGAAACGTTTCTTCCAAGTCTTGAATCAGCGTTTCTTTGCTCTTGCTCTTCACCACGATGTCATCCATGTAGGCTTCTACATTCCTGTGGATCTGTGGCTCAAAAGCAGTGTACACTACCCTTGCAAAAGTTGAGCCTGCATTTTTCAGTCCAAATGGCATGCGGATAAAGCAATAGGTGCCACATGGAGTGATAAATGCAGTCTTCTCTTCATCTTCCTTAGCCATGAAAATCTGGTGATAGCCTGAGTATGCATCAAGAAAACAGAGTAGCTCACATCCGGCAGTGGAGTCAACGATCTGGTCAATGCGCGGCAAAGGGAAGGGATCCTTGGGACATGCTTTATTGACATCAGTGAAGTCTATACACAGTCTCCACTTCCCGTTGGCTTTGCGCACGACGACTGGGTTTGCCAACCACGTCGGATGGATCACACCTCTAACTAGGCCTGCTGCCTCTAGTTTCTTGATCTCCTCATTGATGAACTCTTGGCGCTCCACGGCTTGCTTCCTCACTTTTTGCTTAATGGGCCGCGCATGAGGGCAGACAGCAAGCTTGTGCTCAATCACCCTCCTGGGAACACCGGGGATGTCAGATGGTTGCCAAGCAAACACATCGACATTCGCCCGCAGGAAGGCGACGAGCGCGCTTTCCTATTTGCTGTCAAGGGTGGCACTGATGGTGAAGGTACCACCAGTGCCATCCTCCTTTGCGGACACCTTCTTGGTCGCCGGAGGAGCAGCCATTCCTTTCTTGCTCTTGCCGGTGGAGCTCGATGGAACGTCCTCGACGGCGGCGCAGCACTCCGAAGAGGTGCGGTTGCCGGAGTGGGTCCCAGAGCACTTGCCGGACTTGGTCTTCGTCTTCTTCCCCCCGGGAGCTTCAGCGGCAAGAGTATCCTTCTCGGCCGCAGCTGCCGCATCCCGGTAAATCTTGTCGGCGCAAATGAGCGCGTCTTTCTTGTCGCTGTGGACAGTGATGACGCTTATCGGCCCCGGCATCTTCAGCACGTTGTAGGCATAGTGGGAAGCTGCCATGAACTTGGCGAGGGCGGGACGGCCGAGTATCCCATTGTAGGGCAATGGAATATCAGCAACGTCAAAGGTGATGCGCTCAGTCCTGAAGTTGAGCTCCCCGCCAAAGGTCACCGGCAGAGTAATCTTTCCCTTGGGCTTGCTCCTTCCCGGGTTGATTCCTTGGAATGAACCGGTCTCTTCGAGCTCGCCGTCTTGAATCTGGAGTTTCTTGATCACAGCAGAGGATATCAAGTTCAGCCCGGCCCCGCCGTCAACCAACATCTTGGTGACCTTGAGGTTGCGGATGGTGGGGGAAACCAGCATCGGCAAGCACCCGACCGCCGTGGTGCGGTCAGGGTGATCCTCAAGGTCAAAAATGATGGGCGTGCTGGACCATTTGAGGAGCCTGCGCGACTCCACGGGCGGCTCCGCTGCATTCACCTCACGCACCCACTGTTTCAGCTGGCGGTGGGAGGTGTGCAGGGAGGCGCCACCGTCGACGCACAGGACCTCCGTGGCCTTCTGGAACTCCTGCTCGCTGTTCTCGTCGTCCTCCATGTCTTCATCGTCGTCTTCGTCGTTGTCGCGGCCCCGGGGAGGTCGATCTCCTTGCCGCTGCTTGGCCTTGCCGCGGCGTCCTCCCCGGCCATTGAATGGCCGCTTCTTGCTGGGCTCTTCCCCGCCACCTTGGGCCTTCTCCTTGTCGCGCCTCTCGTACTCAGCCTTTTGCTGCTCGACGAGATACTCGACGCGCTTACAGTTGGAGAGGTCGTGACCCTTGGTGCGGTGAATCTTACAGTATTGCTTGTCGGAGCTACCCGGCTTGTCGGCCGCCGCCGCAGGGGCAGGCTCCTTGCCGGAGCCGCCGGCCTGCGCTTGCTTGGCGGGGGCCTCCTTGCCGGACTTCTCGACGGCAAGCACTTCCTTCTTGCCCTTTTTCCTGTTGTTCCGCCGCCGGCTCTTCTTTGCCGGGGCGGCGTCGTCGCTGTCGCTTCCCCCTGCGCCAGCATCCTCCCCGGGGAGTCTCCTCCCCTCTTCTGCACGGGCGCACTTATCGGCAAGAGCGTAGAGCTCGCTGACGTCCCTGATCTTGGTCATCGCCATCTCCTCACGCATGCGGCGGTTACGCACGTTCTGATGGAACGCGCTGATAACCGCAGCAGGGTGAACGTCGGGGATGTTGTGCTGTACCCGGCTGAAACGTTGGATATACTTGCGCAGGGGTTCGCCTTCCTTCTGGGCCAAAATGTGGAGATCGCTCTCCTGGCCATGGGGTTTGTGGCCGCCGGTGAAGGCGCCAACAAACTGATGACAGAGGTCGGCCCAAGAAGAGATAGAGCCTTCCGGCAAGTGCATGAGCCACGAACGGACGTTCGGCTTCAGCACGAGCGGGAAGTAGTTGGCTAGGATCTTCTCGTCGCGCCCCCCGGCAGCTTGCACTGCTATGGTGTAGACGCTGAGAAACTCCGAGGGGTGCGTCTTGCCGTCGTACTTCTCCGGTACGTCGGGCTTAAAGTTCTTCATGCTGGGCCACTGGACGCGCCGCAGCTCGCGGGTGAACGCAGGGCAGCCTGCCGCGTACGGCAAGTCGCCTGGTTCACCGGGCGCGGGTGCGTCGACAGTGTTCCCAGCTCTCTTGTCGGATTGTCGCCGAGCTTCTCGGCGGCGCTCGATCGTGGTCCGAGCGTCTTCATCTCGCCGGTCGTCGAGGACCTGGCGCTGGTCCCGACGGGCCCGCGGGTCCGACGAGGCTGTGGAGCCGTCGTCGGGGTTGTTCCGGCGGGGTGGCGTCTTCTGCTTCTGCGGCGGGGAGTGCACGCTTGTCGCACCCCCGGCAGTCTTGTCGCCGATAGCCTTCGTCTTCTCAGCCTGCCGCGGCCGTGAGGCCGACGGCTGCTGTGGAGAGTCGTTGTTGGCGAAGTCTATCAGGCTCCGGATGGTGGCCCTCCATTCTTCGGCCTTGTCAGCCGCCGGAGGAAAATCAAGAAGCAGCTGCGCCCTTGCGAGCGCTTCTGCCGGAGTAGTGGGGAACGCGGGCGAGCGGTGCGAGGAGCGGGATACGCTCGGACTTCTAACGACGTTAGAAGGAGCGGGGTCCCGCGCCGGCGCCTTCGCTTTGCTTGTGCCCGGACGAGGGTCCGGGGCGTCTCGCGAACCTCCAGTTTGGCCTTGCCCCAGCAAGCGGATACCACCTCCCGTGGTATGGCGCTGCGGGGTCGTCGTGTGCTGTGATGGACGCGGCGCGTCCACGGAGACCGAGGTCCGGTCATCCGTCTTGTTCTTGGATCTGGTGGCACCGTGAGTGTCCTCACCGGCAACCACCCTTCCGACGGCGTCTCCCCCGCCCACCGTTGGCTCTGGTGGCGGCGGATGAGACGCAGACGGGCCTCCGACCTCCGAAGGCTTCTTCTTCGGGGCCATGGAGTTGTCGCTGATGAAGTTGCTGATGAGACTGGAGAGGTTGACGAAGAATGCGCCCGCGCGAACGCCGGATCAGGTTCGCACAACCTCGACGCCCCCTACCTGGCGCGCCAAAGATGTCGGGGGAAACTGTCCGCCACGAACACCTATGGGACCGGAGCCCCTTGTCTGTGCGGTACGAGGGCGGAGGGAGCACAAAGAGCAGATCGAGGCAGACGCGCGGGCAGTTTTACCCAGGTTCGGGCCGCACGGATGCGTAAAACCCTACTCCTGCTTGGTTATGTATTGAGTGGGACGCTCGGGAGCTTGAAGAAGCAGCTACACCGTGCGTGAGAGTAACCTAGGTTTCGAACCCCCCCCCACGTTGTGCATGGGCCTCCTTTTATAGTGCAAGGGGTCACCGACAGGTGTCAACGTAGGAGAAAGGGGTAAAAATGTAAAAGAGGTGGTAGTTGTAACAGTGCGGGAACAGTGGAGCTACAGTACAGAACAGTGGTCTATACCTACTTTAACAGTGGGGGACAAGGGCATTTAATGCCCGTCGCCGTCGACCCCAAAAGCTCCCGCCGTTGCGTCTCCGTCTGCCACGGCGATGGATCCACTGCCATGGAGTGCCACCGTGTCCCCCAGGCTGCACAGCCATCCGCCACGCGTCCCTGGAGTGGCCCCAGGGCGACGCGTGGGCCGATGAGCTGGAGCGCGGGCACACAGCGCACCTCCCCCGGCAAGCACCTTGCCGGGGATCTCGACCTTGCCGGGCCCGGAAGCTTGCCGCTCCCCGAGCCCTTGCCGGGTCTTCTAAGATAAAATCTTCTATTCGTCCTGACAAGCTCCTCTTGCCAGGGCCTCGTGCTAGTTAAGCAATCTCGAGCCTGGGACGGCCTTCCCGGCAAGCTCCTCTTGCCGGGGTCTTGGTCTTCTGTCTTGTATACTTTGTTTTTGAATGGCTAGATAAGGGGCAGGAAGGTCTCCGGTAAGCGCGTGGTGAACCCTGCCGCGGGGAGCTGCCGCTGCCCGTGCACAAGTTGGGGTACTAGGGTACCCCTACCTTAGTACACCGACAAGCCGGCATATCACTTTGGTGTTCAGGTCCTTGGCGCCCCACCCATGTATGGATACAATAGGGTGTTAGGCCAACTCTCGTGAAGAAACGGTGATCAAAGAAAATACAAAAATCAACCTAGAGTCCGAATTGATCGAGACTCTCAAAGCAAGTGAGAACAAGCACCGATTTCGTCGTTTTCATAGGCGTTGGAAAGCTATTGGGGAATTGAGGTGATAGGACTTCTAGTTTTTACGATCTGGAGGATTTTACATACGTGCACACACAGGATCACGTGCGTGGAAAATTCTGAGCCCAAAAAGGGTCGTCTTGGCCCTCAAAAATGGCCTGCAGGATTGGAAAAAATGAAAGTTATCGCAATTACAGCTCAAATTTTGATGAGCCGGCATATCACTTTGGTGTTCAGGTCCTTGGCGCCTGAAAGCACATTTGCTCCCTGGGTGGTTTTGGTAATTAATGACAACATACTTTGTGGTTGGACTAATACTTTTATCAAGTATGTTTCAGGAAACCCAATCACATTGGAATGGCAAGATGACTGAAGAAGTGGACCCCTCAAATGCTAAGGCAAGCATTGGCAAAAGCTCAAGACTCCATTTCTGGTTTAGTGATCAAAGATCACATTGAGTCCATAGGAAACCAATCCTATTAAAAGGGGATGAGGTTGTGTTGATGATCTGGTTGCTCAAGTGCTTAGTGATTTAGCTCCTTCAACTATCAGCACCTTTCACTATTATACACACTCATAAGTAATCTCGGACAAACCGATTCTTCCAACTCAGTCCCACCGAGATGAACCACTTCTGCCATATTCCAAACCCTAGAAAAATCGGTCACACCGAGTTTGAGATCGGTCTCACCGAAACTGAACTGCCAACCTTCTGTAACCACTTCACATCATTTCGGAATAACCGAGTTTGTATTATCGGTCTCACCGAAATGGACAAGCTTCTGTCTTGGCTCAAATCGGTCTCACCGATAATTCATTTTCGGTCAAATCGATTCTGGCATGTTCCTACTCTTTCTCAAATCGGTCCAACCGAGTTTTCTTTCTCGGTCTCACCGAAATCTCCAACGTTCATATCAGATACACTTTCGGTCTCACCGAGATGGTATTTTCGGTCCCACCGAAAATCCCAACGTTCACTATATTTGAACTTTCGGTCTAACCGAGTTTTCACTTCGGTCTGACCGAGATTGGTCAAATGTGTGTGTAACGGTTGGATTTTGTGTGGAGGCTATATATACCCCTCCACCCCCTCCTCATTCGTGAGGAGAGCCATCAGAAAGTACCACCACTTCTACCATACACTTTCTGAGAAGTGAACCACCTACCCTTGTGTTGAGATCAAGCCATTCCATTCCTACCATATGAAACTTGATCTCTAGCCTTCCCAAGTTGCTTTCCACTCAAATCCTTCTTCCACCACAGTCATATCAGTGAGGAGAGTTGAGTGTTGGGGAGTTTATCATTTGAAGCACAAGAGCAAGGAGTTCATCACCATCAACACCGTCTATTACCTTTTGGGGGGTGGTGCCTCCTAGATTGGTTAGGTGTCGCTTGGGAGCCTCCGTCGTGATGTGGAGTTGAACCAAGAAGTTTGTAAGGGCAAGGAGATCGCCTACTTCGTGAAGATCTACCCCGAGTAAGGCTAGTCCTCCGTGGGCGTAGGCCGTGATGGAATAGACAAGGTTGCTTCTTCGTGGACCCTTCGTGGGTGGAGCCCTCCGTGGACTCGCGCAGCCGTTACCCTCCGTGGGTTGAAGTCTCCATCAACGTGGATGTACGATAGCACCACCTATCGGAACCACGACAAAAATCTCCGTGTCACCAAACTGCGTTTGATCTTCTCCACCTCTCTTTTACATGTGCAATTTACTTTCCGCTGCATATACTCTAGAATTGCATGTGTAGGGTGTTACTTGAATTGATCTTGTTTGTGAAACTGCCAAAAACTTTGCATGATCTAAAGGCAGATTTTTTTATATTGTCAAGTAGTCTAATCACCCCCCCCCTCTAGACCTACTTCGATCCTACAAGTGGTATCAGAGCTTTGGTCTCCATTGCCTTGGTTTCCATTGCATTGGACTCCATAAGCTTGGTTTCACAACCTAGGAGAGTATGGCGTCTAGTGAGGGTAATTATCGTAGAGGTCCTTACTTTGATGGTACAAATTTTGCTAGTTGGAAGCATAAAATGAAAATGCTTATTCTTGGTCATAACCCAGCCGCATGGGGCATTATTTGTGTTGGCATGCAAGGTGATTTCTTTGAAGAAGGAAAAGTTCCGGATCGCGAAGCTACACCCGAAGAGTTGCGGATGTTGCAAAACAATGCTCAAGCTTGTGACATTCTCTTCAATGCTTTGTGTCCCGAAGAGTTCAACAAAATCAGCCGTCTTGAGAATGCTAAGGAGATTTGGGATACTTTGGTTGAAATGCACGAAGGTACTGAATCTGTGAAGGAATCAAAGCTAGATATTCTTCAAGGTCAACTTGACAAGTTCAAGATGAAGGATGGTGAAGGAGTCGCTGAAATGTACTCTAGGCTTGCTCTCATCACAAATGAGATTGCATGCTTAGGAAGCGAGGAAATGACCGACCGATTCATCATTAAGAAGATTCTCAGAGCTTTGGATGGAAAGTATGACACCGTGTGCACTTTGATCCAAATGATGCCAAACTACAAGACTCTCAAGCCAACTGAAGTCATTGGAAGAATTGTTGCTCATGAGATGACACTTAAGGATAAGGAAGAGCTTCACAACAAGTCAAGTGGTGCTTACAAAGCTACAAGTGATGCTCCTACTACCTCAAGTGACAAGCTAGTTTCCAATGAAGAGATAAGCCTAATGGTCAAGAACTTCAACAAGTTCTACAAGAATAGAGGCAAAGAAAGAAGCTCAAAGTCTAGATCATATGATGGAAAGAGATCTTCTAGTCGTGATCGAAACTGCTACAATTGTGGAAGACCCGGACACTTCTCAAATGAGTGTACGGCTCCCCACAAGAGAAGAGAAGAATCTCCAAGAAGAAGAGCAAGAGATGAGTCACCTCGGAGAGAGAGAAGGAGTAGAGATGATCGTTATGAACGAAGACCCTCTCGGAGAAGCAAGGATTCGCAGAGGAAAGACAAGTCATCAAGGAGCTACACAAGAAGAAGACATCAAGCTCATGTTGGTGAATGGGTCTCCGGCTCCGACTCTGACAGTCAATCCGATGGAAGCCATCACTCCGACTCCGACTATAGTCAAGATGAAGGTGTTGCCGGACATGCACTCGTATCCTCCAACTCCAACTCCTACGACTTATTTGATTCACCAAATGAGGGAATTGGAAGATGCTTCATGGCTAAAGGTCCCAAGGTAACACACCCTGAATTCATTGACTTTGATAGTGATGAGGATGACTTACTTGGTGAAGATGAGCTCTTGCATGATAAATCTAGTGAGCTTAGTAATGATGAAAATGCTAGTAGTCTTTATAGTCGAGAAGAGTCGAATGACAATGCTATGAAGGAGATTGAGCGTCTAACTAAAGAACTAAACACTCTTAAGTTAGCTCATGAAACAACTCAAGAATATCATAGAGAGCTCCTAAGATCTCATGAGAAGCTACGCTTCGAGAAGCTCACTCTAGAGCAAGAACATGAGTTTCTAAAAGCGATCAATGACGATCTTCGAAAGAAGAGTTCTTCATATCTTGCCAAACGACTTCTCTTGTCTAATTTCTTGCCACCTATTAAGACTAAGCATGACAAGCATAAGAAAAATTCTTCCTCTAGTAGTAACAATAACAATGTTAAATCCAATATTGTTGCTTCTAGTAGTTCTCTTGATTCCACTAACAATGTTTCAAGCCAAGTAACACTTGAGCAAGAAAATAGCTTATTGAAGGAAATCATAGAGAAAGGTGTCTACAAGAGTCTTGCCGGAAGCAAGAACTTTGAGGAGATTGTTCGCAAACAAGGAAGACACCGGAAGAATCAAGGGATTGGTTTTGAGCGAAAGTTCAACGCCGAAGGTGTTGAGTGGGAAGAAGGTCAATACCCTACTTGTCGGTGTACTAAGGTAGGGGTACCCTAGTACCCCAACTTGTGCACGGGCAGCGGCAGCTCCCCGCGGCAGGGTTCACCACGCGCTTGCCGGAGACCTTCCTGACCCTTATCTAGCCATTCAAAAACAAAGTATACAAGACAGAAGACCAAGACCCCGGCAAGAGGAGCTTGCCGGGAAGGCCGTCCCAGGCTCGAGATTGCTTAACTAGCACGAGGCCCTGGCAAGAGGAGCTTGTCAGGACGAATAGAAGATTTCATCTTAGAAGACCCGGCAAGGGCTCGGGGAGCGGCAAGCTTCCGGGCCCGGCAAGGTCGAGATCCCCGGCAAGGTGCTTGCCGGGGGAGGTGCGCTGTGTGCCCGCGCTCCAGCTCATCGGCCCACGCGTCGCCCTGGGGCCACTCCAGGGACGCGTGGCGGATGGCTGTGCAGCCTGGGGGACACGGTGGCACTCCACGGCAGAGGATCCATCGCCGTGGCAGACGGAGACGCAACGGCGGGAGCTTTTGGGGTCGACGGCGACGGGCATTAAATGCCCTTGTCCCCCACTGTTAAAGTAGGTATAGACCACTGTTCTGTACTGTAGCTCCACTGTTCCCGCACTGTTACAACTACCACCTATTTTACATTTTTACCCCTTTCTCCTACGTTGACACCTGTCGGTGACCCCTTGAGCTATAAAAGGAGGCCCATGCACAACGTAGAAAGGGTTCGAGACCTAGATCATTCTCACGCTCGTGTAGCTGTTTCTTCAAGCTCCGAGCGCCCAAACTCAATACACAACCAAGCAGGAGTAGGGTTTTACGCATCCGTGCGGCCCGAACCTGGGTAAAAACTGCCCGCGCGTCTGCCTCGATCTGCTCTTCGTGCTCCCTCCGCCCTCGTACCGCACAGACAAGGGGCTCCGGTCCCATAGGTGTTCGTGGTGGACAGTTTCCCCCGACATCTTTGGCGCGCCAGGTAGGGGGCGTCGAGGTTGTGCGAACCTGATCCGGCGTTCGCGCGGGCGCATTCTTCATCAACCTCTCCAGCTTCATCAGCAACTTCATCAGCGACAACTCCATGGCCCCGAAGAAGAAGCCTTCGGAGGTCGGAGGCCCGTCCGCGTCTCACCCGCCGCCACCAGAGCCAACGGTGGGCGGGGGAGACGCCGTCGGAAGGGTGGTTGCCGGCGAGGACACTCACGGTGCCACCAGATCCAAGAACAGGACGGACGACCGGACCTCGGTCTCCGTGGACGCGCCACGTCCATCGCAACATACGACGACCCCGCAGCGCCATGCCACGGGAGGTGGTATCCGCTTGCTGGGACAAGGCCATACTGGAGGTTCGCGGGACGCCCCGGACCCCCGTCCGGGCACAAGCAAAGCGAAGGCGCCGGCACGGGACCCCGCTCCTTCTAACGTCATTAGAAGTCCGAGCGTATCCCGCTCCTCGCACCGCTCGCCCGCGTTCCCCACTACTCCGGCAGAAGCGCTCGCAAGGGCGCAGCTGCTCCTCGATTTTCCTCCAGCGGCCGACAAGGCCGAGGAATGGAGGGCCACTATCCGGAGCCTGATAGACTTCGCCAACAACGACTCTCCGCAGCAGCCGTCGGCCTCGCGGCCGCGGCAGGCCGAGAAGACGAAGGCTATCGGCGACAAGACTGCCGGGGGTGCGACAAGCGTGCACTCCCCGCCGCAGAAGCAGAAGACGCCACCCCGCCGGAACAACCCCGACGACGGCTCCACAGCCTCGTCGGACCCGCGGGCCCGTCGGGACCAGCGCCAGGTCCTCGACGACCGGCGAGATGAAGACGCTCGGACCACGATCGAGCGCCGCCGAGAAGCTCGGCGACAATCCGACAAGAGAGCTGGGAACGCTGTCGACGCACCCGCGCCCGGTGAACCAGGCGACTTGCCGTACGCGGCAGGCTGCCCTGCGTTCACCCGCGAGCTGCGGCGCGTCCAGTGGCCCAGCATGAAGAACTTTAAGCCCGACGTACCGGAGAAGTACGACGGCAAGACGCACCCCTCGGAGTTTCTCAGCGTCTACACCATAGCAGTGCAAGCTGCCGGGGGGCGCGACGAGAAGATCCTAGCCAACTACTTCCCGCTCGTGCTGAAGCCGAACGTCCGTTCGTGGCTCATGCACTTGCCGGAAGGCTCTATCTCTTCTTGGGCCGACCTCTGCCATCAGTTTGTTGGCGCCTTCACCGGCGGCCACAAACCCCATTGCCAGGAGAGCGATCTCCACATTTTGGCCCAGAAGGAAGGCGAACCCCTGCGCAAGTATATCCAACGTTTCAGCCGGGTACAGCACAACATCCCCGACGTTCACCCTGCTGCGGTTATCAGCGCGTTCCATCAGAACGTGCGTAACCGCCGCATGCGTGAGGAGATGGCGATGACCAAGATCAGGGACGTCAGCGAGCTCTACGCTCTTGCCGACAAGTGCGCCCGTGCAGAAGAGGGGAGGAAACTCCCCGGGGAGGATGCTGGCGCAGGGGGAAGCGACAGCGACGACGCCGCCCCGGCAAAGAAGAGCCGGCGGCGGAACAACAGGAAGAAGGGCAAGAAGGAGGTGCTTGCCGTCGAGAAGTCCGGCAAGGAGGCCCCCGCCAAGCAAGCGCAGGCTGGCGGCTCCGGCAAGGAGCCTGCCCCTGCGGCGGCGGCCGACAAGCCGGGTAGCTCCGACAAGCAATACTGTAAGATTCACCGCACCAAGGGTCACGACCTCTCCAACTGTAAGCGCGTCGAGTACCTCGTCGAGCAGCAAAAGGCTGAGTACGAGAGGCGCGACAAGGAGAAGGCCCAAGGTGGCGGGGAAGAGCCCAGCAAGAAGCGGCCATTCAATGGCCGGGGAGGACGCCGCGGCAAGGCCAAGCAGCGGCAAGGAGATCGACCTCCCCGGGGCCGCGACAACGACGAAGACGACGATGAAGACATGGAGGACGACGAGAACAGCGAGCAGGAGTTCCAGAAGGCCACGGAAGTCCTGTGCGTCGACGGTGGCGCCTCCCTGCACACCTCCCACCGCCAGCTGAAACAGTGGGTGCGTGAGGTGAATGCAGCCGAGCCGCCCGTGGAGTCGCGCAGGCTCCTCAAATGGTCCAGCACGCCCATCATTTTTGACCTTGAGGATCACCCTGACCGCACCACTGCGGTCGGGTGCTTGCCGATGCTGGTCTCACCCACCATCCGCAACCTCAAGGTCACCAAAATGTTGGTTGACGGCGGGGCCGGGCTGAACTTGATCTCCTCTGCTGTGATCAGGAAACTCCAGATTCAAGACGGCGAGCTTGAAGAGACCGGTTCATTCCAAGGAATCAACCCGGGAAGGAGCAAGCCCAAGGGAAAGATTACTCTGCCGGTGACCTTTGGCGGGGAGCTCAACTTCAGAACTGAGCGCATCACCTTTGACGTTGCTGATATTCCATTGCCCTACAATGGGATACTCGGCCGTCCCGCCCTCGCCAAGTTCATGGCAGCTTCCCACTATGCCTACAACGTGCTGAAGATGCCGGGGCCGATAAGCGTCATCACTGTCCACAGCGACAAGAAAGATGCGCTTATTTGCGCCGACAAGATTTACCGGGATGCGGCAGCTGCGGCCGAGAAGGATACTCTTGCCGCTGAAGCTCCCGGGGGGAAGAAGACGAAGACCAAGTCCGGCAAGTGCTCTGGGACACACTCCGGCAACCGCACCTCTTCGGAGTGCTGCGCCGCCGTCGAGGGCGTTCCATCGAGCTCCACCGGCAAGAGCAAGAAAGGAATGGCTGCTCCTCCGGCAACCAAGAAGGTGTCCGCAAAGGAGGATGGCGCTGGTGGTACCTTCACCATCAGCGCCACCCTTGACAGCAAATAGGAAAGCGCGCTCGTCGCCTTCCTGCGGGCGAATGTCGATGTGTTTGCTTGGCAACCATCTGACATCCCCGGTGTTCCCAGGAAGGTGATTGAGCACAAGCTTGCTGTCTGCCCTCATGCGCGGCCCATCAAGCAAAAAGTGAGGAAGCAAGCCGTGGAGCGCCAAGAGTTCATCAACGAGGAGATCAAGAAACTAGAGGCAGCAGGCCTAGTTAGAGGTGTGATCCATCCGACGTGGTTGGCAAACCCAGTCGTCGTGCGCAAAGCCAACGGGAAGTGGAGACTGTGTATAGACTTCACTGATGTCAATAAAGCATGTCCCAAGGATCCCTTCCCTTTACCGCGCATTGACCAGATCGTTGACTCCACTGCCGGATGTGAGCTACTCTGTTTTCTTGATGCATACTCAGGCTATCACCAGATTTTCATGGCTAAGGAAGATGAAGAGAAGACTGCATTTATCACTCCATGTGGCACATATTGCTTTATCCGCATGCCATTTGGACTGAAAAATGCAGGCTCCACTTTTGCAAGGGTAGTGTACACTGCTTTTGAGCCACAGATCCACAGGAATGTAGAAGCCTACATGGATGACATCGTGGTGAAGAGCAAGAGCAAAGAAACACTGATTCAAGACTTAGAAGAAACGTTTCAGAACCTGCGCAGGATACAGCTCAAGCTGAACCCCGAGAAGTGCGTCTTTGGAGTTCCCTCCGGCAAGCTTCTCGGGTTCTTTGTATCACAAAGGGGGATTGAAGCCAATCCCGACAAGATCAAAGCCATCGAGCAGATAGAAGCCCCGAAGCGCGTCAAGGATGTCAGAAGGCTGGCGGTGGGAGGTGTGCAGGGAGGCGCCACCGTCGACGCACAGGACTTCCGTGGCCTTCTGGAACTCCTGCTCGCTGTTCTCGTCGTCCTCCATGTCTTCATCGTCGTCTTCGTCGTTGTCGCGGCCCCGGGGAGGTCGATCTCCTTGCCGCTGCTTGGCCTTGCCGCGGCGTCCTCCCCGGCCATTGAATGGCCGCTTCTTGCTGGGCTCTTCCCCGCCACCTTGGGCCTTCTCCTTGTCGCGCCTCTCGTACTCAGCCTTTTGCTGCTCGACGAGGTACTCGACGCGCTTACAGTTGGAGAGGTCGTGACCCTTGGTGCGGTGAATCTTACAGTATTGCTTGTCGGAGCTACCCGGCTTGTCGGCCGCCGCCGCAGGGGCAGGCTCCTTGCCGGAGCCGCCAGCCTGCGCTTGCTTGGCGGGGGCCTCCTTGCCGGACTTCTCGACGGCAAGCACTTCCTTCTTGCTCTTCTTCCTGTTGTTCCGCCGCCGGCTCTTCTTTGCCGGGGCGGCGTCGTCGCTGTCGCTTCCCCCTGCGCCAGCATCCTCCCCGGGGAGTTTCCTCCCCTCTTCTGCACGGGCGCACCTGTCGGCAAGAGCGTAGAGCTCGCTGACGTCCCTGATCTTGGTCATCGCCATCTCCTCACGCATGCGGCGGTTACGCACGTTCTGATGGAACGCGCTGATAACCGCAGCAGGGTGAACGTCGGGGATGTTGTGCTGTACCCGGCTGAAACGTTGGATATACTTGCGCAGGGGTTCGCCTTCCTTCTGGGCCAAAATGTGGAGATCGCTCTCCTGGCCATGGGGTTTGTGGCCGCCGGTGAAGGCGCCAACAAACTGATGGCAGAGGTCGGCCCAAGAAGAGATAGAGCCTTCCGGCAAGTGCATGAGCCACGAACGGACGTTCGGCTTCAGCACAAGCGGGAAGTAGTTGGCTAGGATCTTCTCGTCGCGCCCCCCGGCAGCTTGCACTGCTATGGTGTAGACGCTGAGAAACTCCGAGGGGTGCGTCTTGCCGTCGTACTTCTCCGGTACGTCGGGCTTAAAGTTCTTCATGCTGGGCCACTGGACGCGCCGCAGCTCGCGGGTGAACGCAGGGCAGCCTGCCGCGTACGGCAAGTCGCCTGGTTCACCGGGCGCGGGTGCGTCGACAGCGTTCCCAGCTCTCTTGTCGGATTGTCGCCGAGCTTCTCGGCGGCGCTCGATCGTGGTCCGAGCGTCTTCATCTCGCCGGTCGTCGAGGACCTGGCGCTGGTCCCGACGGGCCCGCGGGTCCGACGAGGCTGTGGAGCCGTCGTCGGGATTGTTCCGGCGGGGCGGCGTCTTCTGCTTCTGCGGCGGGGAGTGCACGCTTGTCGCACCCCCGGCAGTCTTGTCGCCGATAGCCTTCGTCTTCTCAGCCTGCCGCGGCCGTGAGGCCGACGGCTGCTGCGGAGAGTCGTTGTTGGCGAAGTCTATCAGGCTCCGGATAGTGGCCCTCCATTCCTCGGCCTTGTCGGCCGCTGGAGGAAAATCGAGGAGCAGCTGCGCCCTTGCGAGCGCTTCTGCCGGAGTAGTGGGGAACGCGGGCGAGCGGTGCGAGGAGCGGGATACGCTCGGACTTCTAACGACGTTAGAAGGAGCGGGGTCCCGCGCTGGCGCCTTCGCTTTGCTTGTGCCCGGACGAGGGTCCGGGGCGTCTCGCGAACCTCCAGTTTGGCCTTGCCCCAGCAAGCGGATACCACCTCCCGTGGTATGGCGCTGCGGGGTCGTCGTGTGCTGTGATGGACGCGGCGCGTCCACGGAGACCGAGGTCCGGTCATCCGTCTTGTTCTTGGATCTGGTGGCACCGTGAGTGTCCTCGCCGGCCACCACCCTTCCGACGGCGTCTCCCCCGCCCACCGTTGGCTCTGGTGGCGGCGGATGAGACGCAGACGGGCCCCCGACCTCCGAAGGCTTCTTCTTCGGGGCCATGGAGTTGTCGCTGATGAAGTTGTTGATGAAGCTTGGAGAGGTTGATGGAGAATGCGCCCGCGCGAACGCCGGATCAGGTTCGCACAACCTCGACGCCCCCTACCTGGCGCGCCAAAGATGTCGGGGGAAACTGTCCGCCACGAACACCTATGGGACCGGAGCCCCTTGTCTGTGCGGTACGAGGGCGGAGGGAGCACGAAGAGCAGATCGAGGCAGACGCGCGGGCAGTTTTACCCAGGTTCGGGCCGCACGGATGCGTAAAACCCTACTCCTGCTTGGTTGTGTATTGAGTTGAGCGCTCGGGAGCTTGAAGAAGCAGCTACACCGTGCGTGAGAGTAATCTAGGTTTCGAACCCCCTCCACGTTGTGCATGGGCCTCCTTTTATAGTGCAAGGGGTCACCGACAGGTGTCAACGTAGGAGAAAGGGGTAAAAATGTAAAAGAGGTGGTAGTTGTAATAGTGCGGGAACAGTGGAGCTACAGTACAGAACAGTGGTCTATACCTACTTTAACAGTGGGGGACAAGGGCATTTAATGCCCGTCGCCGTCGACCCCAAAAGCTCCCGTCGTTGCGTCTCCGTCTGCCGTGGTGCGGTCAGGGTGATCCTCGAGGTCAAAAATGATGGGCGTGCTGGACCATTTGAGGAGCCTGTGCGACTCCACGGGCGGCTCCGCTGCATTCACCTCACGCACCCACTGTTTCAGCTGGCGGTGGGAGGTGTGCAGAGAGGCGCCACCGTCGACGCACAGGACCTCCGTGGCCTTCTGGAACTCCTGCTCGCTGTTCTCGTCGTCCTCCATGTCTTCATCGTCGTCTTCGTCGTTGTCGCGGCCCCGGGGAGGTCGATCTCCTTGCCGCTGCTTAGCCTTGCCGCGGCGTCCTCCCCGGCCATTGAATGGCCGCTTCTTGCTGGGCTCTTCCCCGCCACCTTGGGCCTTCTCCTTGTCGCGCCTCTCGTACTCAGCCTTTTGCTGCTCGACGAGGTACTCGACGCGCTTGCAGTTGGAGAGGTCGTGACCCTTGGTGCGGTGAATCTTACAGTATTGCTTGTCGGAGCTACCCGGCTTGTCGGCCGCCGCCGCAGGGGCAGGCTCCTTGCCGGAGCCGCCAGCCTGCGCTTGCTTGGCGGGGGCTTCCTTGCCGGACTTCTCGACGGCAAGCACTTCCTTCTTGCCCTTCTTCCTGTTGTTCCGCCGCCGGCTCTTCTTTGCCGGGGCGGCGTCGTCGCTGTCGCTTCCCCCTGCGCCAGCATCCTCCCCGGGGAGTTTCCTCCCCTCTTCTGCACGGGCGCACTTGTCGGCAAGAGCGTAGAGCTCGCTGACGTCCCTGATCTTGGTCATCGCCATCTCCTCACGCATGCGGCGGTTACGCACGTTCTGATGGAACGCGCTGATAACCGCAGCAGGGTGAACGTCGGGGATGTTGTGCTGTACCCGGCTGAAACGTTGGATATACTTGCGCAGGGGTTCGCCTTCCTTCTGGGCCAAGATGTGGAGATCGCTCTCCTGGCCATGGGGTTTGTGGCCGCCGGTGAAGGCGCCAACAAACTGATGGCAGAGGTCGGCCCAAGAAGAGATAGAGCCTTCCGGCAAGTGCATGAGCCACGAACGGACGTTCGGCTTCAGCACGAGCGGGAAGTAGTTGGCTAGGATCTTCTCGTCGCGCCCCCCGGCAGCTTGCACTGCTATAGTGTAGACGCTGAGAAACTCCGAGGGGTGCGTTTTGCCGTCGTACTTCTCCGGTACGTCGGGCTTAAAGTTCTTCATGCTGGGCCACTGGACGCGCCGCAGCTCGCGGGTGAACGCAGGGCAGCCTGCCGCGTACGGCAAGTCGCCTGGTTCACCGGGCGCGGGTGCGTCGACAGTGTTCCCAGCTCTCTTGTCGGATTGTCGCCGAGCTTCTCGGCGGCGCTCGATCGTGGTCCGAGCGTCTTCATCTCGCCGGTCGTCGAGGACCTGGCGCTGGTCCCAACGGGCCCGCGGGTCCGACGAGGCGGTGGAGCCGTCGTCGGGGTTGTTCCGGCGGGGCGGCGTCTTCTGCTTCTGCGGCGGGGAGTGCACGCTTGTCGCACCCCCGGCGGTCTTGTCGCCGATAGCCTTCGTCTTCTCAGCCTGCCGCGGCCGTGAGGCCGACGGCTGCTGCGGAGAGTCGTTGTTGGCGAAGTCTATCAGGCTCCGGATAGTGGCCCTCCATTCCTCGGCCTTGTCGGCCGCTGGAGGAAAATCGAGGAGCAGCTGCGCCCTTGCGAGCGCTTCTGCCGGAGTAGTGGGGAACGCGGGCGAGCGGTGCGAGGAGCGGGATACGCTCGGACTTCTAACGACGTTAGAAGGAGCGGGGTCCCGCGCCGGCGCCTTCGCTTTGCTTGTGCCCGGACGAGGGTCCGGGGCGTCTCGCGAACCTCCAGTTTGGCCTTGCCCCAGCAAGCGGATACCACCTCCCGTGGTATGGCGCTGCGGGGTCGTCGTGTGCTGTGATGGACGCGGCGCGTCCACGGAGACCGAGGTCCGGTCATCCGTCTTGTTCTTGGATCTGGTGGCACCGTGAGTGCCCTCGCCGGCCACCACCCTTCCGACGGCGTCTCCCCCGCCCACCGTTGGCTCTGGTGGCGGCGGATGAGACGCAGACGGGCCCCCGACCTCCGAAGGCTTCTTCTTCGGGGCCATGGAGTTGTCGCTGATGAAGTTGTTGATGAAGCTTGGAGAGGTTGATGGAGAATGCGCCCGCGCGAACGCCGGATCAGGTTCGCACAACCTCGACGCCCCCTACCTGGCGCGCCAAAGATGTCGGGGGAAACTGTCCGCCACGAACACCTATGGGACCGGAGCCCCTTGTCTGTGCGGTACGAGGGCGGAGGGAGCACAAAGAGCAGATCGAGGCAGACGCGCGGGCAGTTTTTACCCAGGTTCGGGCCGCACGGATGCGTAAAACCCTACTCCTGCTTGGTTGTGTATTGAGTTGAGCGCTCGGGAGCTTGAAGAAGCAGCTACACCGTGCGTGAGAGTAATCTAGGTTTCGAACCCCCTCCACTTTGTGCACGGGCCTCCTTTTATAGTGCAAGGGGTCACCGACAGGTGTCAACGTAGGAGAAAGGGGTAAAAGAGTAAAAGAGGTGGTAGTTGTAATAGTGCGGGAACAGTGGAGCTACAGTACAGAACAGTGGTCTATACCTACTTTAACAGTGGGGGACAAGGGCATTTAATGCCCGTCGCCGTCGACCCCAAAAGCTCCCGCCTCAGCGTCTCCGTCCGCCACGGCGACGGATTTATCGCCGTGGTGTGCCACCGTGTACCCCAGGCTGCACAGCCATCCGCCACGCGTCCCTGGTTAGACCTCAGGGCGACGCGTGGGCCGATGAGCTGGAGCGCGGGCACACAGCGTGGCCTTCCCGGCAAGCGCCTTGCCGGGGCCTTGATCTTGCCGGGCCCGGGAACTTGCCGCTCCCCGGGCCCCTTGCCGGGGCGCGCATAGCGCCGAGGCAACGCCTTCTAATCTTCCTGGCAAGCTCCTCTCGCCAGGGTCTTGTGTTAGTGGAACAGCCTTGAGCCTGGTACGGCCTTCCCGGCAAACTCCTCTTGCCGGGGTCTCGATCTTCTGTTTTGTATACTTTGTTTTTGAATGGTTTTAATAGGAGGCAGGGAGGTCTCCGGCGAGCACGCAGTAAACCTTGCCGCGGGAAGCTGCAACTGCCCGTGCACAAGTTGGGGTACTAGGGTCCCCCTACCTTAGTACACCGACAGTATTTGCTTCTTGATGCTCTCTTTTGTTCTTCAACTCTTATTCCTACGAGAGCATCATTAAAATCTTAAGCCTATCTTTATGGCTATAAAGAAAGAGCTCAAGGGAGACAACCCTTGTTATCTTTGCTTTCAGTTTGTTCTTTCAGTTTTAGTGGTCATGATGTTGTTACTACAGTAGCATCATCATTGTATCTTTGCTTTTCAACTTTGTGCCAAGTGTAGCCTCTGATTGCAAGAAAGTTCAAAAGTTGTGATGTGCTGTCCAGGAAACAGATTCTGTCCTTGGATAGAAAAATTCGTATAAAATCACCAGATCATCTTTTTGGTCTGAATTTTTTCGACAGCGTGCTCTATACAATTGTCTTTCGTGCATCTGTTCTGAGTTTTTTGATTAGAGTTTCAGAAGTGCCCCGAAAAAATCATTTACTACCTGCTGTTCTGTTTTTCACAGATTCTGTCCTGTTTTGCCTTTCCTTCATTTTGCAAACATAGAGCTTGCTTTTTCTTTGCAAAAACCTTTTGGCAATCTTGAGAAACAGTAGACCTTCAAGAATATCCTTATTTCCAGCAAGGAACAATTATTTTATTATGGGTACTAACCTCGCTAATCAGTTTATGATGAGTTATGTATGAAGGGAGTTTTCAAGTGTGCGAGGGAAGATGATAAAAAGATTCAGGAGTGTCAAACGCTCAAGCTTGGGGATGCCCCCATGCACCCCCAAGAAATATTCAAGGAGACTCAAGTGTCTAAGCTTGGGGATGCCCCCGTGCATCCCCTTCTCCATCAACATTATCAGTTCGTCTTTCGTTCCACTATATTTTTATCACTTCATGTGTTATGTGCTATGCTTGGAGCGTCTTGCTTTTAGTTTTCCTTTTTAGTTTTCTTTAGCTTTTCATAACGAGTCGGAACTCAGCATTTCTTTATGTGGGAGAGAAACACGCTCCACTTCTACCTAGAACATAACATAGAATTTTCATGTCTATCTTTGCTGTGTGTGTTCTTTGTCTTTCAATAGCTACTATCATGCTTAGCTCTTAGTTTTCATGCTTATCTTTGTAAAGAGATTTTGTTTAGTTGGTTGCTTGAACTCTCTTTATTTATCATGATTATCTTATTAAGAGAGTTTGCTTCCGTTGCATTGGTTGATATGTCTATGATAAAGATGCTACGTGCATAATGGCGCTTAGTAGTTCATGTTTTCTTATGGTTAGTCTCAAATAGCTGGGGGGTTCCCAATGTGTTATTGGAGTACCAACATGATTTGTTTGCCTATGATGTGGTATGGTTTAGTAATATCTTCCTTCAAGAATTTATTTTGATTGACTTGGCGTATGCTCACGCATATTTAGGACTGTAAAGAAAGTCTGTCAAGCCTTGATGATCTTTTGTTTCTGAGTAGCGATATAACTTCCATGCCTGATTCAATGTTGCTTTGTCGCTCTGCATGATTATGACCGTCATTGCTCTTTTAGTTGGTCGCTCCCAGTCTTTTGCTAACCTTCGCCTGTACTAAGCGGACTGACTGCTTGTGCATCCAAAATCTTTTAAACCAGTTATGCCATATGAGTCCACCATACCTTCCTACATGGTATTTACCTGCCATTCCTAACGGAGACTTGCATGTACCATCTCGAAATTATTCAAAAAGAAAAAAAATGCATTCCTATTTTGTGCCTCTGTTTTAAGTCCATGAGGAAGTAGTAGTTAATTCATGATCTTTTTAAGTTGGACAAGCTTCACCCCGGGATTGCATGTATAATGTGCAAACCCATAATACGAGAAGGAACTGGCGTTGAGCGCGCCCGGCTCAAAATTAATATAACAAACAAACCCTCCTTCACGCTTTGTTCATGTGAAATCAGAAAACTTTGGCAGTGATAAACAAAGGAGATTAAGAGGATGTGATCGTCCTCATTCGGGAGCCGTTCCTCGAAACTTGTCCATCTCAAGAAGTAATTGAGTTATCTGCTAGCATTCGTTGACGAAACATGCATGATCTAAGAAAATAATTATTATTACCTCTGTTTTTAAAACCAAGAGCTCTGGTACATGTTTTGTCTTTGCTTCCGACCACGGGTTTTCAACCTTGCCAACAAAAGCCACGGTTCGAGAGTCTCCATCTTCTTTTAAAAGTACCAACTACTGAGAGCATGATTGTCATTCTAAGTGTAATGTGCATTGTCCCAAAGTAGCATTGTCTTTTGCATGATTATGATATCGTTTATTTTGAAATCATTGTATCTAGTCATCACTTAAACCTTGGAGGTGCCCCTGCATTTATGTTTTGCTTCACTAAAGGGGGCAAGCGAGATATCACTTTATCATATTTGCACACCATGCTCACTACTAATCTATTTGATGTTTCAATATCATATTGTAAAACTTTCAGTTCTTTGTGATTTTCTCATGAGGCAACTTAATTACTACAGATTCATTATCTCAGTAAGCTTTTGTCATATGACTATGAAAAGTCCTATATGGTTAATAACATGTCACCACAGAAATTATTCTTGTTATCATTGACCTACTCGAGGACGAGCAGGAATTAAGCTTGGGGATGTTGATACGTCCAAAACGTATCTATAATTTCTGCTTGCTCCATGCCTCTTTTGGGTGATATTGCTATGATATTTATACACTTCCATACACTTTTGATCATATTTGGACTAACCTATTAACTCAGTGCACCCCAGTGCCAGTTTTTGTTTTCTGCTGTTTTTGTATTTCAGGTTTTCACGTTACGAGAACTGCCCGAAAAATCCCAGAAAAATTATATAAAAAATCAGTGTTCCAGAAGCTTCCCGGTAGCCAAAGTATAGCCGGGGGGGCCACCAGGGCTCCAGGCGCCCTGGTGGCGCGACCCCCCTGGCAGCGCCGGGGGGGCGCCTGGGCCCGCCCCCCCGGGCCTCCGCTGATGCCCCCCTTTGGCATATATTTATATTGTGTCCCGAAACCCTCGAGACGGGAACCCTTTTTTCGCGATCTCATCTCTGTTCCGCCGCCGCCGCGCTTCCAAGATCGGGAGCACCAGGAGAACTCTTCCCGGCACCCTGCCGGAGGGGAGGATCACCATCGGGAGCCTCTCCACCACCATGGACGCCTCCCGGATGAGTTGTGAGTAGTCTCCCTTGGACCATGGGTCCATGACCAGTAGCTATGTGATGTTCTCCTCCCGTTCTTGTGCTTCACTAATTAGTCCTCGTGAGCTGCCCTACATGATCGAGGCACATATGTAATCCTTATGCTATTGCTATGTTGAGTTTGCTGGGATCCGATGGATTGTGGGATTATGTTCAGATTGTGTTTGAGTAATATATTTGATCTACCTCTTTTATATTTATGTTCGTAAGTAATTCTTGCATGTTCTCCGTTGTTATTTATTGCTTTGACCAAGTAGTAGGTAGTGACTCCAAGAGGGAACGTTATGCTTGATTGTGGGTTCATGCCCCTCGATGACTAGCTTGAGTGACAGAAACATGAGTCTAGGGGATGTGCTGTTGCCACAAGGGGGAAAACAACGGTGCTTGTGCCCGCGGGTGCAAGGATTGTTTACTTTACGCAAAGTTCTTTTAATGCAGTTGTCTGTTGCTTTGAGTTTACACTATGGGTGGGACTCACAACTTAATACCAGCGAGATGTTCTGGATAGATATCTCAAGGTGGATGATTAGTAGTAGATATTGATGGATTTCGGTCTACTTACCTTGGCGTACCGCCCATGCTTTGAACCTCTACCTTTCTTGCAATATAATTAGCATTGGTTTGCGCACATAATTCTTTCAATTGCCCAGCTGTAATTCGTTTACCTCACATAGCTGTTTTATCGTCTTTTGGGAGAGAGACATCACTAGTGAACATCATGAGTACCCGGTCCATATTACCATCACTGATCACATCCACTATTTACTTTCAGCTTTTACTTACTATTGCAGCAATATCTATCACTATTATCACTTGGGTTTGATCCTTTGTAAACTACAAGGCCGGAGGGATTGACAACCTCTCTGTACTCGTTGGGAGCAAAGTTATTGTTATCTATGTGCAGGTCCACGTTGATTGCTAATATCTGGCGCCGTTAGCAGTTGACACCTTCTTGTTGAAACTGGGAGTCTCAGGGAAATTGATCCTTGGTATCTTTGCCAAGGGAAAACTTCCGCTACACTGCATCTCAAACCTTCCACTTGGGGTAACCAACGAGGGGCGAGAAGCCATCACTCCTTCGTGAGGCCAAAAATTATATATATAATTACGATCACGATGAACCTGGTGCATAGGCTAGAACTTCTGATGAAATTCCAACTTCAGACGATTATAGTTCCATGATCTAATATCATCACATAGGCTAAACCATGTCAATGCATCTCCCTTCAAAGATAAAGGGAAGACCTTCTTCTTGATAACATCATCGGGCATACCTGCAAGCTTAAATAATACACAAACTTCATACACATAGATTAGGTGTAAATCGGGATGCAGTGTTCCGTCTCTTGTAAAAGGATTATCTAGCAGTTTCTCTATCATACCCGAAGGAATTTCAAAGCAAACATTTTCAGTAGGTGCAGTAGGTTGAGGAGCAACTCTTTGCTCTTCTGGTCGGGGTGAAGATACCCCGAGCAAGCCCCTCAAAGGATGATGAGCCATGGTAACAAGTGACAGTAAATTTCAGCACATTATATAAATTTTTCCTTACCAAAGGCGCTTCACTCCCCGGCAACGGCGCCAGAAAAGAGTCTTGATGACCCACAAGTGTAGGGGATCTATCGTAGTCCTTTCGATAAGTAAGAGTGTCGAACCCAACGAGGAGCAGACGGAAATGATAGGCAGTTTTCAGTAAGGTATTTTCTGCAAGCACTGAAATTATAGGTAACATATAGTTTTGTGATAAGGTAATTGGTAGCAAGTGACAAAAGATAAAAGTAAATAAGGTGCAGCAAGGTGACCCAATCCTTTTTGTAGCAAAGTACAAGCCTGGACAAACTATTATATGAAGGAAAGCGCTCCCGAGGACACATGGGAATTATCGTCAAGCTAGTTTTCATCACGATCATCTGATTCACGTTCGGTACCTTGATAATTTGGTATGTGGGTGGACCGGTGCTTGGTTGCTGCCCTTACTTGGACAAGCCTCCCACTTATGATTAACCTCTAATGCAAGCATCCGGAACTACAAAAGAAGTATTACGGTAAACCTAACCATATCATGAAACATATGGATCCAAATCAGCCCCTTACGAAGCAACTCATAAACTAGGGTTTAAGCTTCTGTCACTCTAGCAACCCATCATCTACTTATTACTTCCCAATGCCTTCCTCTAGGCCCAAATAATGGTGAAGTGTCATGTAGTCAATGTTCACATGACACCACTAGAGGAGAGACAACATACATCTCATCAAAATATCGAACGAATACCAAATTCACATGACTACTTATAGCAAGACTTCTCCCATGTCCTCAGGAACAAAAGTAACTACTCACAAGACATAATATTGTTCATGATTAGAGGAGTATTAATATGCATAATAGATCTGAACATATGATCTTCCACCAAATAAACCAACTAGCATCAACTACAAGGAGTAATCAACACTACTAGCAACCCACCGGTACCAATATGAGGTTTGGGTATGAAGATTGGTTATAAGAGATGAGCTAGGGTTTGAGAGGAGATGGTGCTGGTGAAGATGTTGATGAAGATAACCCTCCCCAAGATGGGAGAGTTGTTGGTGATGACGGCGATGACGATTTCCCCCTCCCGGAGGGAAGTATCCAGAGTTTGCTTCTTTTCCAGCCCAGAATTCCAGCTGCCGACATTCTCCCTCTTCATGTAAACCTTGTAAAATAAGAGAGAAAAGGCATAAGTATTGTGACATAATGTGTAATAACAGCCCATAGTGCAATAAATATCAACATAAAAGCATGATGCAAAATGGACGTATCAATTACAAATCGAAACTAGAACAAGATATGACTCTATGTGAATGGCTCCGACATTGTACCGCGATGTGCAATGAATCAAGAGTGACATGTATGAATGAATTGTAATGGTGGCTTTGCCACAAATACGATGTCAACTACCTGATCATGGATGGCAAATGACAATATGAAGCGTGTCATATGAACAGAACGGTGGAAAGTTGCATCGCAATATATCTCGGAATGGCTATGGAAATGCCATAATAGGTAGGTATGGTGGTTGTTTTAGGAAGGTATATGGTGGGTGTATGGCACCGGCGAAAGTTGCGCGGTACAAGAGAGGCTAGCAATGGTGGAAGGGTGAGAGTGCGTATAATCCATGGACTCAACATTAGTCATAAAGAACTCATATACTTATTGCAAAAATTTACGAGTCATCAAGACAAAGCAATAAACGCATGCTCCTAGGGGGGAGGTTGGTAGGAGTTAACCATCGCGCGCCCCCGGCCTCCACACAAAGGATGACACTTAATAAATACCTCATGCTCTAACATCGTCACATAGCGGTTCACCATGCGTGCATGCTACGGGAATCACAAACTTTAACACAAGTATTTCTCAAATTCATAATTACTCCACTAGCATGACTCTAATATCACCATCCCCATATCTCAAAACAATCATCAAGTATCAAACTTCTCATCATATTCAATGCACTTTATATGAAAGTTTTCACTATATTCATCTTGGATGCCTATCATATTATTCTTGATTGAATGAGATGGCCTCTATGGGAGGACGGCCAGCATCTACTCCGTAATGAGTAAAGATTTCTTTGGCCTCTTTCATAATAAATCTGAACTCATGGGCCAAAAATATAGTAGCTGCGCGCTTAACAGAAGAATGCTCAATATTGGAAAATTCCAGAAAGATTCCCTGGATGCAAGGATGCATATGGATAAATTGCCTTTCAATTTCAACTATAAGCATAGATATGGCATCCACAAGGCTACTAGTTCTATGAAGAATAGAACCATCCATAGTGGGTAAAGCACCGGCACAAGTAAAGAAGTCTTGAAGAGCTCCTTTTCCAATAATATTACCACTACCAACCCGGAACTTCTTAATATGTAAAGTGGTAGTTTCATCCGGAGGATCAACATAGACGTTGCCCTCAACATTACTACCCTTCTCGATAAAATCTTCCCCCATCTCACACATGAGGGCAAGCGAACGATAAACACACAGCAAAAAGAAGGGCAAATAAAACGGCAAGGGTGAAGTGGGGGAGAGGAAAACGAGAGGCAAATAAATGTAATGCGAAGGATAAGGGTTTGTGATAGGTACTTGGTATATGACTTTTGTGTAAGCCTCCCCGGCAACGGCGCCAGAAATTCTTCTTGCTACTTCTTGAGCTTGCGTTGTATTCCCTCGAAGAGGAATGGGTGATGCAGCACAGTAGCGTAAGTATTTCCCTCAATTTTTGAGAACCAAGGTATCAATCCAGTAGGAGACCACGCGCGAGTCCCTCGCACCTGCACAAACAAATAAGAACTTCGCAGCCAACACAATAAGGGGTTGTCAATCCCTTTACGGTCACTTATGAAAGTGAGATATGATAGATAGGATAGTTTGATATTTTTGGTATTTTTGGATATAAGAACAGAAAGTAAATAAAGCAAAGTAAAGTAGATTGTAGATTAATATGTTGAGAATAGACCCGGGGGCCATAGGTTTCACTAGTGGCTTCTCTCATGATAGCAAAATTCTACGGTGGGTGAACAAATTACTGTCGAGCAATTGATAGAAAAGCAAATAGTTATGAGAATATCTAGGCATGATCATTATATATAGGCATCACGTCCGTGACAAGTAGACCGAAACGATTCTGCATCTACTACTATTACTCCACACATGGACCGCTATCCAGCATGCATCTAGAGTATTAAGTTTATAAGAACAGAATAATGCTTTAAGCAAGATGACATGATGTAGAGGAATAAACTCAAGCAATATGATATAAACCCCATCTTTTTATCCTCGATGGCAACAATACAATAAGTGTCTTGCTGCCCTTGTTGTCACTGGGAAAGGACACCGCAAGATTGAACCCAAAGCCAAGCACTTCTCCCATTGCAAGAACTATATATCTAGTAGGCCAAACCAAACCAATAATTCGAAGAGACTTGCAAGGATATTATAATCATACATAAAAGAATTCAGAAAAGAACCAAATATTTCTCATAGATAATCTTGATCATAAACCCACAATTCATCGGATCTCGACAAACACACCGCAAAAAGATTACATTGAATAGATCTCCTAGAAGACCGAGGTGAACTTGGTATTGAGATCCAAAAATAGATAAGAAGCCATGTAGCTAATAACTATGGACCTGAAGGTCTGTGGTAAACTACTCACAACTCATGGTGAGGCAATGGTGTTGATGTAGAAGCACTCCGTGGAAGATCCCCCCTCCGGCGGAGCTCCGAAACAGGCAACAAGATGGGATCTCATGGGAACAGAAGGTTGCGGCGGTGGAATTAGGGTTTTCTCTGTTGCCTCGATATTTTCAGGGTACATGGGTATATATAGGAGGAAGGAGGGCATCGAGGGAGCCAGAGGGGGGCCACGAGGGTGGGGGGCGTGCCCTGGACCCTCGTGGCCACCTCCTTCGTTCCCTCGCGTGTACTCCAATTCTTCTGTGTTGATATTGTTCCAAAAATAACTCCCGCGAAGGTTTCATTCCGTTTGGACTCCGTTTGATATTCCTTTTCTGCGAAACCCTGAAATAGGCAAAAGCAACAATCTGCACTGGGCCTTTGGGTTAATAGGTTACTCCCAAAAATAATATAAAAGTGTATAATAAAGCCCATTAAACATCCAAAACATCATATATAATAGCATGGAACAATAAAAAATTATAGATACGTTGGAGACGTATCAACTATGTGCCCTGTGGAGCGGAGCCCTCTTGGGCCAAGAAGCTCAAGCGCAAGATGAAGAAGCTCTTCTGCATGGAATCTCACGGTCAGTACTTGGCACATGTGTCTGAGAAGAAGGCCAGGAGTCGTCATAAGGAGTTCATACGTCAGGTTGGTGCAACTATTGTCAGGAGCTCTGAGGGCCGGATCATAGATGAGGAGGAGTGGGTTCAGCAGCACTGTCCTTGGACTGATTCTGACCCTGAGCAGCCCCCTACCGATGACGGAGGTGCGGACGATCTCGCGGGGATGTGATGATGGAGAGCGCCTGATTTGTATCACGTGTGACCGTTGTTGTACTCTTCTCCCTTTTTGGGTGTCTTGATACCAAAGGGGGAGAGAATTTAGGGATTTGTCTAGTTGCGAGTGTGTGTTCTATTTGCAGTGTGTGTTGCGTTTTCCCCCGCAAACTCTCTTCTTGTTTGTTGCTTTGGTTTGGTTTATGCTCGTGAGAACTTGTTATTTTTCATGTGGTGTGAGACATATGCTATCCTATCCTAGTTTATCTAAGTATGTCAATAACTTTGGTAGTTTGTGAGTTGCATGCTTATTTCCTGTCTATATACCCTACTCACTTACTAACTCGTGTGCTTCCTAGTTCTTATATGTCTCTTCTATATGATAAATAGTGTCTGACTATAAAATATAGGGGGGGTGTTGATCCTAGTGTTTGTACTTTGCATTCCAAAGGCACCTCTATTTTAAGTGCACACATCTAGGGGGAGACCGTCTATATTTTGTAGTCATTGGGGTTTGCTTACTCTCCTGTTAATTCTTGTGCAAATGCCGTATTGTCATCAATCCACCAAAAAGGGGGAGATTGTAATGGCATGTTCCTTCCTCAGCCGTTTTGGTGATTGATGACAATGCTTTTGCGGACTAATGGTGTGTGCTAAGTATTTCAGAGACTCATCCTTTGGCACGAGACGATTCCTTTCCCTTGGAGTATTAAGTGAAGACGTGTCTTATCCTTCGTTTTGGTTTTGGTGGACTAGAGTGATAGGAGACACCGTACTATCAATAGGGGGTCCGCATTGGAAAGGCTAGGGTGGAATCAACACGTACACTTCTTTTTGGCACCCCTACCTCCTTTCCTCTCTTTCGAGTTTTCCATCTCAATCAAGTGGGGGTTGTTTGGTGGTAGCGGTAGTACCGCTGCCGGAGGGGTAGTACCGCTTATGGTCACCAAGCGGTAGTACTGCTGTTGTTGTTTGGTGGTAGCGGTAGTACCGCTGCCGGAGCGGTAGTACCGCTTATGGTCACCAAGTGGTAGTACCGCTATTCGCAGGGGTAGTACCACTTGAAGGCATAAGCAGCAGTACCGCCCCGATCGGGCTCGGCTACCGCCTCGACTCGAGGGGTATTTTCTCTTATCGGATATTGCGGTAGTAGCACTGCCACCACCGCGGCTAGTACCGCTCCGCCCCTCTCTTCGTCTGTTGCCCCGGCTTTTCTACTGCACGGTAGTACCGCTTGGGGTCGTGGTAGTACCGCTGCTAGCCGCGGTAGTACCGCCCCACCCAGCGGTAGTACCGCTCTGTGCAGGCAGATGTCTGGGTAACGGTTCACTTTGCTTCCCCACTATATAAGGAGGTCTTTGATGTCTGCTAGAACTACGTCGGTATTTCCCAAAGAGGAAGGGATGATGCAGTATAGCAGCGGTAGGTATTTCCCTCAGTGATGAGACCAAGGTTATCGAACCAGTAGGAGAACCAAGCAACACAACGTAAACAACACCTACACACAAATAACAAATACTCGCAACCCGAAGTGTAAAAGGGGTTGTCAATGCCTTTCGGGTGACAGATGTGATAGAGTTGTAAATATTGATAGATTGAATGATAAATAAGATAAATTGCAGCAAGGTATTTTTGGGTTTTTGGTTTAGTAGATCTGAATATAAAAGCAAAGGAAAATAGATTGCAAAGGAAAATAATATGAGAAAGTGACCCTGGGGCCGTAGATTTCAGTAGTGGCTTCTCTCGAGAAAATAGAAAACGGTGGGAAAACAATTACAGTTGGGCAATTGATATAACTTCAAATAATCATGACGATATCCAGGCAATGATCATTATATAGGCATCACATCCAAGATTAGTAGACCGACTCCTGCCTGCATCTACTACTATTACTCCACACATCGACCGCTATCCAGCATGCATCTAGTTTTTTAAGTTCATGGAGAAACAGAGTAATGTAATAAGAACGATGATATGATGTAGACAAGATCTATTTATGTAGAAATAGACCCCCATCGTTTTATCCTTAGTAGCAACGATACTTACGTGTCAGTTCCCCTTCTGTCACTGGGATCAAGCATCATAAGATCGAACCCACTACAAAGCACCTCTTCCCATTGCAAGATAAAGAGATCAGGTTGGCCAAACAAAACCCAATATCAGAGAAGAAATATGAAGCTATAAGCAATCATGCATATAAGAGATCAAAAGAAGACTCAAATAACTTTCATGGATATAAAAAGATAGATCGGATCATAAACTCAGAGTTCATCGGATCCCAACAAACACACCACAAAAGAGTTATATCATATGGATCTCCAAGAGACCATTGTATTGATAATCAAAAGAGAGAGAGGAGGCCATCTAGCTACTGACTATGGACACGTAGGTCTACAAGGAACTACTACACATCATTGGAGAGGCACCAATGGAAGTGGTGAACCCCTCCGTGATGGTGTCTAGATTGGATCTGGTGGCTCTAGACTCTGCAGCAGCTGGATCAAAATTCTGTCGACTCCCCTAGGGTTTCTGCAATATTGAGGTATTTATAGAGCAAGGAGGCGGTCCGGGGGGCACCCAAGGTGGGCACAACCCACCAGTGCGTGCCTGGGCCCCCAGGCGCACCCTAGTGGGTTGTGCTCCCCTCGGAGCTCCCCCCAGGTGCAGCCCTGACCCATTCGATGTCTTCTGGTCCAAAAAAAATCCACAAAAATTTTCGCTGCGTTTGGACTCCGTTTGATATTGATTTCTTGCGTTGTAAAAAACATGCAGAAAATAACAACTGGCACTTGGCACTATGTCAATAGGTTAGTACCAAAAAATAATATAAAATGACTATAAAATGATTATAAAACATCCAAGAATGATAATATAAAAGCATGGAACAATCAAAAATTAAAGATAGACGTATCAATCTTCTTCCTCTTGAAGACCTACCTCTTTCCCCCCAAGCTCCATTGTTGCTCCAAAAGCTCATTTTCGCCCGATCTCTATGTCGATGTCAAAACCGGCGGATCTCGGGTAGGGGGTCCCAAACTATGCATCTGAGGATTGATGGTAACAGGAGGCTGGGGACATGATGTTTACCCAGGTTCAGGCCCTCTCGATCGAGGAAAAACCCTACTTCCTGCTATATTAATATGGATGAATATGAATACAAGAGTTGATCTACCTCGAGATCGTATTGGCTAAACCCTAGAGTCTTGCCTATGAGGATTTGTGTTTCTCTATTAGCATCTACGGACTAAACCCTCCGGTTTATATATGCACCGGAGGGCCTAGGGTTTGTACATAACCATCTTGTAGAGGAAGGAAAGATTACACCCGAACCTAAAACTTGCCATTATACGAATACATGAGTCCTATCCGGATACGAGAGACGATCTTCGACTATGATCTTCATGGCCCACCAGTCCGGCCCACCAAGAGTTATCTGGCCACCCGAGGACCCCTCGATCCAGGACTCCCTCAGTAGCCCCTAAACCTGTCTTCGATGAAGATGAGTTCGGCTTCCGTATTGTCTTCGGCATTGCAAGGCGGGTTCCTTCTTCCAAATATATTTTCTGCAAAAAGGAGTATTGTGTTCAGCTCTGCAAGGTTAGTACAACCCTTAGCCTCGAAGGCAAGGCTCTTAAAAGAAAATGAATAGTGTGTCTTTACTGACAACTTTTTTGTGAAGCGTCACGTCCATCCCACTAACATACCGAACCATTTTATTTGGTCCTGGTTTCGCGTTTCGAGGTATATCCTCATTGACACGTCTTATCAGAATAGAGATCGTGCCCGCTTATTGTGGGATCCTTTTCAATATGACGTGAGCACCCACGCCGTGCATTACGCACGCTCACTTTGGGAACCGACGAGGTTTATGGTTAAAGTGGGTGGACGTTCTGTATTCACATCATTATAAAAGGACACCAATCCCTTTCATCAGCCCCACGCCTTCCTCAATCTCGAGCTCTCCAATCTCCCTAGCCCTAGCTTCCCCATCTCCAGCGCCCACCGCTCTGCGTTCCTCAACCACCGCCTCCTTCCCTAGCAATGACTGGTTCCAGCGCCAGGGGCAAGTGGGAGGCCTCCACGACCACCGAAAAAACCGTGGAGGATCTGCGGAGTGCGAGCTATCTCGCTACTAATATCACGCACCGAGTTCCTGCCAAGGGTCACCTGATTCCTATCCCAGAGGTGGGTGAGAGGGTAGTGTTTACTTCTCACTTTGTTAGGGGGCTAGGGTTTCCGCTCCACCCCTTTGTTCGGGGTTTGTTGTTCTTCTACGGGCTAGATTTCCACGATCTAGCCCCGAACTCAATCCTTCACATCTTCGCTTTCATAGTGGTGTGTGAAGCTTTCCTCAGCATCCCTACACACTTCGGCCTATGGCTCAAAACCTTCAACGTGAAGCTGAAGGTGGTGGATGGGCAACATGCTGAGTGCGGGGGCGCCATGATTAGCAATCTCTCAAATGCGAATTGGCCCAAAGGGTCATTCGTTGAGATGAATAAGGTCTGGCAGCAGGAGTTGTTCTATATCACCGAACCCCGCGCCGCCAAATGGGCGGCAGAGCCTGCTTTTAAATCTGGACCCCAGAGAGGTTGACCTCCTGGACCAAAAAGGGACTGTACTGGGGGTCTCAAACTGAAGTGACGACACTCCAAAGCCATGTGTCTGGCGTGATTTCCAAGGGGCACCTGCTCTCGTCCGTGGTCCAGGTAATGCTGGCCCGGGTTGTTCTCCCTTGCCGAAGCCGGGACTCCTCCCTATGGGAGTTCGATCCGGCAGGAGATAAGCCTCTGAAGCATCTCTTCGACTTTACGCACAAAGAGATCTGGAAGCATCTTTTCAAGAGCGAGAAGGAGTGTCCGGAACAAACCGAGCAGGAGGCCTTAAATCTGATGTCGGGTAGGAGGCCTTAAATATGATGTTGGGTAGGAGAAAAGCCTCTCAAGCATCTATCGATCGTAGTATAAAACTAAGTCATCGGATTGCGGACTAGGTTCTCGCCTATCATGACGGTCGGTTTTCGGCTTTCTCTACTGAGGTACTTGACCGGATGAGCCAGAAGTACAATCGCAGTAGTTCTCCCTTTACACCCTAGCCAAACAATCGGGAATGTAGGGGTAAGCATAGGAGTCGGGCAACCCAACTATTGACCCAAGACCTGATTCGGAACTGATGCATATAAGGCAAACATCCAGGACGCCGAACACTCCCTATAGGTGTTCGGTCTTTTCGACATATACCGGGCTAAATACAACCCCTGGTAATGGATCCTTATTGACAAGACACATGTGGCAATCTGATGTGGGGAGAGAACATTTTATGGTGAGTGAATAAAACTTCGAACATAGTGTGAATCAAGTTGCTCTATTAATATCCCTTTATAGTACGGTGAGTCGCCGGCTTACAGATAATGCTGATAACTTTCTTGGACATTTTACAGAAAGATATATAACAAGAAAAAGAAAAAAAGGTTTACACAGGGTCTTAATCTAAAAAGAAACCTGGAAAGAAAGAAAAAATCCAGTGTGGCCATGACAAGACTGGTTCATTTAATGAACCTAAAAAGATAATTTTAGAGTCCGCATAGGGTCAAGCCAAACTATGGACTATATGCAGTGTGCCCCCAGCGCCGCCCAAGGGATTTTTAAGGCATAATTATGCACTCGAGGTACATGTGCTATCACCTTATGGGGCAATCGATGGGGGCGTAGCTGCTAATCTAGCTCAGGTTCATCTAAGCTGCCGCACAGAGGCGTGTGCCGGACATGTTTAGTTATGTCCGCGACCGACACATTATCCGGCTTGAATAGGCCGTTTTGGACTTCGGCTGCTATGGTCGTTGTGTCCTCCTCCGTACAGAGAGAGCACTCCATATTTCCATTGACCGTGATGACGCCACGTGGTCCAGGCATTTTAAGCTTTAGATAAGCATAATGCGGGACTGCATTAAAGCGAGCGAAGGCCGTTCTGCCGAGTAGAGCATGATAGCCACTTCGGAATGGAGCTATGTCGAAGATTAACTCTTCGCTTCGAAAGTTATCAGGAGAGTCGAATACAACCTCCAATGTTAAAGAGCCCGTGCAGCGGCCTTCTACGCCCGGTATCACTCCTTTAAAGGTCGTGCTGCTTGGCTTGATTCTCGAAGGGTCTATCCCCATCTTGCGGACGGCGTCCTGATATATCAGATTAAGACTGCTACCGCCGTCCATGAGGACTCGGGTGATATGATATCCATCGATTATTGGGTCGAGCACTAGGGCAACCGAACCCTTATGACGAATACTAGTTGGATGATCCCTGCGATCGAAGGTGATCGGATAGGCCGACCATGGGTTGAATTTGGGGGCAACATGCTCAACGGCGTAGACATCTCGGAGTACGCGCTTGCGCTCCCTCTTTGGGATATGAGTGGCATATATCATGTTCACTGTTTTAACCTCCGGTGGAAATTTCTTCAGGTTCGTCCTCGTCTTCGCTCTGAGGCTCTTTCCCCTTGTGTTCGGCATTGAGCCTGCCGGCCTGCTTAAAGACCCAACAATTACGGTTGTTATGGTTTGCAGGTTTCTCTGGGGTGCCATGGATTTGGCAGGGCCTATCTAATATTTTGTCGAGACTAGATGGACCATCTTTGCTGCCTTTAAATAGCTTCTTCCATTGACCGGGTCTGGAGCTGCTGAATCCGGCGTTTACCGCTGTATCATCTGGGCTTCTAGCATTGTTTTGACGTTTGTTTTTGTTACGTCCTGGATTTCCGTTGCCGTCCCTCGCTTCAGATGTTCCAGGGTCGCTGGTCCTGCTATGAGCCAACCAGCTATCCTCACCTGCGTAGAAACGGGTCATGAGTGTAGTTAGGGGTGCCATTGTCCTCGGCTTTTCCTGTCTGAGGTGTCTGGCTAGCCATTCATGCCGGACACTGTGCTTGAAGGCCGCTAAGGCTTTAGCGTCCGGATAGTCGACAATTTGGTTCTTCTTAGTGAGAAACCGATTCCAAAGCTTACGGGCTGACTCCCTGGGTTTTTGGATGGTGTGACTTAGATCGTCAGCGTCCGGGGGCCGGACATAGCTCCCTTGAAAATTGTCCCGAAAAGCGTCCTAAAGTTCTTCCCAACTCCCAATGGAGTTCTCTGGGAGGCTGTTTAGCCAGTGCCGAGCTGGTCCTTTCAGGTTGAGGGGTAGATATTTAATGGCGTGGAGATCATCTCCTCGAGCCATGTGGATGTGAAGGATGAAGTCTTCTATCCATACGGCAGGATCCGTCGTTCCATCGTACGCTTCGATGTTCACGGGTTTAAACCCTTTATAAAATCATGATCCAACACCTCATCGGTGAAGCACAGAGGGTGTGCGGCGCCTCTGTATTTTGCAATATCATGGCGTATGTCCGATGGTTGTGATGTTCGGTATTGACCCCGAACTGGTATATGACCGGCATGATTGGCTTGATAGCCGCCGTCTCGTGCAGGAGCTCGGCCCCTAGGTCCGTAGATACACCTGGTCTTGATAGCTTTTTTGTTCGCCGTTGCTAGCCACTCTGTCCCGTCCATGAGGTGGTTGGTCTGGTTTATTGGCGGTATTATTCTTCGTCGGTATAGGCGCAGCGGCCTCGTCGTCGAATTCGGGCAGCAGTTTACGCTTAGGATAGCCTTTGGTTTGGCCGTTATAGTCATGTTTTTGCTCAACATCTAGTACTTTGTTCCATCTGTCGTTGAGCGTATCATGTGCGGCTCGAATCCGTCTCTGCTGCTTTTTCAGGCTCCTTGCAGTGGCAATAAGCCTCCGATGGAAGCGCTTTTGTTCTGAGGGTTCTTATGGGACGATGTTGTCGTCGCCCAGGCTCACTTCTTCTTCGGAGACAGATTCGTAATTACTGTCTTTGGCATGACTGTCATCAGACAGCGGCTTCAGACTCTGTTCGCCATCCTCTCACTCCTCCTGCTCCATCGTTGGGTCCGCGGAGTCTTCGGCTTGTTCCGGAATATCACCGTCGTTAGTGACAGTGTTACTATCTTTTCCTTTACAGGATTTGGTTCGAGGCTTTGGACGCCGACGTTTGGGAGGTTCTTCATCAGGCTTGTCCTCTAAGGGATCGTTTTCGCCGTCGCCCTCCTTCTCCTTAGGTGTATCCATCATGTACACGTCGTATGAAGACGTAGCTGTCCACCGCCCGGTTACGGGCCGGCTTTGATCTGGATCTGCTTTGGCTTCGAGGTCCATCCCTTCGAAGTCTTCGGAAGCGTAGTCAAGTAGATTGGTTAGATCTTCAACCGTGGCTACCAAGTGGGTGGTGGGTGGGGAGCAAAATTCTCCATCAGCCTCCAGTTCGAACCGGATACAATGCGGCTCAGTGTCCCCATCTAGGGAGAGGGATCTTAACGACTTTAGCATGTCACCAAAGGGTGAGTGCGGGAAGATATCTGCAGTACTGAATTCGGCGATAGACGCCTGATCGGGCTTAAAGGGCGCATATGCGCGTGATTGATACGTCCAAAACGTATCTATAATTTCTGCTTGCTCCATGCCACTTTTGGGTGATATTGCTATGATATTTATAAACTTCCATACACTTTTGATCATATTTGGACTAACCTACTAATCTAGTGCACCCCAGTGCCAGTTTCGGTTTTCGGCTGTTTTTGTATTTCAGGTTTTCACATTACGAGAACTGTCAGGAAAAATCCAGAAAAATTATATAAAAAATCAGCGTTCCAGAACCTACCATGCGCCCGAAGTACAGCCGGGGGGGGGGGCACCAGGGCCCCAGGCGCCCTGGCGGCACCCCCCCTGGGCCGCGCCGGGGGGGGGGGGCCTGGGCCCCCCGAGCCCCGTCTGGTGCCCCCCTTTGGCATATATTTAGAGCGTCCTTCGAAACCCTCGGGACGGGAACTCTTTTTCGCGATCTCATCTCTGTTCCGCCGCCGCCGCCGCTTCCAAGATCGGGAGCACCAGGAGAACTCTTCCCGGCACCCTGCCGGAGGGGAGGATCACCATCGGGAGCCTCTCCACCACCATGGACGCCTCCCGGATGAGTTGTGAGTGGTCTCCCTTGGACCATGAGTCCATGACCAGTAGCTATGTGATGTTCTCCTCCCGTTCTTGTGCTTCACTAATTAGTCCTCGTGAGCTGCCCTACATGATCGAGGCACATATGTAATCCTTATGCTGTTGCTATGATGAGTTTGCTGGGATCCGATGGATTATGAGATTATGTTCAGATTTTGATTGCGTAATATATTTGATCTACCTCTTTTATATTTATGTTCGTAAGTAATTCTTGCATGTTCTCCGTTGTTATTTATTGCTTTGGCCAAGTAATACGTAGTGACTCCAAGAGGGAACGTTATGCTTGATTGTGGGTTCATGCCCCTCGATGACTAGCTTGAGTGACAGAAACATGAGTCTAGGGGATGTGCTATTGCCACAAGGGGGAAAACAACGGTGCTTGTGCCCGCGGGTGCAAGGATTGTTTACTTTACGCAAAGTTCTTTTAATGTAGTTGTCTGTTGCTTTGAGTTTACACTATGGGTGGGGCTCGCAACTTAATACCAGCGAGATGTTCTGGATAGATATCTCAAGGTGGATGATTAGTAGTAGATATTGATGGATTTCGGTCTACTTACTTTGGCGTACCGCCCATGCTTTGAACCTCAACCTTTCTTGCAATGTAGTCAGCATTGGTTTGCGTTCGTGGTCCTGTCAATTGCCCAGCTATAATTCGTTTACCTCACATAGCTGTTTTATCGTCTTTTGGGAGAGAGACATCACTAGTGAACATCATGAGACTCCGGTCCATATTACCATCATTGATCACATCCGCTATTTACTTTTCTCTTTTACTTACTATTGCAAACATTATCTATCACTACTATCATTTGCGTTTAATCCTTTGTGAACTACAAGGCCGGAGGGATTGACAACCTCTCTGTACTCGTTGGGAGCAAAGTTATTTGTATATGTGTGCAGGTCCACGTTGATTGCTAATATCTGGCGCCGATAGCAGTTGACACCTACTTGTTGAACCTAGGAGTCTCTGGGGATTCGATCCTTGGCATCTTTGCGAAGGGAAAAACTTCCACAACACTGCATCTCACACCTTCCACTTGGGGTAACCAACGAGGGGTTAGAGGCCCATCAAGGAGTTTTTCTGGCGCCGTTGCCGGGGACTCCACTCTTCAGGATAGGGGAGTTGCATGCTATCTTTTACCTTTGCTTTTTAGTCTTGTTAGTTTACCTTTCAGTTTTTGCTTTAGTACCTTTTATCGAAAATCACAAAAATAGTTATCTCGTTCTTTAGTTGTCATTATGTCGGGTCCGTTTGTCTTTGACGAGGCAGAAGTTCTCACCTTTAAACAAAGAGGTGGGGAAAGTTTGAAAGATGCTTGGTATAGAATTAATGATTCACAAAAAAGAGCCACCAAGAAGCAACCTACTACTATCTTGCTTAGAAATTTTTATGTTGGAATTACTTCTTGGAATAGGTTTATTCTAGATACTGCTATCAATGGGAATTTCCTAGAGGCCCCAGTTTGGGAGTCTCTTAGTATTATTGAAAATCTTGTTGGGAATCTCCCTGTTGTTAGCATTCGAGAGGACATCACCCTAGCTCACATTATGAAAAAACTTGAAAAGATAGAGCTAGAGATGCCAAGCATTAATAAGATAAATGAGTTGGATCGTAAGATCCAAGGGAATTTGAATAGACTTGATAGCTCCATGCATAAAATTTTTTAAATTTTGGAGACCGTCAAATTCCATGACTTGGACTCTTCTAGGATAGACAAGATTGAGGAAATATTTGATACCCTAGGAACTACCTTCTCCTCGATCAAAACCAAAAAGGTAGAAACTCCGGCAAAGAGGGAGCCTAAGTTCGTTCACGTTCCAAAGGCTCCCCGTTCTAAAAGTAATCCATCTATTGCCAAAGGGGTTGAAACTGTAAAGACCTTGGAAGAAACACCCGTCTTTGATAAATTTATAAATGAATCTTCCCTTGACTTTTATCCTTTTGGTCTTCTACCTAGGAGTATCTCTATGAGGCCTTTATTTGAGAGTCCTCTTAAGACTAGTTGTATTATTGAAGAGCTTTTTGATGATCTTGATGATGGTTCAATTGATACAACTTGATCTATATGCATTATACCTAGCTTAAAGGCATAAAAAAGCGCTTTTGGGAGGCAGCCCACATGAATAAATTTTTATATTTTGCTTTTGTTGCGTCTTGATGTTGTTTACTACAGTAGCATCATCATTGTATCTTTGCTTTTCATATTTGTGCCAAGTATAGCCTCTGATTGCTAGAAAGTTCAAAAGTTGTGAGGTGCTGTCCAGGAAACAGATTCTGTCCTTGGATAGAAAAATTCGTATAAAATCACCAGATCATCTTTTTGGTCTGAGTTTTTTCGACAGCGTTCTCAATATAATTTTCTTTCGTGCATCTGTTCTGAGTTTTTTGATTTGAGTTGCAGAAGTACCCCGAACAATTCATTTACTACCTGCTGTTCTGTTTTTCACAGATTCTGACCTGTTTTGCCTTTCCTTCATTTTGCAAACCAAGAGCTTGCTTTTTCTTTGCAAAAACCTTTTGTCAATCTTGAGAAACAGTAGAACTTCAAGAATATCTTTATTTCCAGCAAGGACCAATTATTTTATTAAGGGTACTAACCTCGCTAATCAGATTATGATGAGTTATGTATGAAGGGAGTTTTCAAGTGTGCGAGGGAAGATGATAAAAAGATTCAGGAGTGTCAAGCACTCAAGCTTGGGGATGCCCCCGTGCCCCCCCCCCAAGAAATATTCAAGGAGACTCAAGCGTCTAAGCTTGGGTATGCCCCCGTGCATCCCCTTCTCCATCAACATTATCAGTTCGTCTTTCGTTTCGCTATATTTTTATCACTTCATGTGTTATGTGCTATGCTTGGAGCGTCTTGCTTTTAGTTTCCTTTTTAGTTTTTCATAACGAGTCGGAACTCAGCTTTCTTTATGTGGGAGAGAAACACGCTCCACTTCTACCTAGAACATAACATAGAATTTTCATGTCTATCTTTGCTGTGTGTGTTCTTTGTCTTTTAATAGCTACTATCATGTTCAGCTCTTAGTATTCATGCTTATCTTTTCAAAGAGCTTTTGTTTAGTTGGTTTCTTGAACTCTCTTTAATTATCATGCTTACCTTATTAAGAGAGTTTGCTTCCATTGCATTGGTTAATATGTCTATGATAAAGATGCTACGTGCATAACGACGCTTAGTAGTTCAGGTTTTCTTATGGTTAGTCTCAAATAGCTGGGGGATTCCCAATGTGTTATTGGAGTACCAACTTGATTTGTTTGCCTATGATGTGGTATGGTTTAGTAATATCTTCCTTCGAGAATTTATTTTGATTGACTTGGCGTATGCTCACGCATATTTAAGACTATAAAGAAAGTCTGTCAAGCCTTGATGGTCTTTTATTTCTGAGTAGCGATATAACTACCATGCCTGATTCAATGTTGCTTTGTCGCTCTGCATGATTATGACCGTCCTTGCTCTCTTAGTTGGTCGCTCCCAGTCTTTTGCTAACCTCCACCTGTACTAAGCAGACTAACTTTGCAATACATAGCTCATGGGAAAGTAGCTTAAAAACTATTGTGGTAAAGAATATGTTGCTTATGTATCTTATTTCTTATAAGTTGCTTGCTGAGCGGTAACCATATTTCTGGGGACGCCATCAACTGTCACACTTTTGTTGAATATCATGTGAGTTGCTATGCATGTTCGTCTTGTCTGAAGTAAGGGTGATTTGCCATGGGTTGAATGAGTATGCATATTGTTAGAGAAGAACATTGGGCCGCCAACCAAAGCCATGTATCATGGTGGAAGTTTTAGCTTGGACACTAATCCTCAATCTCTTATGAGAATATGTTTAAGCATTAAAGAGGAGTCCATCATCTATTTTCTATGTTGTCCCGGTATGGATGTCCTCAAGTTGAGATCTATCAAAAACGAGAAATCAAATGCGATTTATCTCCTTGGACCTTTGTACAGGTGGCATAGAGGTACCCCTTTGTGACACTTGGTTGAAACATATGTAATGCAATGATAACCCATGGAAATCCGAGCTAATTAGGACAAGGTGCGAGCACTATTGGTATTCGATGCATGAGGCTTGCAACTTATAGGATGTCTTATGCATGACACATATGAAGTACTACTACCGTTGACAAAATTGCTTCTATGTTTTCAAAATAAAAAGCTCTAGCACATAACCATTCTTTTACTTTTATGTTGAGTCTCCACCTTCTTTCTTCAAGCACCAACTACTGAGAGCATGATTGTCATTCTAAGTGTAATGTGCATTGTTCCAAAGTAGCATTGTCTTTTGCATGATTGTGATATCGTTTATTTTGAAATCATTGTATCTAGTCATCACTTAAACCTTGAAGGTGCCCCTGCATTTATGTTTTGCTTCACTAAAGGGGGCAAGCTAGATATCACTTTATCATATTTGCACACCATGTTCATTGCAAATCTTTTTGATGTTTCAGTTTCATATTGTAAAAATTTCAGTCATTTGTGATTTTCTCGTGAGGCAACTTAATTACTACAGATTCATTGTCTCAGTAAGCTTTTGTCATATGACTATGAAAAAGTCCTATATGGTTAATAGCATGTCACCACAAAAATTATTCTTGTTATCATTTACCTACTCGAGGACGAGCAGGAATTAAGCTTGGGGATGTTGATACGTCCAAAACGTATCTATAATTTCTGCTTGCTCCATGCCACTTTTAGGTGATATTGCTATGATATTTATACACTTCCATACACTTTTGATCATATTTGGACTAACCTACTAATCCAGTGCACCCCAGTGCCAGTTTCTGTTTTCGGCTGTTTTTATATTTCAGGTTTTCACATTACGAGAACTGACAGGAAAAATCCAGAAAAATTATCTAAAAAATCAGCGTTCCAGAACCTACCTTGCGCCCGAAGTACAACCGGGGGGGGGGGGGCCACCAGGGCCCCAGGCGCCCTGGCGGCGCCCCCCCTGGGCTGCGCCGGGGGGCGCCTGGGCCCCCCGAGCCCCGTCTGGTGCCACCCTTTGGCATATATTTAGAGTGTCCTACGAAACCCTCGGGACGGGAACTCTTTTTCGCGATCTCATCTCTGTTCCGCCGCCGCCGCCGCTTCCAAGATCGGGAGCACCAGGAGAACTCTTCCCGGCACCCTGCCGGAGGGGAGGATCACCATCGGGAGCCTCTCCACCACCATGGACGCCTCCCGGATGAGTTGTGAGTGGTCTCCCTTGGACCATGAGTCCATGACCAGTAGCTATGTGATGTTCTCCTCCCGTTCTTGTGCTTCACTAATTAGTCCTCGTGAGCTGCCCTACATGATCGAGGCACATATGTAATCCTTATGCTGTTGCTATGATGAGTTTGCTGGGATCCGATGGATTATGAGATTATGTTCAGATTTTGATTGCGTAATATATTTGATCTACCTCTTTTATATTTATGTTCGTAAGTAATTCTTGCATGTTCTCCGTTGTTATTTATTGCTTTGGCCAAGTAATACGTAGTGACTCCAAGAGGGAACGTTATGCTTGATTGTGGGTTCATGCCCCTCGATGACTAGCTTGAGTGACAGAAACATGAGTCTAGGGGATGTGCTATTGCCACAAGGGGGAAAACAACGGTGCTTGTGCCCGCGGGTGCAAGGATTGTTTACTTTACGCAAAGTTCTTTTAATGTAGTTGTCTGTTGCTTTGAGTTTACACTATGGGTGGGGCTCGCAACTTAATACCAGCGAGATGTTCTGGATAGATATCTCAAGGTGGATGATTAGTAGTAGATATTGATGGATTTCGGTCTACTTACTTTGGCGTACCGCCCATGCTTTGAACCTCAACCTTTCTTGCAATGTAGTCAGCATTGGTTTGCGTTCGTGGTCCTGTCAATTGCCCAGCTATAATTCGTTTACCTCACATAGCTGTTTTATCGTCTTTTGGGAGAGAGACATCACTAGTGAACATCATGAGACTCCGGTCCATATTACCATCATTGATCACATCCGCTATTTACTTTTCTCTTTTACTTACTATTGCAAACATTATCTATCACTACTATCTTTTGCGTTTAATCCTTTGTGAACTACAAGGCCGGAGGGATTGACAACCTCTCTGTACTCGTTGGGAGCAAAGTTATTTGTATATGTGTGCAGGTCCACGTTGATTGCTAATATCTGGCGCCGATAGCAGTTGACACCTACTTGTTGAACCTAGGAGTCTCTGGGGATTCGATCCTTGGCATCTTTGCTAAGGGAAAAACTTCCACAACACTGCATCTCACACCTTCCACTTGGGGTAACCAACGAGGGGTTAGAGGCCCATCAGTGATTCGGAATGTGGGGCCGGAGTTGAGTCCAAGGTTTCGATAACATAGACCCCGCTTATAGTTGGGTCCGTGTGCGGCTGCAAGACCGTGTAGTCTGCGGCTTCCGTGGCTGGTTGAGCTTCCCGTCCTTGGACGACGCGATCTTTTCCGGATCTAGGGCCAGAATTGTTGCAGGTGCTATTTCCTGATCTGATGACAGAGCTAGATCGTGTTCATCGTGATGGCAGAGAGAGGTTGCCGCGGGCTCGAATCCGTCAAAGATCAAGTCTCCGCGGATATCGGCAACGTAGTTTAAGCTTCCGAATCTGACTTGATGGCCAGGGCGTAGCTCTCAATCTGCTCGAGGAGGCCTTCAGTGATGGCGCGAAGCGCGAAGCCGCCGAACACGAAGAGCTGTCCGGGAGGGAAGATTCCCTCGGTGTTGTCGTTGTTGTTGATAACGCGATCCATCAGTCCTTCGATCGACGACATAGTGGAACTCTCAATGAAAGCACCAATGTCGGTGTCAAAACCGGCGGATCTCGGGTAGGGGGTCCCAAACTATGCGTCCGAGGATTGATGGTAACTTGAGGCTAGGGACACGATGTTTACCCAGGTTCAGGCCCTCTTGATCGAGGTAAAACCCTACTTCCTGCTATAATAATATGGATGAATATGAATACATGAGTTGATCTACCTCGAGATCGTATTGGCTAAACCCTAGAGTCTAGCCTATGAGGATTTGTGTTTTTCTATTAGCCTCTACGGACTAAACCCTCCGGTTTATATATGCACCGGAGGGGCCTAGGGTTTGTACATAACCATCTTGTGGAGGAAGGAAATATTACACCCGAACCTAAAACTTGCCATACAAATACATGAGTCCTATCCGGATACGAGAGACGATCTTCGACTATGATCTTCACGGCCCACCAGTCCGGCCCACCAAGAGTTATCTGGCCACCCGAGGACCCCCTCAATCTAGGACTCCCTCACTCTCTCCATAGCCAATCAAACTTGTTGATTTTCTAGGGATTAGTTGAGAAGTCCCAAGATCTACACTTCCACCAAGAGAAATTTGATTCCCCCACTTATCCTTTGCGGATCTTGTTACTCTTGGGTGTTTGAGCACCCTAGATGGTTGAGGTCACCTTGAAGCCATATTCCATTGTAGTGAAGCTTCGTGGTTTCGTTGGGAGCCGCCAATTAAGTTGTGGAGATAGCCCCAACCTTGTTTGTAAAGGTTCGGTCGCCTCCTTCAAGGGCACCAATAGTGGAATCACGACATCTCGCATTGTGTGAGGGCGTGAGGAGAATACGGTGGCCCTAGTGGCTTCTTGGGGAGCATTGTGCCTCCACACCGCTCCAACAGAGACGTACTTCCTCTCAAAGGGAAGGAACTTCGGTAACACATCCTCGTCTCCATCGGTTCCACTCTTGGTTATCTCTTACCTTTACTTGTGCAAGTTTATTGTGTTAGATCCTTGTTTGCTTGTGTGCTTGGTATTATTGGATCATATAGGTTGCTCACTTAGTTGCACATCTGGACAACCTATTTTATTGGTAAGTTTAATTTGGTCAATAAAAGCTAAAAATTGTTAGTTGCCTATTCACCCCCCTCTAGCCAACCATATCGATCCTTTCAACCCCGCGTCGCCGCCACTGGAGGGCCGGACGTAGAAACCGTGCTGGTCCCTGGATGGTGGCCACGGGGCAAATCCTCGCTCCTCATGCACTGTGCGCCCCATTCCTTTTCTCCCCAAGATGGTGTCACGCTCCGGCGGCTGGATCTGTTTAGCGGATGCGCGGCGTTGGGGTGTATCAATGGTGATCAAACTGGCATCAGATCTTGGCAGTTGCGGCCTTGGATGTCATGGGCATTGGTTTGCCACAATTTATATGTAGCAGCGGCGACTAGGCATTAGCCGCGAGAATTAGCGGATGTGGCAATTTGCATGATTGGGCAGCCGGTGGCTCGATTTGGCCAAACCACGATGGTGAACTAGATCCACCATTGGCCGCTCGAACGAGGAAGACTCGCGACTATCATAGGACTTATTATTTGGAGTTTTGGCAGCCGTCGTTGACTTTCTCTCCCACCGTTAGTTTGTAGTATGTGTTGCCTAGGCAGTGACGGACATGCGGATCCTCTCGTCGCATGTCAGCATGGCGGTGCATCTTTACTGGCACTGCTCTGGCCATGGTTATCTATGGACATGTGGGGCTGGGGCGATGAGCTGGCCTTTTGCATGTGTGGTGCGGGCAGCCGACGGTGCGATCCTCAGTTGGTGGTGGTGATATAAATCAGATTGGCCGGATGGTAGTGGTTGTAGACTGTTCTGCGGCGACTTCGTACGGATGCACGACATCGAGGTTATCGAAAAGACTTCGGGTGGTTTTATCTCTTGATCTGGTGGATGACTTTTTGCGCGTGTTACAAATTATGGAGAACGACGTTTTTCATGCATTTTTCGTTTTATTGTCCAAAATATAAGAAAAAACTATGGAAAACCGAAAACCCAAAGAACCTTAAAAACCATCTAAAAAGCCGAAAACACGTGCGAAAAAAATACAGAAAGGACGCCCAAGGCGTGACACATGGCGGCGGCTGGCACGCTCTCAACTCTCCTTAAATGACCCTTGGGAGTAAGGATGGCAATGGGTAGGGTATGGGGCGGGTAGAGCAATACCATACCCATACCCGTATATTCAATGGGTACAAAGTTCTACCCATATCCGTACCCACGGGTATGAAACTTTACCCGTACCTATACCCGACGGGTACCCAACGGATAGATCAAACAGTACACTAGTTATTCACAATTTTATATTCATTGATATCACATTTGACAAAAAACACATAACAGAGATGAAGGGATTTGGTGTGATGGTGTGAGCCTTAATTATGGGAGTAGTTGGGTTGCCCAGCTCCTTTGATGTTACCGGCCCTTGCGCATATGTTGGAGCTCCACGAGTAAGGTCCACGTGTCAATATACATGGTAGCGTATGGGTATATCCGCGGGTACAAGGTTATACCTGTGCCCTACCCACGACTTAATGGGTAGGGTATGGGTACTAATTATGGGTATAAGATTATGTCCATACCCTGCCCATGCATGTACGGTATCGACGGGTACCCGTACCCCTGGATAAAATTACCGGAGGTGTGGAAGGAGGGCTCTTTAGATATCGTGCCGGTCCACCCACACAAGCGATTTAGCAAGGCCTTGGGCGATAGCTCAAAATCACTAATTGAGGAGTACTCATTGCAAAGATCACTCCCACCTCCCGAGGTTGGGACAAGTGGCGCATTGCATGTGCGCCACTTGTCGCGACCTTGGACTTTTCCCTTTTTCGTAGATTCATTTATCCAAGACGTTTTATCTCTTAAAATGTACGTACAAATCTCGAACCGTTTTCACCGTTCGATTCCTCATGCCGAGATCTTCAAAACTAGATCCCACCACAAACCGGACGAGAAAACCGACCCGTGAACACGGTTTTTTCCTTTCCGAAAGAGGCACGCATGTGCCTGATACGTCTCCAACGTATCTATAAATTTTTATTGTTCCATGCTATTATATTATCTGTTTTGGATGTTTAATGGGCTTTATTATACACTTTTATATTATTTTTGGGACTAACCTATTAACCCAAGACCTAGTGCAAATTGCTGGTTTTTGCCTATTTCAGTGTTTTGCGGAAAAGGAATATCAAACAAAGTCGAAATGGAATGGAACCTTCGGGAGGATCGTTTTTGGAACGAACGCAACACAGAAGACTTGGAGTACATGCCAGGGAAGCCACGAGGTGGCCACGAGACAGGAGGGCGCGCCCCCACCCTTGTGGGCCCCTCGTAGCTCCACCGACATACTTCATCGTCCTATATATACTCATATACCCTGAAAACATCTGAGAGCGCCACGAAACCCTAATTCCATAGCCGCAACCTTCTGTACCCGTGAGATCCCATCTCGGGGCCAGTTCCGGAGCTCTACCGGAGGGGGAATCGATCACGGAGGGCTTCTACATCAACACCATAGCCTCTCCGATGAGTTGTGAGTAGTTTACCGCAGACCTTCGGGTCCATAGTTATTAGCTAGATGGCTTCTTCCCTCTCTTTGGATCTCAATACAAAGTTCTCCTCGATCTTCTTGGAGATCTATTCGATGTAATTCTTTTTGTGGTGTGTTTGTCGGGATCCGATGAATTGTGGGTTTATGATCAAGATTATCTATGAACACTATTTGATTCTTCTCTGAATTCTTTTATGCATGATTAAAATATCTTTGCAAGTCTCTTCGAATTACCAGTTTGGTTTGACCTACTAGATTGTTCTTTCTTGCAATGGGAGAAGTGCTTAGCTTTGGGTTCAATCTTACGGTGTCCTTTCCCAGTGACAGCAGGGGCAACAAGGCACGTATTGTATTGTTGCCATCGAGGACAAAAAGATGGGGTTTACATCATATTGCATGAGTTTATCCCTCTACATCAGGTCATCTTGCTTAAGGCGTTACTCTGTTCTTATGAACTTAATACTCTAGATGCATGCTGGATAGCGGTCGATGTGTGGAGTAATAGTAGTAGATGCAGAATCGTTTCGGTCTACTTGTCACGGACGTGATGCCTATATACATGATCATGTCTAGATATTCTCATAACTATTCGATTTTCTATCAATTGCTCGACAGTAATTTGTTCACCCACCGTAGTATATGCTATCATGAGAGAAGCCACTAGTGAAACCTATGGCCCCGGGTCTATCTTCTATCATATTAATATTCTATCAACTAGTTATCTTTACTGTTCTTTATTTTGCAATCTTTACTTTTCAATCTATAAAACAAAATACCAGAAATATTTATCTTATTATCTCTATCAGATCTCACTTTTGCAAGTGGCCGAGAAGGGATTGACAACCCCTTTATCCCGTTGATTGCAAGGTTCTTATTTGTTTGTGTAGGTACGAGGGACTTGCATGTAGTCTCCTATTGGATTGATACCTTGGTTCTCAAAAACCGAGGGAAATACTTACGCTACTTTGCTGCATCACCCTTTCCTCTTCAAGGGAAAAACAATGCAAGCTCAAGAGGTAGCAAGAAGGATTTCTGGCGCCGTTGCTGGGGAGATCTACGCACAAGTCATATACCAAGTACCCATCACAAACTCTTATCCCTCGCATTACATTATTTGCCATTTGCCTCTCGTTTTCCTCTCTCCCACTTCACCTTTGCCGTTTTATTCGTCCAGTTTCCGTTCGCCTCCTTTCGCTTGCTTCTTGTTTGCTTGTGTGTTGGATTGCTTGTTTGTCACAGTGGCTCTACCAAATAGCATTGATCCTCACCTTAGAAGGTGGGAAGAGATTGAAAACAATGTCAGAAGCTTTATGTCTTTGCAACTTGAGCATAATAATTTCTTCTGAAACGAGCTTAAAGAACTGAAAAGTTTTATGGAGTACATGAATAAAGAGCTTGATGATATGTCTAAGGAATTTTATGGTTTGAAATCTCAGTTTGCTCATCTTGAGAACTTAATAGCCCAAACTTCGGATAAGCAAGCCACCTTATTTAATAAGATGGCCGCTAAACCAGAAGATCTAGATAATAACGATGTAGATCTAAAAGTGATTGATGTGTCTCCTATTAAATCCTTGTTTTCTAATATAAATCTTGATAAAGATGGGACTGGAGATGAGTCAACTTTAGTTAAAAGGCGTCCCAATGATTCAGAGTTTTTAGATCTTGATGCAAAAATTGTTGAAAGTGGGATTGAAGAGGTCAAAACTTTACATAGCAATGAACCCACTATTTTGGATTTCTAGGAATTTAATTATGATAATTGCTCTTTGATAGATTGTATTTCCTTGTTGCAATCAGTGCTAAATTCTCCTCATGCTTATAGTCAAAATAAAGCTTTTACCAAACACATTGTTGATGCTTTAATGCAATCCTATGAAGAAAAACTTGAATTAGAAGTTTCTATCCCTAGAAAACTTTATGATGAGTGGGGACCTACTATTAAAATTAAGATTAAAAATCATGAATGCTATGCTTTGTGTGACTTGGGTGCTAGTGTTTCCACAATTCCAAAAACTTTGTGTGATATGTTAGGTTTCCATGAACTTGATGATTGTTCTTTAAATTTGCATCTTGCGGATTCTACCATTAAGAAACCTATGGGAAGGATTAATGATGTTCTTATTGTTGCAAATAGGAAATATGTGCTCGTAGATTTCATTGTTCTTGATATAGATTGCAATCCCGCATGTCCTATTATTCTTGGTAGACATTTCCTTAGAATGACTGGTGCAATTATTGATATGAAAGAAGGAAATATTAGATTCCAATTTCCGTTAAGGAAAGGCATGGAACACTTTCCTAGAAAGAATATAAAATTACCTTATGAATCTATTATGAGAGCCACTTATGGATTGCCTACCAAAGATGGCCATACATAGATCTATTGTTGTATCATGCCTAGCTAGGGGCGTTAAACGATAGCGCTTGTTGGGAGGCAGCCCAATTTTATTTTATTTGCTTTTACTTCTGTTTAGTAATAAATAATGCATCTAGGTTATGTTTATATGTGGTTTTGTGTTTTAATTAGTGTTTGTGCCAAGTAGAACCTTTGGGAAGACTTGGGTGAAGTCTATGCGATCATGCTGTAAAAAACAGAAACTTTAGCGCTCACGAGATTAGCTGACATTTTTTACTGGAGAGTGATTTTCAGTTGATTCTTTTTGAAGATAATTAATAGACAAATTCCTCACGTCCACCAGTTTATTTAAGAATTTGTAGAGTTACATAAGTATTCGAAAGTTACAGATTGCTAGAGCCTGATCTGTTTTTGACAGATTCTATTTTTCGTGTGTTGTTTGCTTATTTTGATGAATCTATGAGTAGTATCGGGGGGTATGAACCATAGATAAGTTGGAATACAGTAGGTTTAACACAAATGTAAATAAAGAATGAGTTAAATACATTACCTTAAAGTGGTGGTTTGTTTTCTTATACTAACGGAGCTCACGAGATTTTCTGTTAAGTTTTGTGTTGTGAAGTTTTCTAGTTTTTGGGTAAGATTTGATGGACTATGGAACAAAGAGCGGCAAGAGACTAAGCTTGGGGATGCCCAAGGCACCCCAAGGTAAAATTCAAGTGCAACCAAAAGCCTAAGCTTGGGGATGCCCCGGGAAGGCATCCCCTCTTTCGTCTTCGTCTATCGGTAACTTTACTTGAGACTATATTTTTATTCACCACATGATATGTGTTTTGCTTAGAGCGTCATGTATGATTTGAGTCTTTGTTTTTTAAGTTACAACAATCATCCTTGGTGTACACACCTTTTGAGAGAGACACTCATGAATTAGAATTTATTAGAATACTCTATGTGCTTCAGTTATATCTTTTGAGCTAGATAGTTTTGCTCTAGTGCTTCACTTATATCTTTTTAGAGCACGGCGGTGGTTTTATTTTATAGAAATTATTGATCTCTCATGCTTCACTTATATTATTTTGAGAGTCCTTTAGAACAGCATGGTAATTTGCTTTGGCTATAAAATTAGTCCTAATATGATAGGCATCCAAGATGGGTATAATAAAAACTTTCATATAAAGTGCATTGAATACTAAGAGAAGTTTGATACTTGATGATTGTTTCGAGATATGAGGATGGCGATATTAGAGTCATGCTAGTAGAGTAGTTCTGAATTTGAGAAATACTTGTGTTGAGGTTTGCAAGTCCTGTAGCATGCTGATACGTCTCCAACGTATCTACTTTTCCAAACCCTTTGCCCTTGTTTTGGACTCTAACTTGCATGATTTGAACGGAACTAACCCGGACTGACGCTGTTTTCAGCAGAACTGCCATGGTGTTGTTTCTATGCAGAATAAAAAGTTCTCGGAATCGCCTGAAAATCAACGGAGAATTATTTTGGAAAATAAAAAAATATCTGCAAGAAGATCCTCACCGGGGGGCCCATACCCTGTCCTCGAGGGTGGGGGGCGCGCCCCCCTTCCCAGGGCGTGCCCCTTGCCTCGAGGCCCCCCCCCCCCCGATGCTCCACCGACGTACCCCCAGATCCTATATCTTCCGTTTCGGGGAGAAAAAATTAAGAGAGAAGGAATTATCGTGTTTCACGAGACGGAGCCGTCGCCAAGCCCTAATCTCTCTCGGGAGGGCTGATCTGGAGTCTATTCAGGGCTCCGGAGAGTGGAGATTGTCGCCATCATCATCATCAACCTTCCTGCATCACCAATTCCATGATGCTCACCGCCGTGTGTGAGTAATTCCATCATAGGCTTGCTGGACGATGGTGGGTTGGATGGGATCTATCATGTAATCGAGTTAGTTTTGTTAGGGTTTGATCCTTAGTATCCACTATGTTCTGAGATTGATGTTGCTATGACTTTGCTATGCTTAATGCTTGTCACTAGGGCCCGAGTGCCATGATTTCAGATCTGAACCTATTATGTTTCCATGAATATATGTGTGTTCTAGATCCTATCTTGCAAGTCTATAGTCACCTACCATGTGTTATGATCCGGCAACCCCGAAGTGACAATAATCGGGACCACTCCCGGTGATGACCATAGTTCGAGGAGTTCATGTATTCACTGTGTGTTAATGCTTTGGTCTGGTACTCTATTAAAAGGAGGCCTTAATATCCCTTAGTTTCCAATAGGACCCCGCTGCCACGGGAGGGTAGGACAAAAGATGTCATGCAAGTTCTTTTCCATAAGCACGTATGACTATATTCGGAATACATGCCTATATTGCATTGATGAACTGGAGCTAGTTCTGTGTCACCCTAGGTTATAACTTCTACATGATGAATTGCATCCGACATAATTTTCCATCACCGATCCAATGCCTACGAGCTTTATCTATATTGCTAGCTGCTTATTTACTTTTCCGTTACTACTATCACAAAAACTACAAAAACACTATCGTTACTTTTATTGCTGCTACCGCCACTATCATATTACTTTGCTACTAAACTATCTTGCTGCAGATACTAAGTTTCCAGGTGTGGTTGAATTGATAACTCAGCTGCTAATACTTAAGAGTATTCTTTGGCTCCCCTTGTGTCGAATCAACAAATTTGGGTTTAATACTTTACCCTCGAAAACTGTTGTGATCCCCTACACTTGCGGGTTATCAAGACTATTTTCTGGCGCCGTTGCTGGGGAGCATAGCTCTGTTCTTTAAGTCACTTGGGATTTATATCTGTTTATCACTATGAAGAATTTGAAGGACTCAAAAACCAAGATCTTACCCTCAACTACGAGGGTAGGTAAGGAACTGCCATCTAGCTCCGCACTTGATTCTCCTTCTGTTATGAGTAAACTTGCGACACCTACTCCTGCTATTGAATCTGATATGTCCTATGTTCTTGATGATGCTACTTCTGCTATGTATGATGAAACTACCTCTATGTCTGATAATGTGCCACTAGGTGAATTTCTAGATGAACAAATTGCTAAGGTTAGGGAGAGTGCAAATGTTGATGATATCATAATGTGCCACTAGGTGAATTTCTAGATGAACAAATTGCTAAGGTTAGGGAGAGTGCAAATGTTGATGATATTTATGAAAGTGATGATGAAACTACTCCCAATAGATATGAATTGTCTGTTGTGCCTGAGGGTTATGTTATGGGTGAAGAAACTGCTACAGACTTTCTTGCTTGCAATGATAGATATGATCTTAAGAAGTTATTATCTAAGCTTAAAGAAAAGTCCTTGAATGCTAGAATGAAACATGACCCTGCTTTTTGTACTTCACCTATCTCTGTTACTGATAAGGATTATGAATTCTCTGTTGATCCTGAGTTAATTACTTTGGTTGAATCTGATCCTTTCCATGGCTATGAGTCTGAAACTGTTGTGGCACATCTTACCAAGTTGAATGATATAGCCACCCTGTTTACCAATGATGAAAAGATTCGCTACTATTATATCCTTAAGTTGTTTCCGTTCTCATTAAAGGGTGATGCTAAGACTTGGTTTAATTCTCTTGATCCTGGTTGTGTGTGTAGTCCCCAGGATATGATGTATTATTTCTCTACTAAATATTTTCCCGCTCATAAGAAACAAGCTGCCTTACGGGAAATATATAACTTTGCTCAAACTGAAGAAGAGAGTCTCCCACAAACTTGGGGGAGGCTTCTCCAGTTACTTAATGATTTGCCTGAACATCCTCTTGAGATGCATGATATACTTGATGTCTTTTATAATGGACTAACCGATGCTTCCAGAGACCACCTGGATAGTTGTGCTGATTGTGTTTTCGGGGAAAGAACAGTTGAACAAGCTGAATTACTATTGAATAATATGCTGGCCAATGAAAATAATTGGACGCTTCCTGAACCAGTCCCTAAGCCAACTACGAAGAAAAGAGGTGTTCTATTTCTCAGTCCTGAAGACATGCAAGAGGCAAAGAAATCTATGAAAGAAAAATGTATTAAAGCTGAAGATGTTAAGAATTTACCACGTATTCAAGAAATACATGGTCCTGATAACCCGACACAGGTAGTAAAGGTAAATTCTCTTTATAGATTTGATGAAGGTGACATTCCTCGTTATAAGTCTGCTAGCCAATGTTTAGATGAGTTTGACAATTTCATTGTTAAACAAGAAAACTTCAATGCTTATGATAGTAGACAATTACAACACAATGCTTATATGATTGAACGCTTGAGTGATTATCTGTCTAGTGCTAAAGGTGAACTGAAACTTATTAGTATACATGCTTCTATGGTCACTACTCAAGTAGAACAAGTACTTAAGTCTTAGAATGATTTGCTCAATGAATTAAATAGTAAGAATAATGACTATGCTGTTAGAGTTGCTACTAGAGGTGGTAAAATGACTCAGGAACCCTTGTATCCTGAAGGCCACCCTAAGAGAATTGAGCAAGATTCTCATAGAGCTAATTTAGATGCACCTAGTTCTTCTAAAAGGAAGAAAAAGAAAAATGATAGGACTTTGCATGCTTCTAGTGAACCTGTAGCTTAGCCACCGGAGAATCCCAATGATATATATGTTTCTGATGATGAGACAAAATCTGGTAATGAACATGAACCTAGTGATAATATTAATGATGATGTTCATGATGATGCTCAACCTAGCAATGATAATGATGTAGCGATTGAACCTGTTGTTGATCTTGATAACCCACAATCAAAGAATCAACGTTATGATAAGAGAGACTTTGTTGCTAGGAAGCACGGTAGGGAAATAGAACCATGGGTTCAGAAACCCATGCCTTTTCCTCCGAAACCATCCAAGAAAAGGGATGATGAGGATTTTGAGCGCTTTGCTGGAATGATTAGACCTATCTTTTTGCGTATGCGTTTGACTAATGTGCTTAAAACAAATCCTTATGCCAAGTATATGAAAGACATTATTACCAACAAAAGAAAGATACCTGAAGTAGAAATTTCCACCATGCTTGCCAATTACACTTTTGAGGGTGGAATGCCTAAGGAATTAGGAGATCCAGGAGTACCTACTATACCTTGCTCCATTAAGAGAAACTATGTTAAAACTGATTTGTGTGATCTTGGAGCCGGTGTTAGTGTTATGACTCTCTCTTTATATCGAAGACTTGACTTGAGTAAGTTGACACCTATTGAAATATCTTTGCAAATGGCTGATAAATCAACTGCTATACCCGTCGGTATTTGTGTGGATGTGCCTGTTGTAGTTGCAAATGTTACTATTCTAACGGACTTTGTTATACTTGATATTCTCGAGGATGATAGTATGTCTACTATTCTTGGAAGACCTTTTTTGAATACTGCAGGGGCTGTGATTGATTGCAACAAAGGCAATGTCACTTTTCATGTCAATGGTAATGAGCATATGGTACACTTTCCGAGGAAACAACCTCAGGTCTACAGTATCAATTATATTGGAAAAACTTCGACTATTACTATTGGAGGTTTTGAGTTTCCTATTCCTACTATCAAGAAGGCATATGACATACTTATTGTTGGGGACATACATATCCCCATTGAGGTAACCTAGTGTTATTCGAAAATTCTCCGGTTTCATGTTACTCGGAAAGAGTTTATTAACAAGACCTGATCAACATTGTTAATGGATTCCTTTTGATGAGCATGGGATAGGTGAATCTAGATAGCACAAACCTTCTGTACCCTCCTTTTACTTTCTGTTAATTAGGTTAAATAAAACAAAAATAGAATTGTCTGTTTGTTTCCAGACTTATCCATGCAATAAAAAAATATCCCGAAAATAAAAGTTCTCCAAATGCCATGAAAATGAAATATGATTTTTTCTAGAATATTTAAGAAAATATGGCACTGAACACACAGCGAGGGGAGCCAACACATGGCCACGAGGGCACAGGGTGCGCCCCCCTGCCCAGGGCGCGCCCCCTGCCTCGTGGGCCCCACGTGGCCCCCCTCCACTTATCATTTCACCCATGCTCTTCTTCTTCCTGCCAAATAAATCCCCAACCAGCTCAAACCCGAGTTCTAGCTCATTTTGCTGCCATTTTCGATCTCCTTGCTCAAAGCACCATTCACCAAACTGTTTGGGGAGATTGTTCTTTGGTATGTGACTCCTTCATTGGCCCAATTAGTTTTTGTTCTAGTGCTTTATATGTTGCAAATTTATGCTGTTGTGGTGACCTTGTTCTTGAGCTTGCATGTCAAATTGTCTTGGTCCCAAGTAGTTCTAATGCATGATATAGCCTCTAGGCACTTGTAGGAGTTGTTGCTATCAATATTGTTGAGTTTGGTTAACTTTTATTTTGAAGTTACTAAAAATTTCAGAATTTTTCATAAAAGGAAAATGTTAAAAAGATTATTGAGGGGCTCCTCCAGCAAGAGCTCAGAGGAGAAGAAGAAAGAAGAAAAACAAGAAGCCCAAGTATAATCTTCCTCGCATGGCGGAAGTTCGACCGTGCGAATGGCCGTGTAATAATTTCATGATGTCCGCCGGTATTTACGAAGACATTTATTGGTTGACGAATAATGCAGGCCTCACCGACTTCCTCAATGACCAGAAAGAACAATATCTCTTACTCACCAACATTTTCCCGCAAAGCTTTCATTTTCACTCTAGGAAAACACCACCTACGGTGGAGTTTCGCTTATATGATGTGGTTAAGGAGTTATCACTTTTAGATTTTTGTGAAATATGCAAAGTACCCTTTGGAGGTAGACTTGATGAACCACGTCATGAAGACGTCAAAGGGTTCATTGACATGATAGCCGTAGGTGAAACTAGACAAGTTTTAGGGGCAAGAATCACTAGTATACACTTCCCTGTTCTGCGCTACTTTGCTTTATTTGCTAGTAGGTGTTTAATTGGTCGTGGGAACAGTGGGAATCTCAGTTCCCCTGATATTATCATTTTACGCCAACCTTTGTTTCAAGACACAACTTTTAGCTTGGGCGCCGTCGTTGCCAAACGATTGAGTCTGAACCGCTCAAAGGGGCCCGTCTTTGGAGGCATCTTTGCTTCTCGCCTTGTTGAATATTTTAATATACCTATTAGGCATCATGAGAAGGAAGAAAAATTGCTTGCCCCTGTTTATCTAGACTACAAGTGCATGGTAGCTCATGACTTTATTGTTAAAGACAAGAATATGCAGCTCAATTATAAATTGAGGTTTGATGAAATATACTGTGAAATTGTTACCTTGCCTGCACCTTCTTTGTTTGATCTATCTACAGGCGTATTCCTCATCACCTCAAATGCCTTGTACAAGTACCAAGGCCAGGCACAAGCTTCAGAGCCTGAGCCAGAACCACCACTTGATCCTTCCCGTCAATCTGTTTATCGGAGGGAGCTGGACGAGCTCGCCAACCAGTGGCATCCAGAGGACACATCTCAGTACACTGGAGGGAGTGGCTTCGATCCCTGGCCATAGACCAACTTAGGCCAAAAGCCTAAGCTTGGGTGAGTATGTGTTTCTCATCGACGTACATTCATGTTAACATTTATTCTAGTTGTCGGTGCTCACACTCTTTCATTGTATCATCCATGCTTAGTTTAAATTTCTTTTTCTTAGCCTTTTTCTTGTGTGCTAGAAAAACCCAGAAAAACAAAAAAATAGTTGTAGCTTCTAGCTAGTCTACTTTCTTTGCGTGTAGTAGTAACTAAAAATGAAAACCCAAAAAGATTTCCCGTTCTTCTTTTGCTTGTTGGGAGCTTTCCCGTGGAAATAGTTCTTTTGTTTTCTTTAGGGGTTGAGAGTAGAAGACCATGATTGAAAATGCTTAGTGGCTCTCATATGCTCTATTGTTGATTTAACCTTGAGCCATATTACCTTGTCTTCTCTCTTGTATTAAATGTCTGCAGATTCCAGCTTAGCCCAATGCACGTGCACTATTATTATTATCCACACCGTTCGGTCGTGCGAGTGAAAGGCAATAAGGATGATATATGATGAACTAATTGAGATGAGAAAAGCTGGTATGAACTCGACCTCTCTTGTTTTTGTAAATGTGATTGCTCGTCGTTCTTTATTCAGCTTGCTATGAATGAAACATGTTTGCAATGACAATTAGAGATCATAGCTGCTTATGCCATGCTTAATTAGCTGAGAGATTATAATGGTCTATCTTGCGTGCCAACATGATATTAAAATGGTTGTGATGTGGTTGATGGGTGGTATCCTCCTTTGAATGATTTAAGTGACTTGACTTGGCACATATTCACGCATGTAGTTGAAACAAATCAACATAGCCTTCACGATATTTATGTTCATGCTGATTTATATCCTACTCATGCTTGCATTCATTGTTGATTAATTTTAATGCATGTTCATGACCGTTGTTGCTCTCTAGTTGGTCGCTTCCCAGTCTCTTTCTAGCCTTCACCTGTACTAAGCGGGAATACTGCTTGTGCATCCACTTCCATAAACCCCAAAGTTATTCCATATGAGTCCACCATACCTTCCTATATGTGGTATTTACCTGCCGTTCCAAGTAAATTTGTATGTGCCAAACTCTAAACCTTCAAATTAAATAATGTTTTGTATGCTCGAACAGATCATGTATCAACTAGGGCTGTCTATATCTTCCATGCTAGGTGGGTTATTCTCACGATGAGTGGACTTCGCTCATCACTCATGAGAAAATGGCTGGTAATCGGGATGCCCAGTCCCATGCTCAAAGTCATAATAATTAAATAAAACTCCCCCAGGGCTGTTGCTGGTTTGGACGGTACCACATGGATTCGGATGGCCGTGGAGTGTGCTTGTTGGTGGTTGGGGGAGTATAAACTTTACTATTCTGTTTGGGAACCGCCTATAATGTGCGTAGCATGGGAGATATCAAGATTCTTGGTTGTTATGTTGACAATGAAAGTATACCGCTCAAAATGTTATTCATCTCTATTTAAAATCGAGCTCTGGCACCTCTACAAATCCCTGCTTCCCTCTGCGAAGGGCCTATCTATTTACTTTTATGCAGAGTCATCATCCTCTTATCAAAAAGCACCAGTAGGAGAGCACCTCTGTCATTACATGTATTACTATTAATTTGCATTTAGTATGATCATGACTGGATCTCTTTTACCATGAATTACAATGTCTAGTCAGTCCTTGATCCTTAAAGGTGCTCTGCATTTATGTTTTGCGGTCTTAGAAAGGGCTAGCGAGATACCATCATGTTATATCATATCATTATTGTTTTGAGAAAGTGTTGTCATCCGAGGTTTATTATTATTGCTCGCTAGTTGATTATGCTATTGATGTGAGTAGTCTTGAGACCTGAAAGTTATTGTGAATGTGGTTAGTTCATGATCTTGTTGAAAACCTGAATGCTAGCTTACGTATTTACAACAACAAGAGCAAACCGAGTTTGTGAAAGTTTTTCTTTATCACTTTTAGTTTATCAACTGAATTGCTTGAGGACAAGCAAAGGTTTAAGCTTGGGGGAGTTGATACATCTCCAACGTATCTACTTTTCCAAACCCTTTTGCCCTTGTTTTGGACTCTAACTTGCATGATTTGAATGGAACTAACCCGGACTGATGTTGTTTTCAGAAGAACTGGCATGGTGTTGTTTTTGTGCAGAATAAAAAGTTCTCGGAATCGCCTGAAAATCAACGGAGAATTATTTCGGAAAATATAAAAAATATCTGCAAGAAGATCCTCACCGGGGGGCCCACACCCTGTCCTCGAGGGTGGGGGCGCGTCCCCCTTCCCAAGGCGTGCCCCCTGCCTCGAGGGCCCCCCGATGCTCCACCGACGTACCCCCAGATCCTATATCTTCCGTTTCGGGGAGAAAAAAGTAAGAGAGAAGGAATTATCACGTTTCACGAGATGGAGCCGCCGCCAAGCCCTAATCTCTCTCGGGAGGGCTGATCTGGAGTCCGTTCAGGGCTCCGGAGAGTGGAGATCGTCGCCATCGTCATCATCAACCTTCCTCCATCACCAATTCCATGATGCTCACCGCCGTGTGTGAGTAATTCCATCGTAGGCTTGCTAGACGGTGATGGGTTGGATGGGATCTATCATGTAATCGAGTTAGTTTGGTTAGGGTTTGATCCCTAGTATCCACTATGTTCTGAGATTGATGTAGCTATGACTTTGCTATGCTTAATGCTTGTCACTAGGGCCCGAGTGCCATGATTTCAGATCTGAACCTATTATGTTTCCATTAATATATGTGTGTTCTTGATCCTATCTTGCAAGTCTATAGTCACCTACTATGTGTTATGATCCGGCAACCCCAAAGTGACAATAATCGGGACCGCTCCCGGTGATGACCATAGCCTACATTGCATTGATGACTTGGAGCTAGTTCTGTGTCACCCTAGGTTATAACTTCTACATGATGAATTGCATCCGACATAATTTCCCATCATCGATCCAATGCCTACGAGCTTTACCTATATTGCTAGCTGCTTATTTACTTTTCCGTTACTACTATCACAAAAACACTATCGTTACTTTTATTGCTCCTACCGCCACTATCATATTACTTTGCTACTAAACTATCTTGCTGCAGATACTAAGTTTCCAGGTGTGGTTGAATTGACAACTCAGCTGCTAATACTTAAGAGTATTCTTTGGCTCCCCTTGTGTCGAATCAACAAATTTGGGTTTAATACTTTACCCTCGAAAATTGTTGCGATCCCCTACACTTGCGGGTCATCACATGCACGTATGGTAACCGTTGTGTGACAAATTTGAAGCATGAGGTATTTCATTGATTGTCATCCTTTGTGTGGAGGTCGGGATCGCGTGATGGTTAACTCCTACCAACCCTTCCCCTAGGAGCATGCGTGTAGTACTTTGTTTGTGAGTTCTTTATGACTAATGTTGAGTCCATGGATTTTACGCACTCTCACCCTTCCACCATTGATAGCCTCTCTTGTACCGCGCAACTTTCCTTAGTACGATACACCCACCATATACCTTCCTCAAAACAGCCACCATACCTACCTATTATGGCATCTCAATAGCCATTCCGAGATATATTGCCATGCAACTTTCCACTGTTCCGTTTATTATGACACCCTTCATCATTGTCATATTGCCATGCACGATCATGTAGTTGACATCGTATTTGTGGAAAAGCCACCATGCATAATTTTTCATACATGTCGCTCTTGATTCATTGCACATTCCGGTACATCGCCGGAGGCATTCATATAGAGTCATATTTTGTTCTAGTATCGAGTTGTAATCCTTGAGTTGTAAATAAATAGAAGTGTGATGATCATCATTATTAGAGCATTGTCCCAGAAAAAAAAGGCCAAATAAAAAAGGGGAAAGGCCAAATGAAAAAAAAGGCCAAAAAAAGGATGGCCCAAAAAAAAGGGACAATGCTACTATCTTCTTTTTCCACACATGTGCTTCAAGGTAGCACCATGGTCTTCATGATAGAGAGTCTCTTGTTTAGTCACTTTCATATGCTAGTGGTAATTTTCATTATAGAACTTGGCTTGTATATTCCAACGATGGGCTTCCTCAAATGCCCTAGGTCTTCGTGAGCAAGCAAGTTGGATGCACACCCACTTAGTTTCTTTTGTTGAGCTTTCATACATTTATAGCACTAGTGCATCCGTTGCATGGCAATCCCTACTCACTCACATTGATATCTATTGGTGGGCATCTCCAAAGCCCATTGATACACCTAGTTGATGTGAGACCATCTTCCTCTTTTGTCTTCTCCACAACCACCACTCTATTCCACCTATAGTGTTATATCCATGGCTCACTCTCATGTATTGCGTGAAAGTTGAAAAGGTTTGAAAAAATTGAAGTATGAAACAATTGCTTGGCTGAAACCGGGGTTGTGCATGATTTGAGTATTTTGTGTGACGAAGATGGAGCATGACCAAACTATATGATTTTGTAGGGACGAACTTTCTTTGGCCATGTTATTTTGAGAAGACATAATTGCTTTGTTAGTATGTTTGAAGTATTATTATTATTTTGTCAATATTAAACTTTTGTCTTGAATCTTTCGGATCTGAACATTCATGCCACAATAAACAAAATTACATTGAGAGGTGTGTTAGGTAGCATTCCAGATCAAAAATTCCGTTTTTATCATTTACCTACTCGAGGACGAGCAGGAATTAAGCTTGGGGATGCTTGATACGTCTCCAACGTATCTATAATTTTTTATTGTTCCATTCTATTATATTATCTGTTTTGGATGTTTTATGGGATTTATTATACACTTTTATATTATTTTTGGGACTAACCTATTAACTCAAGGCCCAGTGCAAATTGTTGTTTTTTTGCCTATTTCACTGTTTCGCAGAAAAGGAATATCAAACAGAGTCCAAATGGAATGAAACCTTCAGGAGGATCGTTTTTGGAACGAACGCAACCCACAAGACTTAGAGTACACGCCAGGGAAGCCACGAGGTGGCCATGAGGCAGGAGGGCGCGCCCAGGGGGGTAGGCGCGCCCCCCACCCTCGTGGGCCCCTCGTAGCTCCACCGACATACTTCTTCGTCCTATATACTCATATACCCTGAAAACATCCGAGAGCACCATGAAACCCTAATTCCATCGCCGCAACCTTCTGTACCCGTGAGATCCCATCATGGGGCCTGTTTCGGAGCTCTACCGGAGGGGGAATCGATCATGGAGGGCTTCTACATCAACACCATAGCCTCTTCGATGAGTTGTGAGTAGTTTACCACAGACCTTCGGGTCCATAGTAATTAGCTAGATGGCTTCTTCTCTCTCTTTGGATCTCAATACAAAGTTCTCCTCGATCTTCTTGGAGATCTATTCGAAGTAATTCTTTTTTTCGGTGTGTTTGTCGAGATCCGATGAATTGTGGGTTTATGATCAAGATTATCTATGAACAATATTTGATTCTTCTCTGAATTCTTTTATGCATGAATAAAATATCTTTGTGAGTCTCTTCGAATTATCAGTTTGGTTTGGCCTACTAGATTGATCTTTCTTGCAATGGGAGAAGTGCTTAGCTTTGGGTTCAATCTTGCGGTGTCCTTTCCTAGTGACAGTAGGGGCAGCAAGGCACGTATTGTATTGTTGCCATCGAGGATAAAAAGATGGGGTTTACATCATATTGCATGAGTTTATCCCTCTACATCATGTCATCTTGCTTAAGGCGTTACTCTGTTCTTATGAACTTAATACTCTATATGCTTCTGGATAGCGGTCGATGTGTGGAGTAATAGTAGTAGATGCAAAATCGTTTCGGTCTACTTTTCACGGACATGATGCCTATATACATGATCATGTCTAGATATTCTCATAACTATGCGCTTTTCGATCAATTGCTCGACAGCAATTTGTTCACCCACCGTAGAATATGCTATCATGTGAGAAGCCACTGTGAAACCTTTGGCGCCCGGGTCTATCTTCTATCATATTAATCTTCTATCAACTAGTTAACTTTATTGTTCTTTTATTTTGCAATCTTTACTTTTCAAAATATAAAACAAAATACCAAAAATATCTATCTTATTATCTCTATCAGATCTCACTTTTGCAAGTGGCCGAGAAGGGATTGACAACCCCTTTACCGTGTAGGTTGCAAGGTTCTTATTTGTTTGTGTAGGTACGAGGGACCTGCGTGTAGTCTCCTACTAGATTGATACCTTGGTTCTCAAAAACTAAGGGAAATACTTACGCTACTTTGCTGCATCACCCTTTCCTCTTCAAGGGAAAAACAACGCAAGCTCAAGAGGTAGCAGTGCCTCTCGCGAAATCACAATCGTGCTTCTCGCGGAAGCAAAACCGTGCTAAGAAAAGAAGAAGAAGAGAAAACACGTTTTTCTTTTCTTTTCCGAGGAGGCACGGCCGTGCCTCTCACGAAAGCACAACCATGCCTCTCGCGGAAGCAAAATCGTGCCTCTCACGGAAGGAAAACAAAAAGAAAACATGTTTTTAAGTTTCAGAGAGGCACGGCTGTGACTCTCGCAAAAGCACAACCGCACCATTCGCGGAAGCAAAACCGTGCCTCTCACAAAAAAAAACACATTTTTTCGTTTCCGAAAGGCACGGTGATGGCACTGCTACTTCTCGAGCTTGCGTTGTATTCCCTCGAAGAGGAAAGGGTGATGCAGCACAGTAGCGTAAGTATTTCCCTCAGTTTTTGAGAACCAAGGTATCAATCCAGTAGGAGACCCCACGCGAGTCCCTAGCACATGCACAAACAAATAAGAACTTCATGGCCAATGCGATAAGGGGTTGTCAATCCCTTTACGGTCACTTACGAAAGTGAGATCTGATAGATATGATAGTATAATATTTTTGGTATAAGAACATAAAGTAAATAAAGCAAATAAGCAACGGCAGCAGAAATTGAAGGAAAGTAATATGATAAAGATAGACCCGGGGGGCATAGGTTTCACAAGTGGATTCTCTCATGAAAGCAAAATTCAATGGTGGGTGAACAAATTACTGTCGAGCAGTTGATAGAAAAGCGCATAGTTATGAGAATATCTAGGCATGATCATTATATATAGGCATCACGTCCGTGACAAGTAGACCAAAACGATTGTGCATCTACTAATATTACTCCACACATCGACCGCTATCCAGCATGCATCTAGAGTATTAAGTTCATAAGAACAGAGTAATGCTTTAAGCAAGATGACATGATGTAGAGGGATAAACTCAAGCAATATGAGATAAACCCCATCTTTTTATCCTCGATGGCAACAGTACAATATGTGCCTTGCGCCCCTGCTGTCACTGGGAAAGGACACCGCAAGATTGAACCCAAAGCCAAGCACTTCTCCCGTTGCAAGAACTATAGATCTAGTAGGCCAAACCAAACCAATAATTCGAAGAGACTTGCAGGATATTATAATCATACATAAAAGATTTCAGAAAAGAATCAAATATTGTTCATAGATAATCTTGATCATAAGCCCACAATTCATCGGATCTCGACAAACACACCGCAAAAATATTATATCAAATAGATCTCCTCGAAGATCGAGGAGAACTTTGTATTGAGATCCAAAAAGAGAGAAGAAGCCATCTAGCTAATAACTATGGACCCGAAGGTCTGTGGTAAACTACTCACAACACATTGGTGAGGCTATGGTGTTGATGTAGAAGCACTCCGTGGTAGATCCCCCCTCCGGCGGAGCTCCGGAACAGGCCCCAAGATGGGATCTCACGGGAATAGAAGGTTGCGGTGGTGGAATTAGGGTTTTCTTTGTTGCCTCGATGTTTTCAGGGTACGTGGACATATATAGAAGGAATAAGTACTTCGGTGGAGCAACAAGGCGCCCACGAGGGTGGGGGCGTTCCTGCCCCCCTGGGCGAGCCCTGCGCCCTCGTGGGCATTGATACGTCCAAAACGTATCTATAATTTCTGCTTGCTCCATGCCTCTTTTGTGTGATATTGCTATGATATTTATGCACTTCCATACACTTTTGATCATATTTGGACTAACCTATTAACTCAGTGCACCACAGTGCCAGTTCCTGTTTTCTGCTGTTTTTCTATTCCAGGTTTCCCCCACATTAAAAGTGCCCTAAAAATTCCGGGAAAAATACAGGAAAAATCAGCGTATCGGGAGCTTCAAGAAAAACCAAAGCAGGGCCAGAGGGGAGCCTGGGGTGCCTCTGGTGACCCCCTTTTGCATATATATTGCTCGCGTCCCGAAACCCTCGAGGACGGAACCCTTTTTTCGCGATCTCGCCTCTGTTCCGCCGCCGCCGCACTTCCAAGATCGGGAGCACCAGGAGAACTCTTCCCGGCACCCTGCCGGAGGGGAGAACCACCACCGAGAGCTTCTCCACCACCATGGATGCTTCCCGGATGAGTTGTGAGTAGTCTACCTTGGACCATGGGTCCATGACCAGTAGCTATGTGATGTTCTCCTCCCCTCTTTGTTCTTCATGGATTAGACCTCGTGAGCTGCCCTACATGATCGAGGCACATATGTAATCTTTATGTTGTTGCTCTGCTGAGTTTGCTGGGATCTGATGGGTTATGAGATTATGTTCAGATTGTGTGTGAGTAATATATTTGATTCACCTATTTTATATTTTAGTTCTTGAGTAATTCTTGCATGTTCTCCGTTGCAGTTTATTGCTTTGGCCAAGTAGTAGGTAGTAACTCCAAGAAAGAACGTTATGCTTGATTGTGGGTTCATGCCCCTCGATGACTAGTTTGAGTGACAGAAACATGAGTCTAGGGGATGTGCTGTTGCCACAAGGGGGAAAACAACGGTGCTTGTACTTGCGGGTGCAAGGATTGTTTACTTTACGCAAAGTTCTTTTTATGCAGTTGTCTATTGCTTTGAGTTTACACTTTGGGTGGGACTCGCAACTTAATACCAGCGAGATGTTCTGGATAGATATCTCAAGGCGGATGATTAGTAGTAGATGCAGATGGATTTCGGTCTACTTGCGTTGGCGTACCGCCCAAGCTTTTGAGCCTCTACCTTTCTTTACAGCATAGTTAGCATTGGTTTGCGCACATAATCCTGTCAATTGCCCAGCTGTAATTTGTTTACCTCGCTTAGCTGTTTTATCGTCTTTTGGGAGAGAGACATCACTAGTGAACATCATGGGACCCCGGTCCATATTACCATCACTGATCACACCCGCTATTTACTTCCTGTTCTTATTTCCTAGTTGCAGTCATACCTATCACTATTACCTCTTGCGTTTGATCCTTTGTAAACAGCAAGGCCGGAGGGATTGACAACCTCTCTGTACTCGTTGGGAGCAAAGTTATTTGTATCTGTGTGCAGGTCCTGTCAACCGCTAAGTTGGCGCCGTTAGCGTTGACACCTACTTGTTGGCCCTCGGAGTCTCACGGGATTCGATCCTTGGTATCTTGCCAAGGGAAACTTGCCGTTACGCTACATCTCAAACCTTCCACTTGGGGTAACCAACGAGGGGCGAGAAGCCATCAGGCACCTCGTTTCTTCTCTGACTTGGCCCTCAAGTCTCTCGTTAAGATACGGTTCCAAAAATAACTCTCCCGAAGGTTTCATTCCGTTTGGACTCCGTTTGATATCCCTTTTCTGCGAAACACTGAAATAGGCAGAAAAAACAGCAATTTGCATTGGGCCTTGGGTTAGTAGGTTAGTCCCAAAAATAATATAAAAGTGTATAATAAAGCCCATTAAACATCCAAAATAGAATATATAATAGCATGGAACAATCTAAAATTATAGATACGTTGGAGAAGTATCAAGCATCCCAAAGCTTAATTCCTGCTCGATCTCGAGTAGGTAAATGATAAAAACAGAATTTTTGATGTGGAATGCTAGCCAACATAATTCTCAATGTAATTTCTTTATTGTGGCATGAATGTTCAAATCCAAAAGATTCAAGACAAAATTCTATATTGACATAAGAATAATAATACTTCAAGCATACTAACAAAGCAATCGTATCTTCTCAAAATAACATGGCCAAAGAAAGTTATCCCTACAAAATCATATAGTCTGGCTATGCTCCCTCTTCATCACAGAAAATATTCATATCATGCACAACCCCGGTTTCAGCCAAGCAATTGTTTTCATACTCAAATTTTTTCAAACCTTTCAACTATCACGCAATACATGAGTGTGAGCCATGGATATAGCACTATAGGTGGAATAGAGTGGTGGTTGTGGAGAAGACAAAAAGGAGGAAGATAGTCTCACATCAACTAGGCTTATCAATGGGCTATGGAGATGCCCATCAATAGATATAAATGTGAGTGAGTAGGGATTTCCATGCAACAGATGCACTAGAGCTATAAGTGTATGAAAGCTCATCAAAAGAAACTAAGTGGGTGTGCATCCAACTTGCCTGCTCATGAAGACCTAGGGTATTTGAGGAAGCCCATCGTTGGAATATACAAGCCAAGTTCTATAATGAAAATTCGCACTAGTATATGAAAGTGACAAAACAAGAGACTCTCTATCATGAAGATCATGGTGCTACTTTGAAGCACAAGTGTGGAAAAGGATAGTAGCATTGTCCCTTCTCTCTTTTCTCTCATTTTTTGGAGGGGCTTTCTCTTTTTTTTTAGCCCCTCTCTATTTTTTTGGGCCATCTCTTTTTTTTGGCCTTTCCTCACATGGGACAATGCTCTAATAATGAAGATCATCAAACTTTTATTGACTTACAACTCAAAGCTAGAACAAAATATGACTCTATGTGATTGATGATGAAGCATGTCATATGAACGGAACGGTGGAAAGTTACATGGCAATATATCTTGGAATGGTTATGGAAATGCCATGATAGTTAGGTATGGTTGCTGTTTTGAGGAAGGTATATGGTCGGTGTATGGTACCGACGAAAGTTGCGCGGTACAAGAGAGGCTAGCAATGGTGGAAGGGTGAGAGTGCGTATAATCCATGGACTCAACATTAGTCATAAAGAACTCATATACTTATTGCAAAAATATACGAGTCATCAAAACAAAGTATTCAATGCATGCTCCTAGGGGAAGGTTTAGTCGGAGTTAACCATCGCGCGATCCCGACCCCCACACAAAGGATGACACTCAATAAATACCTCATGCTCTAACTTCGTCACATAGCGGTTCACCATACGTGCATGCTACAGGAATCACAAACTTTAACACAAGTATTTGTCACATTCAAAATTACTCCACTAGCATGACTCTAATATCACCATCCTCATATCTCGAAACAATCATCAAGTATCAAACTTCTCATCATATTCAATGCACTTTATATGAAAGTTTTTACTATACTCATCTTGGATGCTATCATATTAGGACTAGTTTTATAACCAAAGCACATTACCATGCTGTTCTAAAATACTCTCAAAAGGATATAAGTTAAGCATGAGAGATCAACAATTTCTACAAAATAAAACCACCACCGTGCTCTAAAAGATATAAGTGAAGCACTAGAGCAAAACTATCTAGCTCAAAAGATATAAGTGAAGCACATAGAGTATTCTAATAAATTCTAAACCATATTTATCTCTCTCAAAAGGTGTGTATAGAAAGTATGATTGTGGCAAACTAAAAAGCAAGGACTCAAATCATACATGATGCTCCAAGCAAAACACATATCATGTGGTGAATAAAAATATATCCCCGAGTATAGTTACCGATAGATGAAGACGAAAGAGGGGATGCTTTCCCGGGGCATCCCCAAGCTTAGGCTTTTGGTTGTCCTTGAATTTTACCTTGGGGTGCCTTGGGAATCCCCAAGCTTAGGCTCTTGCCACTCTTTGTTCCATAGTCCATCAAAGTCATACTCAAAACTTGAAAACTTCACAACACAAAACTTAGCCAAAAATCTCGTGAGCTCCGTTAGTATAAGAAAACAAACCACCACACAAAGGTATTGTAATGAACTCATTCTTTGTTTATATTGGTGTTAAACCTACTGTATTCCAACTTCTCCATGATTCATACCCCCCGATACTACTCATAGATTCATCAAAATAAGCAAACAACGCACGGAAAACAGAATCTGTCAAAAACAGAACAGTCTGTAGTAATCTGTAACTTTCGAATACTTCTGTACCTCCAATTTTTTATAAATAAATTGGTAAACATGAGGAATTTTTCTATTAATAATGTGCAAAAAGAATCAACTAAATAGCACTCAGCAGTAAAAAAAATACAGCCAAACTCGTGAGCGCTAAAGTTTCTGTTTTCTACAGCATGATCATATAAACTTCACACAAGTCTTCCCAAAGGTTCTACTTGGCACAAACACTAATCAAAATACAAAACCACATCTAAACAGAAGCTAGATGCAATATTTATTCCTAAACAGAAGCAAAATCAAAGAAAATAAAATTGGGTTGCCTCCCAACGAGCGCTATCGTTTAACGCCCCTAGCTAGGCACGATACAAGAATAGATCTAGGTATTGCCATCTTCAGGTTTTTTCCTTTTAGCGGGATCACGCTCAAATATAGGAGGTTCTCGTTTTCCTTCATATTCAGAAATTTTTAGATCTAAAGATTCCAACCGCTTATTGCATAGGATGATCAACATATTCTTGCGATGTAAATTTCCACCAATACTCTTAAGAGATTCAAGAGACTTTTGTAAAAAAATGTTACTTCGCAAATCTTATCAAAAACTTGTGTCTCCTCTGGGGTAGAGTGTTTCCCGAACAATTCTATCAAAGCATTATAGGATTCAAGAGTATGAATGCCCAAGAAATTTCCTTCAGTAATGGTATCAAGAATAATCCTATTCCACGGAGTTATGCAAACATAAAAATTGCGAAGAAGCACGGAAGTGGAGAGTTTCCTAGTAGATCTATTTTGAGCATTGCAAATTCTATACCAGCCATCCTTTAGATTTTCCTCCTCCCTTGGTTTAAAAATAAGAACCTCACTCTCGGGAGTATTGATAATGATAGGCGTGCTAGCCATGACGGCAAGACAGAGCAAACGATAAACACACGGAAAAAGAAGGGCGGATAAAACGGCAAGGGTGAAGTGGGGGAGAGGAAAACGAGAGGCAAATAATGTAGTGCGAAGGATAAGGGTTTGTGATAGGTACTTGGTATATGACTTTTGCATAGATCTCCTTGGCAACGGCGCCAGAAATTCTTCTTGCTACTTCTCGAGCTTGTGTTGTATTCCCTCGAAGAGGAAAGGGTGATGCAGCACAGTAGTGTAAGTATTTCACTCAGTTTTTGAGAACCAAGGTATCAATCCAGTAGGAGACCACGCGCGAGTCCCTCGCACCTGCACAAACAAATAAGAACTTCGCAACCAACGCGATAAGGGGTTGTCAATCCCTTTACGGTCACTTACGAAAGTGAGATCTGATAGATAGGATAGTATAATATTTTTGGTATTTTTGGTATAAGAACAGAAAGTAAATAAAGCAAATAAGCAACGGCAGCAGAAATTGAAGGAAAGTAATATGATAAAGATGGACACGGGGGCCATAGGTTTCACTAGTGGCTTCTCTCATGAAAGCAGAATTCTACGGTGGGTGGACAAATTATTGTCAAGCAATTGATAGAAAAGCGCATAGTTATGAGAATATCTAGGCATGATCATTATATATAGGCATCACGTCCGTGACAAGTAGACCGAAACGATTCTACATCTATTACTATTACTCCACACATCGACCACTATCCAGCATGCATCTAGAGTATTAAGTTCATAAGAACAGAGTAATGCTTTAAGCAAGATGACATGATGTAGAGGGATAAACTCAAGCAATATGATATAAACCCCATCATTTTATCCTCGATGGCAACAATACAATATGTGCCTTGCTGCCCCTGCTGTCACTGGGAAAGGACACCGCAAGATTGAACCCAAAGCCAAGCACTTCTCACATTGCAAGAACTATAGATCTAGTAGGCCAAACCAAACCAATAATTCGAAGAAACTTGCAAGGATATTATAATCATACATAAAAGATTTCAGAAAAGAATCAAATATTGTTCATAGATAATATTGATCGTAAACCCACAATTCATTGGATCTCGACAAACATATCGCAAAAAGATTACATCGAATAAATCTCCTCGAAGATCGAGGAGAACTTTGTATTGAGATCCAAAAAGAGAGAAGAAGCCATCTAGCTAATATCTATGGACCCGAAGGTCTGTGGTAAACTACTCACAACTCATTGGTGAGGCTATGGTGTTGATGTAGAAGCACTCCGTGGTAGATCCTTCCTCCGGTGGAGCTCCGGAACAGGCCCCAAGATGGGATCTCACAGCAATAGAAGGTAGCGGCGGTGGAATTAGGGTTTTCTCTGTTGACTCGATGTTTTCAGGGTACATGGACATATATAGGAGGAAGAAGTACGTCGGTGGAGCAACATGGGGCCCACGAGGGTGGGGGGTGCGCCTGCCCCCCTGGGCGCGCCCTGCCCCCTCGTGGGCACCTCGTTTCTTCTCTGACTTGGCCCTCAAGTCTCTCGTGAAGATATGGTTCCAAAAATAACTCTCCCGAATGTTTCATTCCGTTTGGACTCCGTTTGATATCCCTTTTCTGCGAAACACTGAAATAGGCAAAAAAACAGCAATTTGCACTAGGCCTTGGGTTAGTAGGTTAGTCGCAAAAATAATATAAAAGTGTATAATAAAGCCCATTAAACATCCACAACAGAATATATAATAGCATGGAACAATCAAAAACTATAGATACGTTGGAGACGTATCAGGCACCCGCAGGGTATGGGTACGGGTTGAGCCACCCCATACCCTTACCCGTCCCTCCTGAGCTTACCCATCACCCTTACTCATCAAGGACATGAGGAGTCTTGAAATAGTTGAGACATAAAGATTGATATATTGGACGACTATATTCGGACACCGCAAGTGTTCCGGAGAAGTTTCGGATAAAACCAGAGTGCCAGAGGATTGCCGGAGCCCCCGGGAGAACTAATGGGCCACATGGGCCTTAGTGGAGAGAGAGAGGGGGACCTAGGGCAGGCCGCGCCCCCCCTCCCCCTTGGGTTCGAATTGGACTAGGGAAGGGGGGCGGCGCCCCCCTTTCCTTCTCCCTCTCCCTCTCCTTCATTCCCCCTTTCTCCCTCTTGGTGGACTCCTACTAGGAATAGGATTCCTATTCCTAGTAGGAAAACCCCTCATGAGGTGCGCCCTAGGAGGGCCGGCCAGCCTCCCCTTGCTCCTTTATATACGGGGGCAAGGGTTGACAATTGTTTTAGCCGTGTGCGGTGCCCCCTTCACTGTTACACACCTTGGTCATATTGTCGCAGTGCTTTGGCGAAGCCCTGCATAGGTAACTTCATCAACACCGTCACCACGCCGTCGTGCCGACGAAACTCTCCCTCTGCCTCAACTGGATCAAGAGTTCGAGGGACGTCATCGAGCCGAACGTGTGCAGATCACGGAGGTGTCGTGCGTTCGGTGCTTGGCCGGTTGGATCACGAAGAAGTTCGACTACATCAATCGTGTTACTAAAAGCTTCCGCTTTCGGTCTACGAGGGTACGTGGACACACTCTCCCGCTCGTTACTATGCTTCTCCTAGATAGGGCTAGCCATGGAGTGTGCTTGTTGGTGGTTGGGGGAGTATAAACTTTACCATTCTGTTTGGGAACCGCCTATAATGTACGTAGCATGGGAGATATCGAGATTCCTGGTTGTTATGTTGACAATGAAAGTATACCGCTCAAAATGTTATTCATCTCTATATAAAAATCGAGCTCTGGCACCTCTACAAATCCTTGCTTCCCTGGGCGAAGGGCCTATCTATTTACTTTTATGCAGATTCATTATCCTCTTATCAAAGAGCACCAGTAGGAGAGCACCTCTGTCGTTGCATGTATTACTATTAATTTGCATTGAGTATGATCATGACTGGATCTCTTTTACCATGAATTACAATGTCTAGTCAGTCCTTGATCTTTAAAGGTGCTCTGCATTTATGTTTTGCGGTCTCAGAAAGGGCTAGCGAGATACCATCTTGTTATATCTTATCATGATTGTTTTGAGAAGTGTTGTCATCCGAGGTTTATTATTATTGCTCGCTAGTTGATTATGCCATTGATGTGAGTAGTCTTGAGACCTGAAAGTTATTGTGAATGTAGTTAGTTCATGATCTTGTTGAAACCTGAATGCTAACTTACATATATACAACAACAAGAGCAAACAGAGTTTGTCAAAGTTTTTCTTTATCACTTTCAGTTTATCAACTGAATTGCTTGAGGACAAGCAAAGGTTTAAGCTTGGTGGAGTTGATACGTCTCCAACGTATCTACTTTTCCAAACCCTTTTGCCCTTGTTTTGGACTCTAACTTGCATGATTTGAATGGAACTAACCCGGACTGACGTTGTTTTCAGCAGAATTGCCATGATGTTGTGTTTGTGCAGAAATAAAAAGTTCTCGGAATCGCCTGAAAATCAACGGAGAATTATTTTGGAAAATATAAAAAATAACTACACAAAGATCCACACCAGGGGGCCTTGGGCCAGCCCACGAGGGTGGGGGCGCGCCCCCCTACCCACGGCGTGCCCCCCGGCCTCGTGGCCCCCCTGTTGCTCCACCGACGTATCCCCAGATCCTATATCTTCTGTTTCGGGGAGAAAAAAATCAAAGAGAAGGAATTATCGCATTTCTCAAGCCGGAGCCGCCGCCAAGCCCTAATCTCTCTCGGGAGGGCTGATCTGGAGTCCGTTCGGGGCTCCGGAGAGTGGAGATCGTCGCCATCATCATCATCAACCTTCCTCCATCACCAATTCCATGATGCTCACCGCCGTGCGTGAGTAATTCCATTGTAGGCTTGCTGGACGGTGATGGGTTGGATGGGATCTATCATGTAATCGAGTTAGTTTTGTTAGTGTTTGATCCCTAGTATCCACTATGTTCTGAGATTGATGTTGCTATGACTTTGCTATGCTTAATGCTTGTCACTAGGGCCCGAGTGCCATGATTTCAGATCTGAACCTATTATGTTTCCATGAATATATGTGTGTTCTTGATCCTATCTTGCAAGCCTATAGTCACCTACTATGTGTTATGATCCGGCAACCCCGAAGTGACAATAATCGGGACCACTCCCGGTGATGACCATAGTTTGAGGAGTTCATGTATTCACTATGTGTTAATGCTTTGGTCCGATACTCTATTAAAAGGAGGCCTTAATATCTCTTAGTTTCCAATAGGACCCCGCTGCCACAAGAGGGTAGGACAAAAGATGTCATGCAAGTTCGTTTCCATAAGCACGTATGACTATATCCGGAATACATGCGTACATTGCATTGATGAACTGGAGCTAGTTCTGTGTCACCCTAGGTTATAACTTCTACATGATGAATTGCATCTGACATAATTTCCCATCACCGATCCAATGCCTATGAGCTTTACCTATATTGCTAGTTGCTATTTATTTTTCCATTGCTAATATCACAAAAACACTATCGTTACTTTTATTGCTGCTACCGCCACTATCATATTACTTTGCTACTAAACTATCTTGCTACAGATACTAAGTTTCCAGGTGTGGTTGAATTGACAACTCAGCTGCTAATACTTAAGAGTATTCTTTGGCTCCCCTTGTGTCGAATCAACAAATTTGGGTTGAATACTTTACTCTCGAAAACTGTTGCAATCCCCTACACTTGTGGGTTATCAGCTTGCCGATCATTGGGCAAGTCAACCAATGTCCACACTTTGTTCTCATAAATGGATCCCATCTCAGATTTTATGGCCTCAAGCCATTTTGCGGAATCTCGGCTCATCGTCGCTTCCTCATAGTTCATAGGTTCATCATGGTCTAGTAACATGACTTCCAGAACCGGGTTACCGTACCACTCTGGCGTGGAACGCACTCTGGTTCACCTACGAGGTTCAGCAGTAACTTGATCTGAAGTTTCATGATCATCATCATTAGCTTCCTCACTAATTGGTGTAGGAATCACTGGAACTAGTTTCTGTGATGTACTACTTTCTAATTCAGGAGAAGGTACAGTTACCTCATCAAGTTCCACTTTCCTCCCACTCACTTCTTTCGAGAGAAACTCCTTCTCTAGAAAGGATCCATTCTTAGCAACGAATATCTTGACTTCGGATCTGTGATAGAAGGTGTACCCAACAGTCTCCTTTGGGTATCCTATGAAGACACATTTCTCCGACTTAGGTTTGAGCTTATCAGTTTGAAGCTTTTTCACATAAGCATCGCAGCCCCAAACTTTAAGAAATGACAATTTTGGTTTCTTGCCAAACCACAGTTCATAAGGCGTCGTCTCAACGGATTTAGATGGTGCCCTTATTTAACGTGAATGCAGTTGTATCTAATGCATAACCCAAAATGATAGTGGTAAATCGGTAAGAAACATCATAGATCGCACCATATCTAATAAAGTACGGTTACGACATTCGGACACACCATTACGCTGTGGTGTTCCGGGTGGCGTGAGCTGTGAAACTATTCCACATTGTTTTAAATGAAGACCAAACTCGTAACTCAAATATTCACCTCCACGATCAGACCGTAGAAACTTTATTTTCTTGTTATGATGTTTCTCTACTTCACTCTGAAATTCTTTGAACTTTTCAAATGTTTCAGACTTGTGCTTCATCAAGTAGATATACCCATATCTGCTCAAATCATCAGTGAAGGTCAGAAAATAACGATACCTGCCGCGAGCCTCAACACTCATCGGTCCACATACATCAGTATGTATGATTTCCAATAAATCAGTTGCTCCCTCCATTTTTTCAGAGAACGGAGTTTTAGTCATCTTGCCCATGAGGCAGGGTTCGCAAGCACCAAGTGATTCATAATCAAGTGATTCCAAAAGCCCATCAGCATGGAGTTTCTTCATGCGCTTTACACCAATATGACCTAAACGGTTGTGCCACAAATAAGTTGCACTATCACTATCAACTTGCATCTTTTGGCTTCAATATTATGAATATGTGTATTGCTACGATCGAGATCCAACAAACTATTTTCATTGGGTGTACGACCCTCGAAGGTTTTATTCATGTAAACAGAACAACAATTATTCTATGACTTTAAATGAATAACCTTATTGCAACAAACATGATCAAATCATATTCATGCTCAAGGCAAATGACAAATAACATTTATTTGGGTTTTACACTAATCCCGAAAGTATAGGGAGTGTGCGATGATGATCATATCAATCTTGGAACCACTGCCAACAAAAATCGTCACTTCACCTTTAACTAGTCTCTGTTCTTTCTTCAACTCTCGTTTCGAGTTACCAATTTTAGCAACTGAACAGGTATCAAATACCCAAGGGTTTCTATGAACACTAGTAAAGTACACATCAATAATCTGTATATCAAATATACCTTTGTTCACTTTGCCATCCTTCTTATCCGCCAAGTATCTAGGGCAGTTCCGCTTCCAGTGACCATTTCCTTTACAGTAGAAGCACTTAGTTTCAGGCTTGAGTTTAGCTTTGGGTTTCTTCACGGGAGTGACAACTTGCTTGTCATTCTTATTAAAGTTCCCCTTCTATCCCTTTGCCCTTTACTTGAAACAAGTGGTCTTGTTAACCATCAACACTTGATGCTCTTTCTTGATTTCTACCTTCGCCGATTTCAGCATTACGAAGAGCTCGGGAATTACTTTTGTCATCCCTTGCATATTATAGTTCATCATGAAGTTCTACTAACTTGGTGATAGTGACTAGAGAACTTTGTCAATTACTATCTTATCTGGAAGATTAACTCCCACTTGATTCAAGCAATTGTAGTACTTAAACAATTTGAGCACATGCTCACTGGTTGAGCTATTCTCCTCCATCTTGTAGGCAAAGTACTATCAGAGGTCTTATATCTCATATGCTCCGTGGCATTCAAAACGTTTTTGAAGTCCCGATTCTAAGCCGTAAAGCATGGTGCACTAAACTATCAAGTAGTCATCATATCAAGCTTTTGTCAAAACATTCATAACGGCTGCGCCTGCTCCTGCAATAGGTCTAGCACCTAGTGGTGCATCAAGGACATAATTCTTCTGTGCAGCAATGAGGAAAATCCTCAGATCACGGAACAAGTCCGCATCACTGCTACTATCATCTTTCAACTTATATTTCTCTAGGACCATATAAAAATAAACGGGGAGCTACATCACGAGCTATTAATCTACAACATAGATATGCTAATACTACCAAGACTAAGTTCATGATAAATTAAAGTTCAATTAATCAAATTACTTAAGAACTCCCACTTAGACAGACATCTCTCTAATCATCTTAGTGATCACGTGATCCATATCAACTAAACCATGTCCGATCATCACGTGAGATGGAGTAGTTTTCAATGGTGAACATCTTATGTTGATCATATCTACTATATGATTCACGCTCGACCTTTCGGTCTCCAGTGTTCTGAGGCCATATCTGCATATGCTAGGCTCGTCAAGTTTAACCTGAGTATTCTGTGTGTGCAAAACTGGCTTACACCCGTTGTATGTGAACGTAGAGCTTATCACACCCGATCATCACGTGGTGTCTCGGCACGACGAACTTTCACAACGGTGCATACTCAGGGAGAACACTTATACCTTGAAATTTAGTGAGAGATCATCTTATAATGCTACCGTCGATCTAAGCAAAATAAGATGCATAAAAGATAAACATCACATACAATCAATATAAGTGATATGATATGGACATCATCATCTTGTGCCTTTGATCTCCATCTCCAAGGCACCATCATGATCACCATCATCACCGGCGCGACACCTTGATCTGCATCGTAGTATCGTTGTCGTCTCGCCAACTATTGCTTCCATGACTATCGCTACCGCTTAGTGATAAAGTAAAACAATTACATGGAGATTGTGTTTCATACAATAAAGCGACAACCATATGGCTCCTGCTAGTTGCCGATAACTTTGCAAAACATGATCATCTCATACAATAAAGTATAACTCATCACGTCTTGACCATATCATATCACAAATGGCCCTGCAAAAAAAAGTTAGACGTCCTCTACTTTGTTGTTGCAAGTTTTACGTGGCTGCTACGGGCTGAGCAAGAACCGTTCTTACCTACGCATCAAAACAACAACGATATTTCGTCAAGTATGTGTTGTTTTAACCTTCACAAGGACCGGGCGTAGCCACACTCGATTCAACTAAAGTTGGAGAAACTGACACCCGCCAGCCACCTGTGTGGGAAGCACGTCGGTAGAACCAGTCTCGCGTAAGCGTAAGCGTAATGTCGGTCCGGGCCGCTTCATCCAACAATACCGCTAAATCAAAGTATGACATGCTGGTAAGCAGTATGACTAGTATCGTCCACAACTCACTTGTGTTCTACTCGTGCATATAACATCTACGCATAAACCTGGCTCATGATGCCACTGTTGGGGAACGTAGTATTTCAAAAAAAAAATCCTACGCACACGCAAGATCATGGTAATGTATAGCAACGAGAGGGGAGAGTGTCGTCCATGTACCCTCGTAGACCGTAAGCGGAAGCATTATGACAACGCGGTTGATGTAGTCGTACGTCTTCACGATCGACCGATCCTAGTACCGAATGTACGGCACCTCCGCGATCTGCACACGTTCAACTCGGTGACGTCCCACGAACTCACAATCCAATAAAGTTTCGAGGGAGAGTTCCGTTAGCATGACGGTGTGATGACAGTGATGGTGAAGTTACCGACGCAGGGCTTCGCCTAAGCACCGCAACAATATGACCGAGGTGTGTTTCTGTGGAGGAACGCACCGCACACGGCTAAAAGATCAATGATCAACTTGTGTGTACATGGGGTGCCCCCACCCCCGTATATAAAGGAGTGGAGGAGGGGAGGGGTCGTCCCTCTCTATGGCGCGCCCTAGGGGAGTCCTACTCCCACCGGGAGTAGGATTCCCCCTTTCCCTAGTTGGAGTAGGAGAGGAAGGGAAGGAGGAGTAGGAGAGAAGGATAGGGGAGGCGCCTCCCCCAAAACCTATTCCAATTCGGCCACCTACCCAAGGGGGGCGCACCAGCCCCTTGTGGGCTGGTGTGCTTCCTTCTTATGGCCCATAAGGCCCATAACTTCTCCTCGGGGGTTCGGTAACCTCCCGGTACTCCAAAAAAATGCCCGAACCACTCGGAACCTTTCCGATGTCCGAATATAGGCTTCCCATATATCGATCTTTATGTCTCAGATATTCCGAGACTCCTCGTCATGTACGTGATCATATCCGGGACTCCGAACTACCTTCGATACATCAAAACTCATACTACCTATCGTCACCGAACGTTAAGCGTGCGGACCCTACGGGTTCGAGAACTATGTAGACATGACCGAGACTCATCTCCGGTCAATAACCAATAGCGGAACCTCTCATATTGGCTCCTACATATTCTACGAAGATCTTTATCGCTCAAACCGCATAACAACATACATTGTTCCCTTTGTCATCGGTATGTTACTTGCCCGAGATTCGATCGTTGGTATCACCATACCTAGTTCAATCTCATTACCAGCAAGTCTCTTTACTCGTTCTGTAATGTATCATCCCACAACTAACTCATTAGTCACATTGCGTGCAAGGCTTATAGTGATGTGCATTACCGAGAGGGCCCAGAGATACCTCTCCGACAATCGGAGTGACAAATCCTAATCTCGATCTATGCCAACTCAACAAACATCATCGGAGACACCTGTAGAGCACCTTTATAATCACCCAGTTACGTTGTGATGTTTGGTAGCACACAAACTGTTCCTTCGGTATTCGAGAGTTGCATAATCTCATAGTCATAGGAACATGTATAAGTCATGAAGAAAGCAATAGCAACATACTAAACGATCAAGTGCTAAGCTAACGGAATCGGTCAAGTCAATCACATCATTCTCTAATGATGTGATCCCGTTAATCAAATGACAACTCCTGTCTATGGCTAGGAAACTTAACCATCTTTGATTCAACGAGCTAGTCAAGTAGAGGCATACTAGTGACAATATGTTTTGTCTATGTATTCACACATGTATCAAGTTTCCGGTTAATACAATTCTAGCATGAATAATAAACATTTATCATGAAATAAGGAAATAAATAATAACTTTATTATTGCCTCTAGGGCATATTTCCTTCACATGGCTGATTATAATGCTAGCTCAGCCCTTCGGACCAACGTCCAGGTAAGTCCTTTCCAACTGACTACTATTATGTCGGGATCTTCGATCTGAAAACTGATGCTTTGTTCGTAAGATGATATTCCACCCACTAAGTGTTCTAGATTTTGCAAAGTAGCTCTTGTGATCCAATCGGTCCGGTTGTGGCGATTGGACCAGTGGGGGCACGCTGAGTGCACCCACTGGGTGTAGTCCCCGAGGCCATGGTTGACTGCGGGCAGTCGGCTATGGTCTTAGAACTGATGTTGTTGTCTGGTTTTGATCTCTTTCCACTCGTACAAGATGGATCCAGTCGGGTGGAACCGGTGGGGGCACGCCGAGTGCATCCACTGGGTGTAGTCCCCGAGGCTACTGTTGAGTGTTTTGACTCAGCAGTAGTCTTAGAACTCTCTTGTCATAACACTTTGCTCTCTGCACTTCCCCGAGTGGGAATGACTGTCTTTGTCCTTATTCGCTGGCTTGTCTTCTTTGTCGATTGTAGAAATCTTGTGAGTTTGGAGCTCAATTCACGGACCTTGAGAAGAAGCAGATCCAACTCAACCTTGATCTGGGGCAGGCCAAGGAGAACTTGCAGAAAGCCAATGATGAAGCATCTGGTATGAAAAGTACATAATTTGTCGATTGTATCTAAATGAGTGTGTGATACGTCTCAAACGTATCTACTTTTCCAAACACTTTTGATATTGTTTTGACCTCATTCTTGCATGATTTGGACTAAACTAACCCGGACTGACGTTGTTTTCAGCAGAGCTGCCTGTATGGTTTATTTGTGTGCAGGAAAACGGATTTTTAAGCATCTCAGAAAAATCCACGAAAAATCACGAAAAATCCACGCACCCGAGGAAACCAAATGTCAGAAGTGGGGCCAGAGGGGGGCCAGGGGGTGCCCAGGCGCCCTGTGGGCGCCCCCCCTGGGCCGCGCCGGGGGGGCGCCTGGGTGGAGCCCACACCCCCTGGTGCCCTACTTTAGCCCGTATTTTTCCTCCCGACGTAGAAACCCCAGATCGGAAGTTCTTTCGCTGTTTTCGTCGCGGAGCCGCCGCCACCCTGTGTTCTTCTTCGGGAGGGCTAATCTGGAGGCTGATTTGGCCTCCGGAGAGGGGAGATCGTCGCCATCGTCATCATCATCACCACTCCATCATCCCTCCATGACTTCCCCCTTCATGTGTGAGTAATTCCCCTGCTGTAGGCGAAGGGGATGGTAGGGATTGGATGAGTTAGATCATGTAATAGTTCGTTAGATTGTTGGGGGCATGTTGCCTATCATCTAGTATGGTGTTTATCATCTTTGCTACAACTTGTTATTCTTAATGCTTGACACTTAGGGCCCGAGTGCCATGATTTCAGATCTGAACCATATGTGTTTGCATGAATATATTTGTGTTCTTGATCCTATCTATGAGTTATATGCACCTGTTACGGTTCGGAACCGGCGATCCCAAAAGTGACAGCTTGGGACACCAAAGGGGGTGGTCCGTAGTTTGAGGATTACATGTATCCATTGAGTTCATTGCTTTGTTCCGGTGCTCTTTGACAGGAGCACCTTAATATCCATTAGTTCCTTTTGGCCCCGTTCATAGCGGGATGGTAGGACAAAAGATGTTGTGCAAGTTCTTATTGCAAGCACGTACAACTACCTATGGGATACATGCCTAATGTTTGATATTTGCCTAGATGATCACTACTTTTCCGTGTGCCGTGCCCCAAGTTAGAAACTATCTCATCCATGCAGCGCCCAACCATCCATCTCCCTAGCCTACAGTATTTTAAACCTTGCTTGTCACTAGTTGCTACTTTTGCCATTTACTTCTGCTATTTACTTTTACTGTTTACTTTTACTATTACTATCATCACTATCATATCACTGTTACCACTTATCTTTTGTTGCAAGTAAGTATATTTCAGGTGCGGTTGAATTGACAACTCAACTGTTAAAGCTTATAAATACTCTTTGGCTCCCCGTGTGTCAAATCAATAAATTGGGTTATTCTTACCCGCGAAGACTATCTCGATCCCTTACGGTTGAGGGTTATCAAGTACCGTTTTCTGGCGCCGTTGCCGGGGAGCATAGCAATATTTACAAGTCTACTTGAGGTATCCTACCTGCTGCACTTTATTCACTATGGGTAAGAAAGGTGACCCCAAGGTTCCGATCTTACTATCCACTACAAGAAGAGGTACTGCTCTGAGCACTAGTGCTACGCTTGATTCACCTTCCGTTATGAGTAAGTTTGCCTCACCACCACCACATGATGCTCCTACTGAATCTATTATTATGTCTGATACTCTTGATGATGCTTCTACTACTTTTGATGATGATATTAGTTCGCTTGGTTATGCTCTTGAGAAACAAATTACTGCTGCTGCTGAAAAATATGGAATTGAACTTCCTGTTGCTCGCTACCCTATTGGTGAAACTTATGATTATCCTGATTTGAGTAAACTCCAGGAGAGGCTCCTTGATGATGATTACTATATACTTGATGAAGATTCATGCAGGGAACTGACAGAGTTTGCCGGCTCTGACCCTGAAGTTATTAAGAAAATATTTGAAAAACACTCTTTGAAAAACAAAACCGTTCCTAATCCGGAGTTTGCTACATCTCCTATATGCATTGATGATCCTGATTTTGATTTCTCTGTTGATCTTTCACTTATACCTATGGTTGAAGCTGACCCCTTTTATGGCAGAGAAAATGATGATGCTATTGCACACCTAACTAAACTTGGTGAGCTAGGTATCCTGTTTACCACAGATGAAAAGATACGCTACTTTTATGTGACCAAGCTTCTTCCTTTCTCCTTGAAGGAAGGTGCTAAAGCATGGTATGATTCACTCCCATGCGGTTCTATTAAGAGTCCTTAGGACTTAGCTCACTCTTTTGTTGATAAGTACTTTCCTGCTCACATGCAACATGCTGCTTTACAAAGAATTTACAACTTTAAAGAGTTGCAGGATGAGTCCCTCCCTAAAGCTTGGGGGAGGTACTGCGGTTTGATTCGGGCTAGACCAGGACATGAAATCCCTAAGAATGAATTAATTGATATTATATTCTATGCTGGTCTAACTGATGAATCTAGGTCCTATCTGGACAGTTGTGCTGGTTGTGTTTTCAGGAAAAGAACACCGGACGACGCGGAAGATTTAATGGGCAGGATTACCAAAAACCATGAAGATTGGTCCGTCCCTGAACCACCTCCACCAACAAAGAAGAGGGGCATGTTTGTTCTAAGCCCCGAGGATATGCGAGAAGCAAAGAAGTCTATTAAAGAGAAAGGTATTAAAGCTGAAGACGTGAAGAATCTACCCCCTATTGAGAAGCTGTGTGAGCCTACCACTCACCCTCCTATGGTAGAGGTACACTCTCTTTTAGATTTCAACGCAAGTGACATCCCTCATGGTAAGCCTCCTGATCAATGTTTAGATGAGTTTGATAATTTTATTATGAAACAGAATCATTTTATTGAGAGGATAGAAAGTCAGTTGCATGATAATTCCCTTGCTATCAAAAAGTTGCTTGGTGTTTTAGATAGAACAGTTAATGATGTTCAATGTCTTGTGAAGCATTTTCATATGGTTCAAACTCAGCTTGATCAAATTTCTAATGTGCAAAGAGATTTGCTTGCTAACAATGCCAAACAAGATAAATTGCAGGCTTTTGGGATTAAGACCCGAGGAGGAACTAGTACTCAAGATCCTCTTTATCCAGAGGGACATCCGAAGAGAATTGAGCAAGATTCTCAAATGCAGGAAGAAGAAATTGTTGTCTCTCCAAATAAGAAGAAGAAACATAAAGAGACTGACAATTCTAATGATCCTATTGCAGATGAAGAGCCAGCTATTGATCCCAACAGTGTATCTATTTCCGATGCTGAGACTGAAGACGGTGCTGAACCTGAAGGTAATGATAATGAGAAGAATGATCCGCCTGAAGTTCGAGAAGAAGAAGCACCTGACAAACGTAAGAGGTACACTAAAGAAGACTTCATCGCAAGAAAACATGGGAAGGAGAAAGAACCATGGGTACAGAAACCCATGCCCTTTCCAGGTAAGTCCATCAAATCTAAAGAAGAAGAGCATTACAATAAGTTTTGTGAATGGATTAAACCTCTTTTTCTTCAAATCCCTTTGACTGATGCTATTAAGTTACTTCCTTATTCAAAATATATGAAAGATATTGTCACTAACAAAAGAAAAGTTCCTAATGATGCAATATCTACTATGCTTGCTAACTATTCTTTCAGCGGAAAGATTCCTGAGAAGCTCGGTGATCCAGGTATACCCACCATTCCTTGCTCCATAAAGAATAATTATATCAAAACTACTTTGTGTGATCTTGGAGCGGGAGTGAGTGTTATGCCTCTCTCTCTTTACGAGAGGCTTTGTTTAGAGAAACTAATTCCTACAGATATCTCCCTTCAGATGGCTGACAAGTCAACCGCTGTTCCGATAGGTATTTGTGAGGATGTTCCAGTTGAAGTTGCTAATTGTTTAATTCTTACTGATTTTGTTGTGCTCGACATGCCCGAGGATGGGAGCATGTCCATTATTCTTGGTAGACCTTTCCTTAACACCGCAGGTGCTATTATTGATTGCAACAAAGGGAAGGTTACCTTTCATGTGAATGATAAAGAACACACGGTATATTTTCCGAAGAAGACCGACAGGAGGCATGCCCTCAACTCTATAGAGAATATCGAGACCGTGAAAATTGGAGAATGGGACTGTCCACTACATGTGCCTCACAAATACAAAACTATCATGGTAGGGACAATGTCCATCAAGGTAAAAGTTCAGTGATTACTTCGTATGAGGTGAGACTTTTTGCTCTATATATCGCTTGTTTGTTGGTAAGACTTGATCAACCTTACTAGTGAACGTGTTTTATATGGATAAAAAGTTGAGCTTGCTATGTTTTCATTTGTTTTTAGTGTTGTCCTACTTGCTGTACCAAGTATCTATGTTTTTGAAGCTTCACAATACTACTAACTGCTTCAAGTTTTCAGAGAGTTTCGCAGCTTTTTGAACTTCGAAAAAATTTCAACAGTGAAGTTTTCAGAAAAATTCCAGAAAAATTATATTAAAAATTTCCACAATGGGAGAGACCCGGAAAGTCCTGGGGCCAGCCAGGGGGGGCCACCAGTGGCCCAGGCGGCCAGCTGGCGCGGCCCAGCCCCTGGCCGCGCTCACAAGGCGCCTAGGGCCCACGGGACCCCCCTCCAGGTACTTCTTCTTCCCCTCTCTCTCTCTTTTTCCAGAAACCCGAGTTCTGGCCCTGTTCTTGCTGTTCTTGCTGTTCTTGGAGGCGATTCTTCGATCTCCCTCTACAGCCCATCATTTGAGCTAAAATTTTGAGCAAATACTCCCTGGTATGTGACTCCTCCACCCCTCCAATTAGATTTTTCATTGGTGGCCTCATTTGTGAGTATTTAGTAGTTCTTGGTGCTGTAGAGATGAGCTTGCATGCATATGTAGAAAGTTGTTCTCCAAGTTTTGATGCAAGTTTATGCCTTGGGCAAGTGAGTTGAGTAGTTTGCCTTAGCTCACTTTGTTTTAATCCTCGTTTTTTGTAAATTGTAAAAAAATAATTCAGAAATGAGTTTGTTAGGAAGGGCAAAAGGGTGGCTTGAGAAGAGGAGGCCCGCACACTCCGATCGAGTCACTAGAGCCGCAGCTTCACCATCGACTGCTAGGGTGAGCTATAATGAGGATCATGTGCCCCTGGACTTGTTGGAAGACACAAGTCCAGCACGTGCGATGACATTTCCATGTGATGAATTCATGGAAGCTGCGGGAATCAAGGATGAGTTTTATAATCTTTGTGCTAATGCAGGTTTGACACGACTCGTCACGAGCCGTGTTACTCAGTATCAGAAACTCACCTTCGGTTTCATTAACAGTTTTAGATATAATCCTGATTCAGGTGCTATTGAGTTTAAAATTTATAATGATCTTATCACCATGACTCTGGGAAATTTTTGTGAAGTAATAGGTGTGCCAAACGTTGGGAGGACGGCAAGGATGGCCACGCAGCCCTCCGAGCTGAAAACCGTCATCAACTCTCTCTGCAGCATGGGTACGAGGGATATTCATCGGTCGAAGATCTCCGGCATCTTGTTTCCTCACCTCAGGTATTTTGCATATTATATTGCTAGAGGGGTGTTAGCTCGTGACAACACGAGCAGCATTTCTGCTCCGGATATTGCTATCCTGGCGGCAGCCCTCTCAGGGAGGTCTGATTATAATATTGGTACCTTAATTGCTCGACGCCTTGCTATGAACGGTAACAAGGGGGACTTATATGGTGGTATTTATGCCACACTTATCTTAGAGCATCTTGGAGGCACCCCACACCCTGATGATACTCCTTTTACTTATTTAAGCTTTGATCTTGCTGCTATGAAAAGGCATAAGTTTGTTACCATGGGTTCTGAACTTGATAACCTTGTTTATATCTTGCGTTTCGGAACTACCGCGGAACGCGAGATCCGTCTACCTGCATCTCTTTTGTTTGATTTTTCTCGCAGGAACGGATGGTCCTTTGATGTTGTCCAGTTCGATGAGTTCATGGTCCAGCACCAGTTTCATAACCCCATGGAGGGGGTTGTGCCCAACGAGGAGAGGCACGGTGAGATACCACATTTTCAGGAAGAGACCGCCACCGAGTTTGGTGAAGGGTCTTCCTCTGTTTGGCGCTCGGAACCTTCCTCGTGGGAGACTCCGAGGAGTTCGGTGTACGCGCCATCATCCTTCTACGACCCTTGGTCTCACCACCATACCCCTGGAGCAGGAGGCTCCTGGGGGCAGTAGCTGCTACCAACTTAGGCCAAAAGCCTAAGCTTGGGGGAGTACGTGCCCTTCTCACTTTTCCATTGTATTATCCGTTTTATTCACTTTGATATTTTCGAAGTTTTTTTTTCTTCCCGTTCTTCTTTATTCCTCTATTTGCAAAAACAACAAAAAGATTTTCTCTTTCTTTTGTTTTTTATTCAACTTTTGAAAAACTCAAAAAGATTTCCTTTCTCTCTTTAGTTTGCTTTGTTTTCAGAGATCAGCTCGAGTCCGTGATGGCATTTGATTATATTTCCTACGTTCGATCGTGGAAGTGACAAGCAGTAATGACGAAGATCGACTGAAAGGAAGCAACAAGGAAGACCGGTATGAACTCTTTCTGTTTCTACTTTTGTACATATGCCTGTACTTATGATCTAGAGACCAGCTTGTAGCGACATAGTGCTATGTTTACAATGCTTTTTCAGTGGTTCATGCTTTCCTTGTGGCTAGTCCCGAATAACTAGAGTACATAATGAAATGATCTACATGCATCGCGCTGTTCATAGTCTGGCATACTAAGGTGGTATTTCCCTTTAGAGAATTTTTGGATTGACTTGGCACATGCTTACACATGTTTAAGACTAAAAAGTCTACTTTGCCTTGATGATCTTTGAGTTTTAGAATAGTTATATCACTTTCATGCCCGATTCAATGTTGCTTTGTCGCTCTGCATGATTATGACCGTTATTGCTCTCTAGTTGGTCGCTTCCCAGTTTTTTGCTAAACCTCCACCCGTACTAAGCGGAATGACTGCTTGTGCATCCAAAACCTCTAAACCTGTTATGCCATATGAGTCCACTATACCTTCCTATACATGGTATTTACCTGCCATTCCTAACGAAGACTTCCATGTACCATCTCGAAATTAATCAAAAGCATTTCTCTTTTTGTGCCTATGTTTTAGCTCATGAGGAAGTAGCAGTTAATTCATGATCTCTTTAAGTTGGACAAGTTTCACCCCTGGATTGCATGTATAATGTGCGAACCCCTAATATGAAAAGGAACTGGCATTGAGTGCGCCCGGCTCAAAAAGATAATATAACAAACGAACTCTCCTTCACGCTTTGTTCATGAGAAATCAGAAAACTTTGGCAGTGATAAACAAAGGAGATTAAGAGGATGTGATCGTCCTCATGCGGGACCCGTTCCTCGAGACTTGTCTAGCTTAAAAAGTGATTGAGTTATCTGCTAGCATTCGTTGACGAAATATGCACCTCTCAAAAACATATTTACTTCTGTTTTTAAAACCAAGAGCTCTGGTACATGTTTAGTTTTTGTTTCCGATCACGGGTTTTCAACTTTGCCAATAAAAGCCACGGTTCGAGAGTCTCATCTTCTTTCTTCAAAGCACTGACTAGGAGAGCATAATTGTCATTCTGAGTGTAATGTGCATTGTCCCAAAGTATTACATTGTCTTCTGCATACTTGTGATATGATTTATTCTGAAATTCTTAGTTCTAGTCTCCTTTAAAACTCTGGAGGAGTCTCTGCATTTATGTTTTGCTTCACTCATGGAGGCTAGCGAGATACCACCTTAATATGCTCAAGCTATGTGCAATGTGATCTTGTCTTGATTTTCGGTAATATATTGTTTACTCTTAATTATTTGTGACTGGTCACTTGAAAGAAGGATTGCTCCTTGCATTGTTCTCATAAGTACTGTTTTAATACTTGCTGAACTCTTTTCATAGTACATGCTTATATACATCTAATGAAGCAAAAGAGTTTGTCAAAGTTTTCTTTGTCGCGTCCAGTTCGTTGAACTGAATTGCTTGAGGACAAGCAATATGCTAAGCTTGGGGGAGTTGATACGTCTCAAACGTATCTACTTTTCCAAACACTTTTCATATTGTTTTGACCTCATTCTTGCATGATTTGGACTAAACTAACCCGGACTGACGCTGTTTTCAGCAGAGCTGCCTGTATGGTTTATTTGTGTGCAGGAAAACGGATTTTTAAGCATCTCAGAAAAATCCACGAAAAATCACGAAAAATCCACGCACCCGAGGAAACCAAATGCCAAAAGTGGGGCCGGAGGGGGGCCAGGGGGTGCCCAGGCGCCCTGTGGGCGCCCCCCCCCCCCCTGGGCCGCGCCGGGGGGGCCTGGGTGGGGCCCACACCCCCTGGTGCCCTACTTTAGCCCGTATTTTTCCTCCCGACGTAGAAACCCCGGATCGGAAGTTCTTTCGCTGTTTTTCGTCGCGGAGCCGCCGCCACCCTCTGTTCTTCTTCGGGAGGGCTAATCTGGAGGCTGATTTGGCCTCCGGAGAGGGGAGATCGTCGCCATCGTCATCATCATCACCACTCCATCATCCCTCCATGACTTCCCCCTTCATGTGTGAGTAATTCCCCTGCTGTAGGCGAAGGGGATGGTAGGGATTGGATGAGTTAGATCATGTAATAGTTCGTCAGATTGTTGGGGGCATGTTGCCTATCATCTAGTATGGTGTTTATCATCTTTGCTACAACTTGTTATTCTTAATGCTTGACACTTAGGGCTCGAGTGCCATGATTTCAGATCTGAACCATATGTGTTTGCATGAATATATTTGTGTTCTTGATCCTATCTATGAGTTGTATGCACCTGTTACGGTTCGGAACCGGCGATCCCATAAGTGACAGCTTGGGACACCAAAGGGGATGGTCCGTAGTTTGAGGATTACATGTATCCATTGAGTTCATTGCTTTGTTCCGGTGCTCTTTGACAGGAGCACCTTAATATCCATTAGTTCCTTTTGGCCCCGTTCGTAGCGGGATGGTAGGACAAAAGATGTTGTGCAAGTTCTTATTGCAAGCACGTACAACTACCTATGGGATACATGCCTAATGTTTGATATTTGCCTAGATGATCATTACTTTTCCGTGTGCCGTGCCCCAAGTTAGAAACTATCTCATCCATGCAGCGCCCAACCATCCATCTCCCTAGCCTACAGTATTTTAAACCTTGCTTGTCACTAGTTGCTACTTTTGCCATTTACTTCTGCTATTTACTTTTACTGTTTACTTTTACTATTACTATCATCACTATCATATCACTGTTACCACTTATCTTTTGTTGCAAGTAAGTATATTTCAGGTGCGGTTGAATTGACAACTCAACTGTTAAAGCTTATAAATACTCTTTGGCTCCCCGTGTGTCGAATCAATAAATTGGGTTATTCTTACCCGCGAAGACTATCTCGATCCCTTACGGTTGAGGGTTATCAGTGTGTCCGGCGGAACGCGGACACCCACGGGCTCATCTGTCTAGCATTATCTTTTGCAGAGCACATGAGGGTAGCTTTGGAGCAGAAGGATCTTGATTTGGCCGCTGCGCAGCAGAAGGCGCAGGAGAAAACCGAGCTTGCTGAACAGAAGCTGGCCTCAGCCGGCAAGCTGAAAGAGGAAAATGCCAAGCTAAAGATCTCCCTTGACGGGGCCAACAAAGAGGTGACGCGACTGAAAAGGGCCAATCTTGCTCTGGACAACAAGGTAGGGGATCTCTCGCAGAAGAGGGACGGGCTGGAGATTTATCTGGGTGACGTTGCCAAAAAGATGTTCCTCATGCTCGAAGGTATCTTCTTTTGTCCGACTGAACCCACGGTTGTCGACTCGTATCCCGACTGTTGGCTCATCATATTTTTGTTTGTGTAGAATTCTGCCAGAACTTTGAGCAGGAGACTCGATGGATCAAGACGGGTCTAGATCCCGCCAATTCCCTTATCAAGGACAATGTTGCGATGGACGTCTTACGACTGGAGTCTCACCTTACCAATGTACGTTGTACTTGTGGTGTAGCTCGGAGAGCCAATGTACGTTGTACTTGTGGTGTAGCTCGGAGAGCCAATGTTTGTTGTACTCGTGGCGTAGCTCAGAGCGTTACCGAGTCCCCAAGTTAGAGGGTTGCTCTTCACTCGGTGTGTTTTTGAAACTTAGGCGATTACGGGGTCGCAGCTAAGCCCCCGAGTGAGAGGGTTGCTCTTCACTCGGGGTGTTTCTAAAACTTAGGCGATTACGGGGTCGCAGCTAAGCTCTCGAGTGAGAGGGTTGCTCTTCACTCGGAGTGTTTTTTAGACTTAGGCGATTACGAGGTCGCAGGTAAGCCCCCGAGTGAGAGGGTTGCTCTTCACTCAGAGTGTTTTTGAAACATAGGCGATTACGGGGTCGCAGCTAAGCCCCCGAGTGAGAGGATTGCTCCTCACTCGGAGTGTTTTTGGAACTTAGGCGATTATGGGGTCCCAGCTGATACGTCCAAAACGTATCTATAATTTCTGCTTGCTCCATGCCTCTTTTGTGTGATATTGCTATGATATTTATGCACTTCCATACACTTTTGATCATATTTGGACTAACCTATTAACTCAGTGCACCCCAGTGCCAGTTTCTATTTTCTGCTGTTTTTGTATTTCAGGTTTTCCCATTACGTAAATTGCCAGAAAAATTCCGGGAAAAATATATAAAAAATCAGCGTTCCCGAAGCTTCCATGCGGCCGAAGTAGGGCCGGAGGGGGGCCACAGGGGCTCCAGGCGCCCAGAGGGCGCGGCCGCGCTTCCAAGATCGGGAGCACCAGGAGAACTCTTCCCGGCACCCTGCCGGAGGGGAGAACCACCACCGGGAGCCTCTCCACCACCATGGACGTCTCCCGGATGAGTTGTGAGTAGTCCCCCTTGGACCATGGGTCCATGACCAGTAGCTATGTGATGTTCTCCTCCCCTCTTTGTTCTTCACCGATTAGACCTCGTGAGTTGCCCTACATGATCGAGGCACATATGTAATCCTTATGCTGTTGCTATGATGAGTTTGCTGGGATCTGATGGATTATGAGATTATGTTCAGATTGTGTGTGAGTAATATATTTGATTCACCTCTTTTATATTTATGTTCTTGAGTAATTCTTGCATGTTCTCCGTTGCTGTTTATTGCTTTGGCCAAGTAGTAGGTAGTAACTCCAAGAGGGAACGTTATGCTTGATTGTGGGTTCATGCCCCTCGATGACTAGCTTGAGTGACAGAAACATGAGTCTAGTGGATGTGTTGTTGCCACAAGGGGGAAAACAACGGTGCTTGTGCTTGCGGGTGCAAGGATTGTTTACTTTACGCAAAGTTCTTTTAATGCAGTTGTCTGTTGCTTTGAGTTTACACTATGGGTGGGACTCGCAACTTAATACCAGCGAGATGTTCTGGATAGATATCTCAAGGTGGATGATTAGTAGTAGATGCAGATGGATTTCGGTCTACTTGCCTTGGCGTACCGCCCATGCTTTTGAGCCTCTACCTTTCTTGCAGCATAGTTAGCATTGGTTTGCGCACATAATCCTGTCAATTGCCCAGCTGTAATTCGTTTACCTCGCTTAGCTGTTTTATCGTCTTTTGGGAGAGAGACATGATACGTCCAAAACGTATCTATAATTTCTGCTTGCTCCATGCCACTTTTGGGTGATGTTGCTATGATATTCATACACTTCCATACACTTTTGATCATATTTGGACTAACTTACTAATCCAGTGCACCCCAGTGCCAGTTTCTGTTTTTGTATTTCAGGTTTTCACGTTTCGAGAACTGCCCAGAAAAATACAAAAAAATTATATAAAAAATCAGCGATCCGGAAACAACACTGCGTCCGAAGGGCAGCCTGGGGGGGCCACAGGGGCTCCAGGCGCCCTGTGGGCGCCCCCCCCCCTGGGCCGCGCCGGGGGGGCGCCTGGGCCCCCCGAAGCCCGTCCGGTGCCCCCCTTTGGCATATATTTAGAGGGACCTCCGAAACCCTCAGAACGGGAACTCTTTTCGCGATCCCATCTCTGTTTCGCCGCCGCCACCGCTTCCAAGATCGGGAGCACCAGGAGAACTCTTCCCGGCACCCTGCCGGAGGGGAGGATCACCACCGGGAGCTTCTCCACCACCATGGACGCCTCCCGGATGACTCGTGAGTAGTCTCCCTTGGACCATGAGTCCATGACCAGTAGCTATGTGATGTTCTCCTCCCGTTCTTGTGCTTCACTAATTAGTCCTCGTGAGCTGCCCTACATGATCAAGGCACCTAAGTAATCCTTATGTTGTTGTTATGTTGAGTTTGCTGGGATCCGATGGATTATGAGATTATGTTCAGATTGATCTTGAGTAATATATTTGATTCACCTCTTTTATATTTTAGTTCATAAGTAATTCTTGCATGTTCTCCGTTGTTATTTATTGCTTTGGCCGAGTAGTAGGTAGTGACTCCAAGAGGGAACGTTATACTCGATTGTGGGTTCATGCCCCTCGATGACTAGCTTGAGTGACAGAAACATGAGTCTAGGGGATGTGCTGTTGCCACAAGGGGGAAAACAACGGTGCTTGTGCCCGCGGGTGCAAGAATTGTTTACTTTACGCAAAGTTCTTTTAATGCAGTTGTTTGTTGCATTGAGTTTACACTATGGGTGGGACTCACAACTTAATACCAGCGAGATGTTTTGGATAGATATCTCAAGGTGGATGATTAGTAGTAGATATTGATGGATTTCGGTCTACTTACTTTGGCGTACCACCCATGCTTTGAACCTCAACCTTTCTTGCAATGTAGTCAGCATTGGTTTGCGTTCGTGGTCCTGTCAATTGCCCAGCTGTAATTTGTTTACCTCACATAGCTGTTTTATCGTCTTTTGGGAGAGAGACATCACTAGTGAACATCATGAGACTCCGGTCCATATTACCATCATTGATCACATCCACTATTTACTTTCCGTTATTATTTACTATTGCAAAAACTATCTATCACAACTATCATTGCTTTTAATCCTTTGTGAACTACAAGGCTGGAGAGATTGACAACCTCTCTGTACTCGTTGGGAGCAAAGTTATTTGTATCTGTGTGCAGGTCCACGTTGGTTGCTACTAATTTGGCGCCGTAGCAATTGACACCTACTTGTTGAACCTAGGAGTCTCTGGGGAATCGATCCTTGGCATCTTTGCTAGGGGAAAACACTTCTACTTACTGCATCTTACACCTTCCACTTGGGGTAACCAACGAGGGGTTCGAGGCCCATCAAGGAGTATTTTCTGGCGCCGTTGCCGGGGACTCCACTCTTCAGGATAGGGGAGTTGCATGCTATCTTTTACCTTTGCTTTTTAGTCTTGTTAGTTTACCTTTCAGTTTTTGCTTTAGTATCTTTTATCAAAAATCACAAAAAATTATTTACCTTTCTGTTGGTAGTCCTTTCTGTTTAGCTATACATGATAGGATATGGTGCTTTGAGGGAATCAGAAGTTCTAGATTTCCATCAAAGGGATGGAGAAAATATGAATAAGGCATGGGACAGAATTTCTGATGCACATAGGAGAATTATGCCTTGGATACCTATAAAAATTGTGCTTAGGAATTTTTACCAGGGTCTTTTTAAATGGTGTAAACACTCTCTTGACATTATAGCCGAGGGAGATTTCCTAGAGTGTGATGAAGCTAGAGCTCTTAAAATTATACATGGTCTATCTAGTTACTTTGTTTATGATCATAATCTTGATGCTGTCATAGATAGACTTGCTACTATTGAAAAGAGAATGGATGCTCTAGACTTAATGAAGGTAGAGAAACCCAAACCCAATAAGAGAGATATTTTGGAAATAGATAATGACTGGGAGCCTCTTGTTAGGATTAGCATCTCTAATCAAGACTTCCTTACTTATTGTGATATTGGATCTATGGTTTCTACTATGCCAAAAATTGTTCATGATTCTTTAAAATTTAACATGGATAGATTATCATCTTATCATGAACACACTAATGGAAATATTTCGGAAATCCACGGAAGAATAAAAGACATGCCAGTTAAATTCCTTAAAGGGATTGCAATGATTGATTTCTTCATCATGGAGCCAAACCAAGGAAATATAGTGCTTGGGAGGGACTTCCTCCGAGCAGTTAAAGGCTTCATCGATATAGGTAAGGGACAAATCCGCTTACGCGGGAAGGCAAAAGGTGTGTACCCCTTTCCTAGAAGGAACAAAAATGAACTTATTGAGGAACCATTTGAAACAATTTATAACTCCGATTATTATGATGATTATTGATTCCTCTATGCATTATGCCTAGCTTAAAGGCATAAAAGAAAGCGCTTTTGGGAGGCAGCCCACATGCATAAATTTTTTGCTTTTGTTGTGTCTTGATGTTGTTTACTGCTGTAGCATCATCATTGTATCTTTGCTTTTCATATTTGTGCCAAGTATAGCCTCCGATTGCTAGAAAGTTCAAAAGTTGTGAGGTGTTGTCCAGGAAACAGATTCTGTCCTTGGATAGAAAAATTCGTATAAAATCACCAGATCATCTTTTTGGTCTGAATTTTTACGACAGCGTTCTCTATATAATTGTCTTTCGTGCGTCAGTTCTGAATTTTTTGATTTGAGTTGCAGAAGTATCCCGAACAAGTCAATTACTGCCTGCTGTTCTGTTTTTCACAGATTCTGTCCTGTTTTGCCTTACCTTCACTTTGCAAATTAAGAACTTGCTTTTTATTTGCAAAAACCTTTTGGCAATCTTGAGAAACAGTAGAACTTCAAGAATATCATTATTTCCAGCAAGGTATAATTATTTTATTAAGTGTACTAACCTCGCTAATCAGATTATGATGAGTTATGTATGAAGGGAGTTTTCAAGTGTTCGAGGGAAGATGATAAAAAGATTCAGGAGTGTCAAGCGCTCAAGCTTGGGGATGCCCCCGTGCACCCCCAAGAAATATTCAAGGAGACTCAAGCGTCTAAGCTTGGGGATGCCCCCATGCATCCCCTTCTCCATCAACACTATCAGTTCGTCTTTCGTTTCGCTATATTTTTATCACTTCATGTGTTATGTGCTATGCTTGGAGCGTCTTGCTTTTAGTTTTCTTTTTAGTTTTTCATAACGAGTCGGAACCCAGCATTCCTTTATGTGGGAGAGAAACGCGCTCCACTTCTACCTAGAACATTACATAGAATTTTCATGTCTATCTATGCTGTGTGTGTTCTTTGTCTTTTAAAAGCTACTATCATACTCTGCTCTTAGTATTCATGCTTATCTTTTCAAGAGCTTTTATTTAGTTGGTTGCTTGAACTCTCTTTAATTACCATACTCACCTTATTAAGAGAGTTTGCTTCTGTTGCATTGGTTAATGTGTCTATGATAAAGATGCTACTTTCATGATGGTGCTTAATAGTTTAGGTTTTCTTTTGGTTAATCTCAAATAGCTGGGGGGTTCCCAATGTGTTATTGGAGTACCAACTTGGTTTGTTTGCCTATGATGTGGTATGGTTTAGTAATATCTTCCTTCGAGAATTTATTTTGATTGACTTGGCGTATGCTCACGCATATTTAAGACTGTAAAGAAAGTCTGTCAAGCCTTGATGATCTTTTATTTCTAAGTAGCGATATAACTACCATGCCTGATTCAATATTGCTTTGTCGCTCTGCATGATTATGACCGTCATTGCTCTCTTAGTTGGTCGCTCCCAGTCTTTTGCTAACCTCCACCTGCACTAAGCAAACTAACCACGCAATACATAGCTCATGGGAAAGTAGCCTAAAAACTATTGTGGTAAAGAATATGCTGCTTATGTATCTTATTTCTTATAAGTTGCTTGCTGAGCGGTAACCATGTTTCTGGGGACGCCATCAACTGTCACACTTTTGTTGAATATCATGTGAGTTGCTATGCATGTTCGTCTTGTTTGAAGTAAGGGTGATTTACCGTGGGTTGAATTAATATGCATATTGTTAGAGAAGAACATTGGGCCGCCAACCAAAGCCATGCATCATGGTGGAAGTTTTAGCTTGGACCTTAATCCTCAATCTCTCATGAGAATATGCCTATGCATTAAAGAGGAGTCCATCATCTATTTTCTATGTTGTCCCGGTATGGATGTCCTCAAGTTGAGATCTATCAAAAACGAGAAATCAAATGCGATCTATCTCCTTGGACCTTTGTACAGGTGGCATAGAGGTACCCCTTTGTGACACTTGGTTGAAACATATGTAATGCAATGATAACCCATGGGAATGCGAGCTAATTAGGACAAGGAGCGAGCACTATTAGTATTCGATGCATGAGGCTTGCAACTTATAGGATGTTTTATGCATGACACATATGAAGTACTACTACCGTTGACACAATTGCTTCCATGTTTTCAAAATAAAAAGCTTTAGCACTTAACCTTTCTTTTACCTTTATGTTGAAGCACCAACTACTGAGAGCATGATTGTCATTCTGAGTGTAATGTGCATTGTCCCAAAGTAGCATTGTCTTTTGCATAATTGTGATATCGTTTATTCTGAAATGATTATATCTAGTCATCACTTAAACCTTGAAGGTGCCCCTGCATTTATGTTTTGCATCACTAAAGGGGGCAAGCTAGATATCACTTTATCATATTTGCACATCATGTTCATTGCAAATCTTTTTGATGTTTCAGTTTCATGTTGTAAAACTTTCAGTCATTTGTGATTTTCTCTTGAGACAACTTAATTACTTTAGAATCATTGTCTCGGTAAGCTTTTGTCATATGACTATGAGAAAGTCCTATATGGTTAATAGCATGTCACCACAGGAATTATTCTTGTTATCATTTACCTACTCGAGGACGAGCAGGAATTAAGCTTGGGGATGTTGATACGTCCAAAACGTATCTATAATTTCTGCTTGCTCCATGCCACTTTTGGGTGATATTGCTATGATATTCATACTCTTCCATACACTTTTGATCATATTTGGACTAACTTACTAATCCAGTGCACCCCAGTGCCAGTTCTGTTTTCGGCTGTTTTTGTATTTCTGGTTTTCACGTTTCGAGAACTGCCCAGAAAAATCCAGAAAAATTATATAAAAAATCAGCGATCCGGAAACAACACTGCGTCCGAAGGGCAGCCTGGGGGGCCACAGGGGCTCCAGGCGCCCTGTGGGCGCCCCCCCCCCTCTGGGCCGCGCCGGGGGGGTGCCTGGGCCCCCCGAAGCCCGTCTGGTGCCCCCATTTGGCATATATTTAGAGGGACCTCTAAAACCCTCAGAACGGGAACTCTTTTCGTGATCCCATCTCTGTTCCGCCGCCGCCGCCGCTTCCAAGATCGGGAGCACCAGGAGAACTCTTCCCGGCACCCTGCCGGAGGGGAGGATCACCACCGGGAGCTTCTCCACCACCATGGACGCCTCCCGGATGACTCGTGAGTAGTCTCCCTTGGACCATGAGTCCATGACCAGTAGCTATGTGATGTTCTCCTCCCGTTCTTGTGCTTCACTAATTAGTCCTCGTGAGCTGCCCTGCATGATCGAGGCACCTATGTAATCCTTATGTTGTTGCTATGTTGAGTTTGCTGGGATCCGATGGATTATGAGATTATGTTCAGATTGATCTTGAGTAATATATTTGATTCACCTCTTTTATATTTTAGTTCATAAGTAATTCTTGCATGTTCTCCGTTGTTATTTATTGCTTTGGCCGAGTAGTAGGTAGTGACTCCAAGAGGGAACGTTATGCTCGATTGTGGGTTCATGCCCCTCGATGACTAGCTTGAGTGACAGAAACATGAGTATAGGGGATGTGCTGTTGCCACAAGGGGAAAAACAACGGTGCTTGTGCCCGTGGGTGCATGAATTGTTTACTTTACGCAAAGTTCTTTTAATGCAGTTGTCTGTTGCATTGAGTTTACACTATGGGTGGGACTCGCAACTTAATACCAGCGAGATGTTCTGGATAGATATCTCAAGGTGGATGATTAGTAGTAGATATTGATGGATTTCAGTCTACTTACTTTGGCGTACCGCCCATGCTTTGGACCTCAACCTTTCTTGCAATGTAGTCAGCATTGGTTTGCGTTCGTGGTCTGTCAATTGCCCAGCTGTAATTTGTTTACCTCACATAGCTGTTTTATCGTCTTTTGGGAGAGAGACATCACTAGTGAACATCATGAGACTCCGGTCCATATTACCATCATTGATCACATCCACTATTTACTTTCCGTTATTATTTACTATTGCAAAAACTATCTATCACAACTATCATTGCTTTTAATCCTTTGTGAACTACAAGGCCGGAGAGATTGACAACCTCTCTGTACTCATCGGGAGCAAAGTTATTTGTATCTGTGTGCAGGTCCACGTTGGTTGCTACTAATCTGGCGCCGTAGCAATTGACACCTACTTGTTGAACCTAGGAGTCTCTGGGGAATCGATCCTTGGCATCTTTGCTAGGGGAAAACACTTCTACTTACTGCATCTTACACCTTCCACTTGGGGTAACCAACGAGGGGTTCGAGGCTCATCAAGACATCACTAGTGAACATCATGGGACCCCGGTCCATATTACCATCACTGATCACACCCGCTATTTACTTCCTGTTTTTATTTACTAGTTGCAGTCATACCTATCACTATTATCTCTTGTGTTTGATCCTTTGTAAACGACAAGGCCGGAGGGATTGACAACCTCTCTGTACTCGTTGGGAGCAAAGTTATTTGTATCTGTGTGCAGGTCCTGTCAATCGCTAAGTATCTGGCGCCGTTAGCAGTTGACACCTTCTTGTCGACCCTCGGAGTCTCACGGGATTCGATCCTTGGTATCTTTGCCAAGGGAAAACTACCGCTACGCTACATCTCAAACCTTCCACTTGGGGTAACCAACGAGGGGCGAGAAGCCATCACCAGCTAAGCCCCCGAGTGAGAGGGTTGCTCTTCACTCAGAGTGTTTTTGAAACTTAGGCGATTACGAGGTCGCAGCTAAGCCCCTGAGTGAGAAGGTTGCTCTTCACTCGGAGTGTTTTTGAAACTTAGGCGATTACGGGGTCACAGCTAAGCCCCCGAGTGAGAGGGTTGCTCCTCACTCGGAGTGTTTTTGAAACTTAGGCAATTACGGGGTCGCGGCTAAGCCCCCGAGTGAGAGGGTTGCTCTTCACTCAGAGTGTTTTTGAAACTTAGGCGATTACGGGGTCGCAGCGAAGCCCCCGAGTGAGAG
>LR738711.1:776537757-776562698 GCA_902687465.1 Secale cereale
TACGGGGTCGCAGCTAAGCCCCCGAGTGAGAGGCTTGCTCTTCACTCGGAGTGTTTTTGAAACTTAGGCGATTACGGGGTCGCAGCTAAGCCCCCGAGTGAGAGTCTTGCTCTTCACTCAGAGTGTTTTTGAAACTTAGGCGATTACGGGGTCGCAGCTAAGCCCCCGAGTGAGAGGGTTGCTCTTCACTCGGAGTGTTTTTGAGACTTAGGCGAATCGGATTCGCGGCTAAGCCACACACGGGGGGATTTGAGAACATGTGCCTTTTGAACAACAATCATTATGGAATTGCCACAAACTTGTCTTTGAAAAGCAAACTGAAGGATTCTTATTACAACTCTTCTGGTCGAGTGCCTTAAGTGTAAAAGCGGCGGAGCAGATCTGCATTCCATGAGCGTGGCTCATCTATTTTCTTTGCCACGTTGTAGAGGTGGTATGCCCCATTGTGGAGTACTTTGGTGATGATGAAGGGGCCTTCCCAGGCTGGATCAAGCTTGTGAGGTCGTTTCTGGCGTACTCGGAGTACAAGATCTCCTTCCTAGAATGCTCGGCCTCGAACATTGCAGGCGTGGAATCGACGCAGGTCATGCTGGTATATGGTTGAGCGGATCAGATCCATCTCGCGCTCTTCCTCCAGGAGGCCGACTGCATCTGTCGTGGTACTAAGTCTGACAGTAAGGATAGGGGGTACGTAGGAGGAGGCAAGGTCCTAGCTACGGCAAGGTTCTACACGAGAGGTTTACAAGTTCAGGTCCTTCTCGGAGGAAGTAACAGCCCTACGTCTCGGTGCCCGGAGGCGGTCGACTGGAATATAGATGTGTGTGTGCGTGTTACAGGGGGTCCGAACCACTGTGCCGGAGGAGGGGATGGCTTATATAGAGTGCGCCAGGACCCCAACCATCCCACATTACAGAGGGTTCAATGTACATAAAAGCAGGACGTTACTGATAACGCGTGTAATAAAGGACATTGCTAGCCTTATGAGACCTTTGACCTTCAGGAGTCGAGTGGTTTCTTGTGCGGTCAAGTGGCTTCATCCTTCCGAATGGAATTGGGTTATCCGAGTGAGGTATGTTGTCGAGTGAATATCTCTCTTTGGTCATATCAGTCGGCAGCTTCTGTCATCCTTGGAATGTCTTTGAGCTTTAGGGCAGTGACCTTGGGCAGGGTATCTAAGTCAGGCATGTGACCCTACCCTAGGACTGTGGCATCATCACATCTGCCCCGCTGACACGAAGTGGGAGGTGGTGGGCCAAGCATCCTAGCTAGGTACGACATTATGTCATTATATATATATATATACATATATATATATATATATATCCTAGCAAGGTGGTTGTTAGGGTGCTTTCGGGTTTGCGAGGTAGGTGCCACCAAAGTTATGCATTGTGTATTTAAAGTTTTAAACATACCCAATATTCGTACATATATTTGGCCACTTTCAGGTGGTTCTTGACTTTTGGCCCCTCTCATTGATCTTCAACGACGCACCCAACCGTGGGCCCGCGGGGTCAAAGTTGTGCATTGGAATTTTGAACATCACAGACCACCCTTTTCACTCATATATATTTGGGCCACATGCTGGTGTGGCTGTCTTTTGACCCTCTCTAATGTTATTTTTTGCTGCAAAGACTTTGATGACCCTCAACGGACATGGGGTATAATATCTTAACTGTGTGTGATACAGGTGTGATGTGAATCACCACGACCGCGCAAGCGTGAGCAAATTAAGGTGGAGGTACTGGCTCAACTGTGTGCGATGCGAGTGCGCTGAAATCACCACGACTGCACAAGCGCGAGCAAATTAAGGTGGAGGTACTGGCTCAACCGTGTGCGATGCAAGTGCACTGAAATCACCACTACCGCGCAAGTGTGAGTAAATTAAGGTGGAGGTACTAGCTCAACCGTGTGCGATGCAAGTGCGCTGAAATCACCACGACCGCGCAAGCACGAGCAATGGGTAGAGGTACTGGCTCAACCGTGTGCGATGCAAGTGCGCCGAAATCACCACGACCGCACAAGCGCGAGAAAAGGGTGGAAGTACTGGCTTAACCGTGTGCGAGGCAAGTGCGCTATAAAACCACCACCTGTGCAAGCTAAAGGCGAGTAAGTTTATTTGGAAATTAGGACGAACCGTGTGCGATAGACCACCTAGCTAGAAATAAAAATAAATAAACTACCCGCCTTGAGCGTTGCAAAAATCGGTGGATTTGCGCCACTTTTCCTTATTATCATACACGCATATTGTTATTGGACCGTGCGCGATCTTGGGCACTCCCGCCCCGCATCAATTCCTTTACCCAAATATTAGTAGTCGTCGTACTTCAACTGTCGCCCACACTCCTCCAGCACCGACATTATAGTAAAATTGTAGTAGCCGAGGCATTTGAACCGTCGCCCTCCCTCGTCCACCACCATCTCCACCCACCATTACTAAAAAAATTAGTAGCTGCGGCGTATCCTCAAACACCACCCCCCTTCCACAGTCCCCCACCCGCCCCCTCCCCCCTCGAACCCTAGCTCGCGGCCTCCGCCGGCGCCGCCGCCAATCCTGCCGGTCTGCCCATTCCTCCTAGCTTAGATAATAAAGTTCAGGTTACCAGCGATTCCCATACCGTCACCCCACTCCCCTGAGTTTTTAGATGAGGCCTGCGGTGTCCCTTCCCGCCAGATACACATCCCTTGCTCCAGCATGTCGCAGCCTAAGCTTGACCACGTATCCCGGGGAGCCCAACGAGCGTTCGGCCAAGAAGAGGTTTATCATGGCCTCTCCGGCGGACGTTGGCGAGGTGATCGCCGTTTGCCCCGACCTGTCGATCCCGGAGCAACATGTCGCCGCGGAAGCCAGCGAAGACGTTGGCTACTTTGCCATGTCGAAGGCTTCATGTCAGCGGGCTAGAGTATTACTGTATCTCGGGAAAGCAGGCTACGACATCAAGCTTGTCCACACCAACGGATTCACGCGGTCCATGTCACAGGTTAAGTGGTCCATCCCCAACCTCTCTGGTTCAACCGCCGCCGATCTCTTCGACGGCCCTGCCGCTGATCTCCTCCGCCAAGCGGTCAAGGATTTACGAGCTTTATACACCATCGAGCCCATTTTGTCACTTCTGAAGGACACGTTCTACGGCGGCGGCTTGGGATCCTCAATTGCCAAGTCAGAACTCATCGACAACGACCGCGACCATGAGGAGGGCACCGACGAAGGTTCTTCCAAGGTGAAACAGCCCATCTGTGACATCAGAGAGCGCACCATGGGTCTGTGCTCTTCCAACTGGAAGGATCCCGTCCATGAAATGTGAGGCAACATTCTATCAACAAATCTTACCTTTTCTAGCTTGCCAACTCGTACCCTTTGTTTTAGTAGCATTTTTCGTGCGGTGCTTTAACTGTGTCGTGTTTAATTATTTCAGTTGTACAAAAATGTATTGTTCAATAGGTCTATGTGATGTTTAAGTATGAACTGTCCACTTTAGTTTCATGAATGTCTATATTTGGTTGTTTATAGTGAGTAGATGCCTTGTTTATATGTATTTGGTTGTTAGGTTGGTTGGAGTGGGCATTTTTCAAGTTATCGAGCATATGCCTTGTTTATCTGTATTTGGTTCTTAGTTTGGTTGCAGTGAGTATTTGTCCAGTTATCAAGCAGATGCCTTGTTTATCTGTATTTGGTTGTTAGGTTGCTTTTTTAGCATTTGTCCAGTTATCAAGGAGATGCCTTGTTTATCTGTATTTGGTTGTTAGGTTGTTTTTTTAGCATTTGTCCAGTTATCAAGCAGATGCCTTGTTTATCTTTATCTGCTTGTTAGGTTTGTTGCAGTGAGCATTTGTCCAGTTTTCAAGCACATGACCTGTTTATCTGTATTTGCTTGTTAGGTTGGTTGCAGTGAGGCTCTGTCCAGTTTTCAATGGCTATATTTGGTTGTTATACTGGTCATTTATGCCTTGTTTATTTCAGTCATTCACAATGTGTTGTTCATTATGTGCAAGTTGACACTGTGCCGCTCGACTACATCAATACCAGCTTGAATGGCTATATTTGGTTCCAGTTATTCCTAGTGTAGTTAACACATGCCCTTTATTTCAGTTTTACACATTTATCCAGTGTGATGTTTAAGCATTACCTACGTTCTATTCATTTTCAACAATACTAGTTTGAATAGCAATATTTGATGGTTGTTAAGCCTGCTGTCAGTAACATTGCCTTCCATTTTATATCTGCTTTAACAGCATACTGAAACCAACACATTCAAGCTATCATTTGGAGATGATGTTGTTTACCTTTGCTATATTTGTTTGATGTTACGATTGTTGTACTTATCATGACTTTCCACTAGTTATGTAGGACAACAACGGGTGTGGCCACCATTTTTCGCCGAGGTTAGCTTCATCCCTCGGCTTGTACTCCCCCCGTCCTTCCATAATGTAGTGCATATAGATCCAGGCTTGGACACTAGTTAGCTTCTAATATTGACTTATTGCTTGTAGGTAAATATGCCCTTGGCAAGGATCCACACATCGACCCTTTTTGCGTATGGGGCAATGAGATATTGATGAACACGCATCAAGTGCGGAAACTGATAAGGATTATTAGCAAAAAGATACGAATGGTGGCAAGCAAATTATTTGCTTATGCTCTATCCAACACAATAGCGAGCTGTAGGATGGTAACTACAAACTCTGCAGCCTTCTCTTTTTACTGCCCATAATGAGTTGTTAGACAACAATGTCTGAATCTTTTTCGTTCCCAGTGGTTCCTGAAGCAGTTCACTCAAGATTACCTCACAAAGTACATGATTGGTGGACATGCAATGAAGGTTAAAGTATTTCATCCAGACTACACTGAGCATCGACAAGTCCTAATGAAGACAGTGAAGGATGGACGGGCAGCCATCACAAGGGGTTGGCCTAGAGTCGTGAGCGCATTACGCATGGATGAGGGCACAATATGGGCATTCCGCTTCACCTTCTCCAGCAACCAAAATGTCTTTCGCCTCTCTCTTTACAGTCTTTAGTACAACTTTGGTTCATCATTCTTTACTTGTTGCTTCTGTAGTTCTTCAGTATATGTACATGTGCATCGAATTATGGAGTCGTGGTTGAACCTATATTTGTAATAAACATGGTTGGATATGAAATAAGTAATTGCCTACTTTCAAATTCAAAACATGTGATTTTTAAATTAGGGATTAATTGGATTAATTAGGGATTACACTGCACACGGTTTGCGAAAGCGAAACGTTTGCGATATACGTGGAGATCAGAAACGTTTCTAGGATCCACTACGTGTGCGATCAATCTCCACTGCAGACACGACTTTCTCTTGAAAATGGTTTGCGTTAGGCCACCTTGCGCAAACGTTTACCACATAAAAAGTGTGTGTGATGGACAGCCTTTGCCACACAGTTTCTTCTACGCACCGTGTGTGATGCATTCAATAACGCAAACGATAAAATTATTAATATCGTGTGCAATGGCAATGCTGTCACAAACGATTTAAAGGGAAAATAGTGTGTGATGTACCTGTGAACGGAAACGTTTTCCTTGGAGTGACTGTGTGGGATGTACATACGAACGAAAACGTTTAGCGGGGACTGACTGTGTGGGATGTACTTGCGACCGGAAACAATTTTGCCGTATAATTGTATTTTTTAGCTCTACTGTATGTATTTCCGTATTTGAGTGCTCGCCAGTCGCACACGACCTCATTTTACCGAGCGTGTGTGCCAAGAGGGCATATCCCCGACGGTTTCTGGGTCGTGTGGAAAGGACCCCCCCCCCCCTATCGCCCACACTCACTTGGCGACAGTTCCAAATGCCGTCGTGGAAAGGGGTTAAAAACCGTTTGTTTAGGACCGATGCGTACCAGTGCTAGCATGTATAAACATGGCCTCGGAACATTGGAGACCGAAAGTTTGCGCATGAATCATATAGTAGATATGATCAATGATATGTCTCCAACGTATCTATAATTTTTGATTGTTCCATGCTATTATTTATGATGTTTTGGATGTTTAATGGACTTTTTCATACACTTTTATATTATTTTTGGGACTAACCTACTAACCCAAAGGCCCAGTCCAGATTGCTATTTTTTTGCCTGTTTCAAGGTTTTATAGAAAAGGAATATCAAACAGAGTCCAAACGGAGTCCAAACGGAATGAAACCTTCGGGAGAGATATTTTTGGAGAAAATCACGCACGGGAGACTTGAGAACCACGGAGTAGGGCTGACGTGGTGCCCACGAGGGTGGGGGGCGCCCCCCCTAGGGCGCGCCCCCTACCTCGTGGGTCCCACGTAAGGCCCCCGGTGCCCTCCTTCCTCCTATATATACCTACGTACCCCGAAACCATCAGAACAACAGAGAAAACCCTAGTTCCACCACCGTAACCTTCTGTTCCCGTGAGATCCCATCTTGGGGCCTGTTTCGAAGCTCCGTCGGAGGGGGGATCTTCCACGGAGTGCTTCTACATCATCATCATCGCCTCACCATGAGTTGTGAGTAGTTTACCATAGACCTTCGGGTCCATAGCTAGTATCTAGATGGCTTCTTCTCTCTCTTTGGATCTCAATACAAAGTTCTCCTCGATCTTTGAGGAGATCTATTCGATGTAATCTCTTTTTGAGGTGTGTTTGTCGAGATCCGATTAATTGTGGGTTTATGATCAAGATTATCTATGAGAAATATTTGGTTCTTCTCTGAACTTTTTATGTATGATTATAATATCCTTGCAAGTCTCTTTGAATTATTGGTTTGGTTTGGCCTACTAGATCTATAGTTCTTGCAATGGGAGAAGTGCTTGGCTTTGGGTTCAATCTTGCGGTGTCCTTTCCCAGTGACATTAGGGGCAGCAAGGCACGTATTGTATTGTTGCCATCGAGGATAAAAAGACGGGGTTTATATCATATTGCTTGAGTTTATCCCTCTGCATCATGTCATCTTGCTTAAGGCGTTACTATGTTCAATACACTAGATGCATGCTGGATAGCGGTCGATGTGTGGAGTAATAGTAGTAGATGCAGAATCGTTTCGGTCTACTTGTCTCGGACGTGATGCCTATATATGATGATCATGCCTAGATAGTCTCATAATTATTCGCTTTTCTATCAATTGCTCGACAGTAATTTGTTTACCCGCCATACGATATCGCTATCATGAGAGAAGCCACTAGAGAACACTATGGCCCCCGGGTCTATTCTCAACATATCAATCTACACTTAATTTACTTTTTCCGCTTTTACTTTCTGTTCTTATAAAAAAATACCAAAAATATCAAACTATCATCTCTATCAGATCTCACTTTCGTAAGTGACCGTAAAGGGATTGACAACCCCTTATCGCGTTGGTTGCGAAGTTCTTATTTGTTTGTGCAGGTGTGAGGGACTCGCGCGTGGTCTCCTACTGGATTGATACCTTGGTTCTCAAAAACTGAGGGGAATACTTACGCTACTGTGTTGCATCTCCCTTTCCTCTTCGAGGGAATACAACGCAAGCTCGAGAAGTAGCAATGAACATAAGATGTTCACCATTGAAAACTAATCCATCTCACGTGATAATCGGACATGGTTTAGTTGATTTGGATCACGTGATCATTTAGATGACTAGAGGGATGACTATCTAAGTGGGAGTTCTTTAGCAATATGATTAAGTGAACTTTAATTTATCATGAACTTAGTCCTGATAGTTTTTGCATATCTATGTTGTTGTAGATCAATGGCCCGTGCTATCGTTCCCTTGAATTTTAATGCATTCCTAGAGAAAGCTAAGTTGAAAGATGATGGTAGCAACTACACGGACTGGGTCCGTAACTTGAGGATTATCCTCATTGATGCACAGGAGAATTATGTCCTTGAAGCACCGCTAGGTGATAGGCCTGCTGCAAGAGCAACTTCGGACGTTATGAACATCTGGTAAGCTCGTTCTGATGACTACTCGATAGTTCAGTGTGCCATGCTTTACGGCTTAGAATCGGGACTTCAAAGACATTTTGAGCGTCATGGAGCATATGAGATGTTCCAAGAGTTGAAGTTAATATTTTAAGCAAATGCCCGAATTGAGAGATATGGAGTCTCCAATAAGTTCTATAGCTGCAAGATGGAGGAGAATAGTTCCATCAGTGAACACTTACTCAGAATGTGTGGGTACTACAATCACATGACTCAACTTGGATGCAAAGTTTATGAAGATAGTGTTATTGATAGAGTTCTTCAATCACTGCCACCAAGCTATAAAGGCTTCGTGATGAACTATAATATGCAAGGGATGCATAAGACAATTTCCGAGCTCTTCGCTATGCTCAAAGTTGTGGAGGTAGAAATCAAAAAGGAGCATCAAGTGTTGATGGTTAACAAGACCAGTAGTTTCAAGAAAAAGAGCAAGAGAAAGAAGGGAAACTTCAAGAAGAATAGCAAGCCAGTTGCTACTCCCGCGAAGAAACCCAAGTCTGGATCCAAGCCCGAAACTGAGCGCTTCTACTGCAAAGGGACTAGACACTGGAAGCGGAACTGCCCCAAGTATTTGCGGATAAGAAGGATGGCAAAGTGAACAAAGGTATATTTGATATACATGTTATTGATGTGTACCTTACTAATGCTCGTAGTAGCACCTAGGTATTTGATACTGGTTCGGTTGCTAATATTTGGGACTCGAAATAGGGGCTATGGATTAAACAAAGATTAGCTAAGGACGAGGTGACGATGCGCGTGGGAAATGGTTCCAAAGTCGATGTGATCACCGTCGGCACGCTACCTCTACATCTACCTTCGGGATTAGTTTTAGACCTAAATAATTATTCTATGGTGCCAGCATTGAGCATGAACATTATATTTGGATCTTATTTGTTGCGAGACGGTTATTCATTTAAATCATAGAATAATGGTTGTTCTATTTATATGAGTAATATCTTTTATGGTCATGCACCCTTGATGAATGGTCTATTTTTGTTGGATCTCAAACGTAGTGATACACATATTCAAAATATTGAAGCCAAAAGATGCAAAGTTGATAATGATAGTGCAACTTATTTGTGGCACTGCCGTTTAGGTCATATTGGTGTAAAGCGCATGAAGAAACTCCATGCTGATGGGCTTTTGGAATCACTTGATTATTGATACGTCCAAAACGTATCTATAATTTCTGCTTGCTCCATGCCACTTTTGGGTGATATTGCTATGATATTCATACACTTCCATACACTTTTGATCATATTTGGACTAACTTACTAATCCAGTGCACCCTAGTGCCAGTTTCTGTTTTCGGCTGTTTTTGTATTTCAGGTTTTCACGTTTCGAGAACTGCCCAGAAAAATCCAGAAAAATTATATAAAAAATCAGCGATCCGGAAACAACACTGCGTCCGAAGGGCAGCCTGGGGGGGCACAGGGGCTCCAGGCGCCCCGTGGGCGTGCCCCCCTGGGCCGCGCCGGGGGGGCGCCTGGGCCCCCCGAAGCCCGTCCGGTGCCCCTCTTTGGCATATATTTAGAGGGACCTCTGAAACCCTCAGAGGAGGAACTCTATTCGCGATCCCATCTCTGTTCTGCCGCCGCCGCCGCTTCCAAGATCGGGAGCACCAGGAGAACTCTTCCCGGCACCCTGCCGGAGGGGAGGATCACCACCGGGAGCTTCTCCACCACCATGGACGCCTCCCGGATGACTCGTGAGTAGTCTCCCTTGGACCATGAGTCCATGACCAGTAGCTATGTGATGTTCTCCTCCCGTTCTTGTGCTTCACTAATTAGTCCTCGTGAGCTGCCCTACATGATCGAGGCACCTATGTAATCCTTATGCTGTTGCTATGTTGAGTTTGCTGGGATCCGATGGATTATGAGATTATGTTCAGATTGATCTTGAGTAATATATTTGATTCACCTCTTTTATATTTTAGTTCATAAGTAATTCTTGCATGTTCTCCGTTGTTATTTATTGCTTTGGCCGAGTAGTAGGTAGTGACTCCAAGAGGGAACGTTATGCTCGATTGTGGGTTCATGCCCCTCGATGACTAGCTTGAGTGACAGAAACATGAGTCTAGGGGATGTGTTGTTGCCACAAGGGGGAAAACAACGGTGCTTGTGCCCGCGGGTGCAAGGATTGTTTACTTTACGCAAAGTTCTTTTAATGCAGTTGTCTGTTGCATTGAGTTTACACTATGGGTGGGACTCGCAACTTAATACCAGCGAGATGTTCTGGATAGATATCTCAAGGTGGATGATTAGTAGTAGATATTGATGGATTTCGGTCTACTTACTTTGGCGTACCGCCCATGCTTTGAACCTCAACCTTTCTTGCAATGTAATCAGCATTGGTTTGCGTTCGTGGTCCTGTCAATTGCCCAGCTGTAATTTGTTACCACACATAGTTGTTTTATCGTCTTTTGGGAGAGAGACATCACTAGTGAACATCATGAGACTCCGGTCCATATTACCATCATTGATCACATCCACTATTTACTTTCCGTTATTATTTACTATTGCAAAAACTATCTATCACTACTATCATTGCTTTTAATCCTTTGTGAACTACAAGGCCGGAGAGATTGACAACCTCTCTGTACTCGTTGGGAGCAAAGTTATTTGTATCTGTGTGCAGGTCCACGTTGGTTGCTACTAATCTGGCGCCGTAGCAATTGACACCTACTTGTTGAACCTAGGAGTCTCTGGGGAACCGATCCTTGGCATCTTTGCTAGGGGAAAACACTTCTACTTACTGCATCTTACACCTTCCACTTGGGGTAACCAACGAGGGGTTCGAGGCCCATCAAGGAGTATTTTCTGGCGCCGTTGCCGGGGACTCCACTCTTCAGGATAGGGGAGTTGCATGCTATCTTTTACCTTTGCTTTTTAGTCTTGTTAGTTTACCTTTCATTTTTGCTTTAGTTCCTTTTATCGAAAATCACAAAAATAGTTATCTTGCTTGCTTGCTACTATGGGTTCCACCGAGAACACCAAGTTGTGTGACTTCACTAGTCACAACAACGATGACTTTATCAGCACACCTATCACTACACCTGCCACTTCAGCACCTTCATATGAAATTAAACCTACTTTACTTAACTTAGTCATGAGAGAACAATTCTCCGGTGCTGGAGATGATGCTGCTTTACACTTGAACAACTTTGTAGAACTTTGTGATATGCAAAAGTACCAAGAAATAGATGGTAATATTGTTAAGCTTAAGCTTTTTCCTTTCTCCTTGAGAGGAGGAGCTAAAATTTGGTTTCAGTCTTTGCCTAGAAATAGCATAGATTCATGGGACAAGTGCAAAGATGCTTTTATCGGAAAATACTATCCACCTGCTAAAATTATCCAACTTAGAAGTAACATCATGAATTTTAAACAATTGGATAATGAACACGTTGCCCAAGCTTGGGAACGTATGAAGTCTCTTATCAAGAACTGCCCTACTCACGGTTTGACTACTTGGATGGTTATCCAAACTTTTTATGCAGGCTTGAACTTTACCTCGCGGAACTTGTTAGACTCGGCCGCGGGAGGAACTTTTATGTCAACTACACTTGGTGCTGCCACAAAGCTTCTCGATGAGATGATGACCAACTATTCCCAATGGCACACCGAACGCGCTCCAACAGGTAGGAAGGTAAACTCTGTCGAGGAGATTTCCTCCCTTAATGAAAAAGTTGACTTGATCATGTCTCTACTTTCGAAGCAATCTACTGTTGATCCTCGTGATGTTCCTTTAATTTCTTTGATTGCTCAAGAACAAGTAGATGTGAACTTTATCTCTAGAAACAATTTTAACAACAATGCTTATAGGAGTAACTTTGGTAACAATTCTAGACCGTTCCCCTCTAACTCTTATGGGAACAACAATGCTTATCCTAGTACCAAGAACTCCAATACTGAACTAGAGACCATGCTTAGAGATTTCATCACTACCCAAAAAGCCTTTAATAAGAATGTAGAAGAGAAACTACATGAACTAGATGATCTTTCTTTTAAGGTAGACCACTTAGCCAATGAGGTAAAATTGCTAAAAATTGAAACTTCTCCTCTTAAGGAGAGGGAAGTCATCCCTATTAATGCTACTCAAGTACAAATTAATGAAAATATTAGGATGATGGCTAAACTTAAAGAAAGATGGGCTAGAGAAAGGGAGGAAGAGGAAAGAATTAAGAGCCTTCCTACCCACCACACTGTTGCTACTATCCAAGTTGTTGAGGATGTTCACACTCTTAGCACCCAATGTACTCCTGGTCCCAATGGACCTATTAATGGTGATGCTATGACTATAGAAGCTACCAAACAAGTGAACCTTAAGGACACCACTACCGCTTTACTTGATGCTCGTGACCTTGATTTTGATAATTGCACTCTTACCGAAGTTATTGATTTCCTTCACAAGATGTCTAGAGATCCCCGCACTAGCACGCTTAACCTTGCCTTCACAGAGCATATCACTAATGCTCTCATCAAAGCTAGGGAGGAGAAACTTAGAGTAGAAGCCTCCATACCTAGAAAGCTAGAAGATGGTTGGGATCCTATGATAAAAAATTATTTGAATGACTTCTCTTGTTATGCATTATGTGATGTTGGTGCTAGTACCTCTGTTATGCCCAAAAGGATATATGATATGCTTAAATTGAAACCTTATGATTCTTGTTCTTTTGGTGTTCGTCTCGTTGATTCTTCCATAAAGAAACCTTTGGGGAGGATCGATGATGTTCTTATTATTGTCAATGATAATTATGTGCCCGTTGATTTCACTATTATGGATATTGAATGTGATCCTTCATGTCCAATTATTTTGGGACGTCCCTTTTTGCGCACCGTTGGTGCTGTCATTGACATGAAAGAGGGTAATATAAAATTTCAGTTTCCTCTCAAGAAAGGGATGGAACACTTCCCTCGAAAGAAGATCAAGTTACCTTTTGAGTCCGTTGTACGGGCTAGCTATTCTTTTACTCTTGATAAAACTTGATCTCTATGCATTATGCCTAGCTTAAAGGCATAAAAGAAAGCACTTTTGGGAGGCAGCCCACATGAATAAAATTTTCGCTTTTGTTGTGTCTTGATGTTGTTTACTGCTGTAGCATCATCATTGTATCTTTGCTTTTTCATATTTGTGCCAAGTATAGCCTCCGATTGCTAGAAAGTTCAAAAGTTGTGAGGTGCTGTCCAGGAAACAGATTCTGTCCTTGGATAGAAAAATTCGTATAAAATCACCAGATCATCTTTTTGGTCTGAATTTTTTCGACAGCGTTATCTATATAATTTTCTTTCGTGCGTCAGTTCTGAGTTTTTTGATTTGAGTTGCAGAAGTATCCCGAACAGATCAATTACTGCCTGCTGTTCTGTTTTTCACAGATTCTGTCCTGTTTTGCCTTACCTTCACTTTGCAAATTAAGAACTTGCTTTTTCTTTGCAAAAACCTTTTGGCAATCTTGAGAAATAGTAGAACTTCAAGAATATCCTTATTTCCAGCAAGGTATAATTATTTTATTAAGGGTACTAACCTCGCTAATCAGATTATGATGAGTTATGTATGAAGGGAGTTTTCAAGTGTGCGAGGGAAGATGATAAAAAGATTCAGGAGTGTCAAGCGCTCAAGCTTGGGGATGCCCCCGTGCACCCCCAAGAAATATTCAAGGAGACTCAAGCGTCTAAGCTTGGGGATGCCCCCGTGCATCCCCTTCTCCATCAACACTATCAGTTCGTCTTTCGTTTCGCTATATTTTTATCACTTCATGTGTTATGTGCTATGCTTGGAGCGTCTTGCTTTTAGTTTTATTTTTTATAACGAGTCGGAACCCAGCATTCCTTTATGTGGGAGAGAAACACGCTCCACTTCTACCTAGAACATAACATAGAATTTTCATGTCTATCTATGTTGTGTGTGTTCTTTGTCTTTTAATAGCTACTATCGTGCTCTGCTCTTAGTATCCATGCTTATCTTTTCAAAAGCTTTTATTTAGTTGGTTGCTTGAACTCTCTTTAATTACCATGCTCACCTTATTAAGAGAGTTTGCTTCTGTTGCATTGGTTAATGTGCCTATGATAAAGATGCTACTTTCATGATGGTGCTTAGTAGTTCAGGTTTTCTTTTGGTTAATCTCAAATAGCTGGGGGGTTCCCAATGTGTTATTGGAGTACCAACTTGGTTTGTTTGCCTATGATGTGGTATGGTTTAGTAATATCTTCCTTCGAGAATTTATTTTGATTGACTTGGCGTATGCTCACGCATATTTAAGACTGTAAAGAAAGTCTGTCAAGCCTTGATGATCTTTTATTTCTGAGTAGCGATATAACTACCATGCCTGATTCAATATTGCTTTGTCGCTCTGCATGATTATGACCGTCATTGCTCTCTTAGTTGGTCGCTCCCAGTCTTTTGCTAACCTCACCCTGCACTAAGCAAACTAACCATGCAATACATAGCTCATGGGAAAGTAGCCTAAAAACTATTGTGGTAAAGAATATGTTGCTTATGTATCTTATTTCTTACAAGTTGCTTGCTGAGCGGTAACCATGTTTCTGGGGACGCCATCAACTGTCACACTTTTTTTGAATATCATGTGAGTTGCTATGCATGTTCGTCTTGTCTGAAGTAAGGGTGATTTGCCGTGGGTTGAATAACTATGCATATTGTTAGAGAAGAACATTAGGCCGCCAACCAAAGCCATGCATCATGGTCGAAGTTTTAGCTTGGACCTTAATCCTCAATCTCTCATGAGATTATGCTTATGCATTAAAAGAGGAGTCCATCATCTATTTTCTATGTTGTCCCGGTATGGATGTCCTCAAGTTGAGATCTATCAAAAACGAGAAATCAAATGCGATCTATCTCCTTGGACCTTTGTACAGGTGGCATAGAGGTACCCCTTTGTGACACTTCGTTGAAACATATGTAATGCAATGATAACCCATGGGAATCCGAACTAATTAGGACAAGGAGCGAGCACTATTAGTATTCGATGCATGAGGCTTGCAACTTATAGGATGTTTTATGCATGACACATATGAAGTACTACTACCGTTGACACAATTGCTTCCATGTTTTCAAAATAAAAAGCTTTAGCACTTAACCTTTCTTTTACCTTTATGTTGAAGCACCAACTACTGAGAGCATGATTGTCATTCTGAGTGTAATGTGCATTGTTCCAAAGTAGCATTGTCTTTTGCATGATTGTGATATCGTTTATTCTGAAATGATTGTATCTAGTCATCACTTAAACCTTGAAGGTGCCCCTGCATTTATGTTTTGCATCACTAAAGGGGGCAAGCTAGATATCACTTTATCATATTTGCACATCATGTTCATTGCAAATCTTTTTGATGTTTCAATTTCATGTTGTAAAACTTTCAGTCATTTGTGATTTTCTCTTGAGACAACTTAATTACTTTAGAATCATTGTCTCGGTAAGCTTTTGTCATATGACTATGAAAAAGTCCTATATGGTTAATAGCATGTCACCACAGAAATTATTCTTGTTATCATTTACCCACTCGAGGACGAGCAGGAATTAAGCTTGGGGATGTTGATACGTCCAAAACGTATCTATAATTTCTGCTTGCTCCATGCCACTTTTGGGTGATATTGCTATGATATTCATACACTTCCATACACTTTTGATCATATTTGGACTAACTTACTAATCCAGTGCACCCCAGTGCCAGTTTCTGTTTTCGGCTGTTTTTGTATTTCAGGTTTTCACGTTTCGAGAACTGCCCAGAAAAATCCAAAAAAATTATATAAAAAATCAGCGATCCGGAAACAACACTGTGTCCGAAGGGCAGCCTGGGGGGGCACAGGGGCTCCAGGTGCCCTGTGGGCGCGCCCCCCCTGGGCCGCGCCGGGGGGGCGCCTGGGCCCCCCGAAGCCCGTCCAGTGCTCCCCTTTGGCATATATTTAGAGGGACCTCCGAAACCCTCAGAGGAGGAACTCTTTTCGCGATCCCATCTCTGTTCCGCCGCCGCCGCCGCTTCCAAGATCGGGAGCACCAGGAGAACTCTTCCCGGCACCCTGCCGGAGGGGAGGATCACCACCGGGAGCTTCTCCACCACCATGGACACCTCCCGGATGACTCGTGAGTAGTCTCCCTTGGACCATGAGTCCATGACCAGTAGCTATGTGATGTTCTCCTCCCGTTCTTGTGCTTCACTAATTAGTCCTCGTGAGCTGCCCTACATGATCGAGGCACCTATGTAATCCTTATGCTGTTGCTATGTTGAGTTTGCTGGGATCCGATGGATTATGAGATTATGTTCAGATTGATCTTGAGTAATATATTTGATTCACCTCTTTTATATTTTAGTTCATAAGTAATTCTTGCATGTTCTTCGTTGTTATTTATTGCTTTGGCCGAGTAGTAGGTAGTGACTCCAAGAGGGAACGTTATGCTCGATTGTGGGTTCATGCCCCTCGATGACTAGCTTGAGTGACAGAAACATGAGTCTAGGGGATGTGCTGTTGCCACAAGGGGGAAAACAACGGTGCTTGTGCCCGCGGGTGCAAGGATTGTTTACTTTACGCAAAGTTCTTTTAATGCAGTTGTCTGTTGCATTGAGTTTACACTATGGGTGGGACTCGCAACTTAATACCAGCGAGATGTTCTGGATAGATATCTCGAGGTGGATGATTAGTAGTAGATATTGATGGATTTCGGTCTACTTACTTTGGCGTACCGCCCATGCTTTGAACCTCAACCTTTCTTGCAATGTAATCAGCATTGGTTTGCGTTTGTGGTCCTGTCAATTGCCCAGCTGTAATTTGTTACCTCACATAGCTGTTTTATCGTCTTTTGGGAGAGAGACATCACTAGTGAACATCATGAGACTCCGGTCCATATTACCATCATTGATCACATCCACTATTTACTTTCCGTTATTATTTACTATTGCAAAAACTATCTATCACTACTATCATTGCTTTTAATCCTTTGTGAACTACAAGACCAAAGAGATTGACAACCTCTCTGTACTCGTTGGGAGCAAAGTTATTTGTATCTGTGTGCAGGTCCACGTTGGTTGCTACTAATCTGGCGCCGTAGCAATTGACACCTACTTGTTGAACCTAGGAGTCTCTGGGGAATCGATCCTTGGCATCTTTGCTAGGGGAAAACACTTCTACTTACTGCATCTTACACCTTCCACTTGGGGTAACCAGCGAGGGGTTCGAGGCCCATCAATTATGAATCACTTGGTGCTTGCGAACCATGCTCATAGGCAAGATGACTAAAACTCCGTTCTCCGGAACAATGGAGCGAGCATCCGACTTATTGGAAATCATACATACTGATGTATGCGGACCAATGAGTGTTGAGGCTCACGGCGGGTATCGTTATTTTCTGACCTTCACAGATGATTTGAGCACATATGGATATATCTACTTGATGAAGCACAAGTCTGAAACATTTGAAAAGTTCAAAGCGTTTTTTTAGAGTGAAGTAGAGAATCATCGTAACAAGAAAATAAATTTCTATGATCTGATCGCGGAGGCAAATATTTGAGTTACGAGTTTGGTCTTTATTTGAAACAATGTGGAATAGTTTCACAGCTCATGCCACCTGGAACACCACAGCGTAATGGTGTATCCGAACGTCGTAACCGTACTTTATTAGATATGGTGCTATCTATGATGTCTCTTACCGATTTACCACTATCATTTTGGGGTTATGCTTTAGAGACAGATCCATTCACGTTAAATAGGGCACCATCTAAATCCGTTGAGACGACACCTTATGAACTATGGTTTGGTAAGAAACCCAAGTTGTCGTTTCTTAAAGTTTGGGGCTGCGATGCTTATGTGAAAAAGCTTCAAACTGATAAGCTCGAACCCAAGTTGGAGAAATGTGTCTTCATAGGATACCCAAAGGAAACTATTGGGTACACCTTCTATCACATATCCGAAGGCAAGATATTCGTTTCTAAGAATGAATCCTTTCTAGAGAAGGAGTTTCTCTCGAAAGAAGTGAGTGGGAGGAAAGCAGAACTTGATGAGGTAATTGTACCTTCTCTCGAATAGGAAAGTAGTTCATCACAAAAACTAGTTCCTGTGATGCCTACACCAATTAGTGAGGAAGCTAATGATGATGATCATGAAACTTCAGATCAAGTTACTACCGAACCTCGTAGATCAACCAGAGTACGTTCCGCGCCGGAGTGGTACGGTAACCCTGTTCTGGAAGTCATGTTACTAGACCATGATGAACCTACGAACTATGAGGAAGTGATGATGAGCCCAGATTCCGCAAAATGGCTTGAGGCCATGAAATCTGAGATGGGATCCGTGTATGAGAAAAAAGTGTGGACTTTGGTTGACTTGTCCAATGATCGGCAAGCCATTGAAAATAAATGCACTTTTAAGAGGAAGACTGATGCCGATGGTAACGTTACTGTCTATAAAGCTCGCCTTGTTGCGAAAGGTTTTCAACAAGTTCAAGGAGTTGACTACGATGAGACTTTCTCACCCGTAGCGATGCTTAAGTCTGTCCGAATCATGTTAGCAATTTCCGCATCTTATGATTATGAAATCTGGCAAATGGATGTCAAAACTGCATTCCTTAATGGATATCTCAAAGAAGAGTTGTATATGATGCAACCAGAAGGTTTTGTCGATCCTAAAGGTGCTAACAAAGTGTGCAAGCTCCAGCGATCCATCTATGAACTGGTGCAAGCATCTCGACGTTGGAATATACGCTTTGATGAGGTGATCAAAGCATATGGTTTTATACATACTTTTGGAGAAGCCTGTATTTACAAGAAAGTGAATGGGAGCTCTGTAGCATTTTTGATATTATATGTGGATGACATATTATTGATTGGAAATGATATAGAATTTCTGGATGGCATAAAAGGATACTTGAATAAGAATTTTTCAATGAAAGACCTCGGTGAAGCTGCTTACATATTAGGCATCAAGATCTATAGAGATAGATCAAGACGCTTAATTGGACTTTCACAAAGCACATACCTTGATAAAGTTTTGGAAAAGTTCAAAATGGATCAGTCAAAGAAAGGGTTCTTTCCTGTGTTACAAGGTGTAAAGTTAAGTAAGACTCAATGCCCGACCACTAGAGAAGATAGAGAGAAAATGAAAGTCATTCCCTATGCCTCAGCCATAGGATGTATCATGTATGCAATGCTGTGTACCAGACCTGATGTGTGCCTTGCTATAAGTTTAGCAGGGAGGTACCAAAGTAATCCAGGAGTGGATCACTGGACAGCAATCAAGAACATCCTAAAGTACCTGAAAAGGACAAAGGATATGTTTCTCGTTTATGGAGGTGACAAAGAGCTCGTCGTAAACAGTTACGTCGATTCAAGCTTTGACACTGATCCGCATGACTCTAAGTCACAAACCGGATATGTATTTTTGTTGAACGGTGGAGCTGTCAGTTGGTGCAGTTCCAAGCAGAGCGTCGTGGCGGGATCTACGATCTACGTGTGAAGTGGAGTACATAGCTGCTTCAGAAGCAGCATATGAAGGAGTATGGATGAAGGAGTTAATATCCGATCTAGGTGTAATACATAGTGCATCGGGTCCAATGAAAATCTTTTGTGACAACACTGGAGTAATAGCCTTGACGAAGGAATCCGGGCTTCACAAGAGAACCAAGCACATCAAGAGATGCTTCAATTCCATCCGCGGTCAAGTCAAGGAGGGAGACATAGAAATCTGCAAGATACATACAGATCTGAATGTTGCAGACCCGTTGAGTAAGCCTCTTCCACGAGCAAAACATGATCAGGACCAAGACTCCATGGGTGTCAGAATCATTACTATGTAATATAGATTATTGACTCTAGTGCAAGTGGGAGAATGAAGGAAATATGCCCTAGAGGCAATAATAAAGTTGTTATTTATATTTCCTTGTATATCATGATAAATGTCTTTTATTCATGCTAGAATTGTATTGACCGGAAACTCGATACATTTGTGAATACATAGACAAATCAGAGTGTCCCTAGTATGCCTCTACTAGACTAGCTCATTAATCAAAGATGGATATGTTTCCTAACCATAGACACGTGTTGTCATTTGATCAACGGGATCACATCATTATGAGAATCATGTGATGGACAAGACCCATCCGTTAGCGTAGCACTATGATCGTTTAGTTTTACTGCTATTGCTTTCTTCATGACTTATACATGTTCCTCTAACTATGAGATTATGCAACTCCCGAATACCGGAGGAACACCTTGTGTGCTATCAAACGTCACAACGTAATTGGGTGATTATAAAGATGCTCTACAGGTGTCTTCGAAGGTGTTTGTGGTGTTGGCATAAATCGAGAATAGGATTTGTCACTTCGAGTGTCGGAGAGGTATCTCTGGGCCCTCTCGGTAATACACATCGTAATAAGCCTTGCAAGCAAACGACTAATGAGTTAGTCACAAGATGATGTATTACGGAACGAGTAAAGAGACTTGACGGTAACGAGATTGAACTAGGTATGATGATACCGACGATCGAATCTCGGGCAAGTAACATACCAATGACAAAGGGAACAACGTATGTTGTTGTGCGGTTTGACCGATAAAGATCTTCGAAGAATATGTAGGAGCCAATATGAACATCCAGGTTTCGCTATTGGTTATTGACGGGAGATGTGTCTCGGTCATGTATACATAGTTCTCGAACCCGTAGGGTCCGCACGCTTAACGTTCGATGACGATCGATATTATGAGTTTATGTGTTTTGATGTACCAAAGGTTGTTCGGAGTCCCGGATGAGATCACAGACACGATGAGGAGTCTCGAAATAGTCAGACATAAAGATTGATATATTGGACGACTATATTCGGACACCGGAAGTGTTCCGGAGAAGTTTCGGGTAAAACCGAAGTGCCGGAGGGTTACCGGAACCCCCCGGGGGAACTAATGGGCCACATGTGCCTTAGTGGAGAGAGAGGGACAGCTAGGGCAGGCCGCGCGTCCCCTCCCCCTTGGGTCCGAATTGGACTAGGGAAGGGGGGCGGCGCCCCCTTTCCTTCTCCCTCTCCCTCTCCTTCCTTTCCGTTCTCTCCCACTTGGTGGACTCCTACTAGGAATAGGATTCCTATTCCTAGTAGGACTCCCCCTCATGGGGCGCGCCCTAGGAGGGCCGGCCGACCTCCCCTTGCTTCTTTATATACAGGGTAGGGGGCATCCTAGAACACAGAAGTTGACAATTGTTTTAGCCATGTGTGGTGCCCCCCTCCACTATTACACACCTCAGTCATATTGTCGCAGTGCTTAGGCGAAGCCCTGCGTCGGTAACTCATCAACACCGTCACCACACCATCGTGCTGACGAAACTCTCTCTCGGCCTCAACTGGATCAAGAGTTCGAGAGACATCACCGAGCTAAACGTGTGCAGATCGCGGAGGTGCCGTGCGTTCGATGCTTGATCGGTTGGATCGCGAAGACGTTTGACTACATCAACCGCGTTACTAAACGCTTCCGCTTTCGGTCTACGAGGGTACGTGGACACACTATCCCGCTCGTTGCTATGCTTCCCGTAGATAGATCTTGCGTGTTCGCAGGAAATTTTTGAAATAATATGTTCCCCAACAATTCATACCTGTCAATGGGTATAAGTTTATCCCGTGGGTAAAATTACCCATGTTTGCAAAGCATCAATTTGAATAACTCATAGTCATAAGCAAAAACATATAAGCATAACTTACAACAACAACAACAACAACAACAACAACAACAACAACAACAACACATTATAAACCACGACACGTTTAATAAACTACATCACTTTCTCGTAAATGACAAACATGAAAACAACATCACATAGTCATAAACGACACAGTCATACGTTTTGAGTTCATGACAAAATGTAGACTATAGAGATAATTTTGAGTTCCATAGATATTATATAGGTTATACAACCCATACCCGTACCCGCTCTACCCGATGGGTTTCCAATTTCCCTATTTATATACCCATGATTAACTTTTTGTCCCGTACCTTTACCCTAATAGGGTTTTTACCCGCATGGTACGTGGGTAATGCCCATTGCCATCCCTACCGACTCTTGCGGAAGCACAACCACGCCTCTCACGGAAGCAAAACTGTGCCTCTCGCGGAAGGAAAAAATAATTAGAAAACGCGTTTTTTCTGTTTCCGAGAGGCACGACCGTGACTCTCGCGGAAGAAAAATCGTGACTCTCGCGAAAGAAAAAAAACACGTTATTTCGCGTAATATTTTTATAGATTTTTTTATTCCAAAAGCTATGGAAAGCCGAAACGCCGAAAACCTCTAGAAAAAACCCGTTTAAAAAGCCGAAAACGCGTGCGAAAAAATAAAAAAAATCCGGAGGGAGCGCACAAAACGCGACACGTGGCGGACGGCTGACAGCGCACCAAGTAGAGCTGATTGTTATGAGGCTCCCGAAGAGCGCTCGTCAACTAGTCACTCTCGCGATAGCTGGATACGTTTCGCTATAAGCGACTTATAGCTAGGCCCATTTTGCCGGGTGGGTCAGTCGACCGGGACATTTTGGGCATCAGAGGCTTTATTTGGTCTGGGCTGGGCTGGAAATCGGTTAACGGGTTAACATTTTGACGGCCTAATTAAGAAGCATTGCATCGATGAACCGGCAAACCCCTCCTTCCCCCACTTTCCTCCACCCTCTCTCCCCATTCCCCACCATCCGCCGCCTTCCCATGTCCTCCCTCGCGGCGGCCGGCGCCGCCGCCGCCGCCGCCGCCTCCACCTGGGTAAAAAGCCTCTCCCGCATCATCTCCCCCTCCACGCCAGCCGTAAAACCACCCAAACGCAATCCCAAGACCAAGCGCGCCGCCGATGCGGATCAGAAGCTCCCGAAGCCCCTCGGCGCACAGCCCGCCGCCGAAGCTGAGTCCGGCGCGGACCACAAGCTAGGGAAGCCCCCTAGCGGTATCCTCAAGGCCATCATCAGGGAGCGGGACCCTGATAAGCTGGTCTCCAAGTTCGTCGAAGCTTCGTCCGCATCGTCGCGCTTCCGCGACGGGCAGCGCGCGTACGAGGTAGCGGTGAGCCGCCTCACTTCCTTGGGCCGTAAAGACGGCATCGAGGCCATCATCGACGCGCAGAAGCCCTTCCTCCAGACCTCGACCGAGGGATTCGCCACGCGGCTCATCCGCCTCTACGGCAGTGCCTCCATGCCATCCCACGCGGCCGCAACCTTCCATCAACTCCCCGCTCGGCACAAGTCCACGAGGACATTCAACGCCGTCCTTGCCGCGTACGCCCATGCCGGAGATGTTGACGCGCTCACTGCTGCATTCAAGGAGATCCCAGCCACCCACCCCTCGATTGTTCCCGACTTGTACTCTTACAACGTTCTCATCCGCACATTGTGCCAGAAGTCCGACATCTCAGCCGCTGTTGATGCTGTCCGTCTCATGAAGAAGCGCGGTGTTTCACCTGACATTATTACTTTCAACTCGCTCTTGGATGGGTTTCACAACAGTGGCCGTAATGATGAAGCCGAGGCGGTATGGGACATGATTAAGGAGAAGACTTTGGAGCCAGACGTAAAATGCTACAATGCAAGGCTGCGTGGTTTGGTTGCACAAGGGAGGATTGATGATGCAGCTGCTGTGCTTGAGAGGTTGGAGAAGGATGGACCAAAACCCAATATAGTGTCCTACAACGAGTTGATTCTAGGATATTGCAAAGCAGGGAGGTTCCAGGAGGCCAAGAAGGTGTATGATAATTTGACGAAGAATGAGTGTGTCCCAAATAAGGGGACATATGAGACTCTAGTGCCACACCTTGTGCGGGCTGGAGAGCTGGATTGTGCACTGGGGTACTGTTATGAAATCTTTGCTAGTAGAAGGTGCTGTGGAGTTGAGTGTGGTGTGCTGCAAGATGTAGTGAATGCATTGGTAGATTCATCGAGGGTGGAGGAGGCTACCAAGCTTGTTGAGCTCGGGCAGAACTACCACTATCATCGGAAGTACTATCATCTGAAACTGATGAGGAACAATCAATATCAGAAGAAAAGGAGTGTGAAAGTGGAAGATGACACTGAAAAATAAAATTCATAGGTCAGGCTTTTACTGATGTAAGACAAATTTCAGCATGACCTGTTTTACGCTATTTCTTCTGTTGGCATGATAGAACAAAAAAAAATGCAAGTTAAAGTAGTGGTTAAACTAGTTTAGTATGGTATTGGTTAAGCTTGCCCTGTGCGGTAATACTTATTGAAAATCTTTCTGCCCATTTTAGAAGAGATCCACAGGAAGTCTTTATTCTTATCTGCAATGTCTTGCTTGTGCTTATATTCCTCGTTGCATCAAACTAGATTATCCTAGCTATTCAAGTTCATGAGCCACACAGTTAGCTTCACGCGCACGATGCACAAAAGAGACCCTCCCAAAACTCCCTACAAACATCAAAATAGTCGATAATCAGTGCCACAATAGACGGAGAACCATATCCATTGTTCATACATTCCACCAGTTGCAAGTAGTCCGATTGGACAATAAGGTGGTGAAATCTGAGGCCCCGAGCAAGCACAGGGCCTCGTTTTAACGCCAGAGTCTCAGCAGTGTAAGCGTCCACCAAAGGACCGAGGAAAAAAAAAATTCTCGGCCGCCACTAGAACACTGGCAGCATTGCGGACTACAGGGCCGCTGGTGCTGGACACCTAGAAGCATTACACCCATTAACAGCGACTTGTTTGGCGAGCAAAGAGCTATGCCACGTATCCCCCACTCTCCACAGAGAAATGAGAAAAAGGAGAGAAAAACGCGTCGGGAAAAAAAGAGAGCGCTCGTTATCTATCCTGTTGCCCCACGCGTCGTATGCCCATTCGCTGTTGGTCAACAGAGAGGGAGGGACCCCTAGAAGCATTACACCCATTAACAGCGACTTGTTTGGCGAGCAAAGAGCTATGCCACGTATCCCCCACTCTCCACAGAAAAATGAGAAAAAGGAGAGAAAAATGCGTCGGGAAAAAAAGAGAGCGCTCGTTATCTATCCTGTTGCCCCACGCGTCGTAT
>LR738711.1:776565937-776661390 GCA_902687465.1 Secale cereale
CGCCTTCCCATGGCCTCCTCCGGCGCGGCCGCGGCGGCGGCCGCCGCCGCCGCCCGGGCAAGCAGCCTCTCCAGCGTCTTCTCCTCTCCCTCCCCAAGAGTAAAACCACCCAAACGCAATCGCAAGACCAAGCGCGCGGCGACGCCCTCCTTGGCCCATTCCGATCCACTCCTCTCGCCCCGTACCCCACCATTCGCCCCCCTTCCCATGGCCTCCCCCCCCGCCGCCGCCGCCACCGCCTCCAGCCGGGCAAACGGCCTCTCCAGCATCTTCTCCCCCTCTTCTCCAACAGTAAAACCGCCCAAAGCCGATCCCGACGCGGACCAGATCCTCCCAAAGTCCCTTCGCGGTATCCTCAAGGCCCTCATCAGGCAGCGGGACCCTGACAAGCTGGTCTCCATGTTCGTCCAAGCTTCGTCCGCATCGTCGAGCTTCCGTGACCGGCACCACCTGTACGATGTAGCGGCGAGCCGCCTCACTTCCTTCGGCCGCCCAGACGGCATCCAGGCCATCATCGACGCACAGAAGCCCTTCCTCGAGACCTCAACCGCGGAATTCGCGGCGCGCGTCATCCGCCTCTACGGCCGCGCCTCCATGCCAACCCAAGCGGCCACAACCTTCCATGAACTTCCCGCGCGGCATAAGTCCACCATGACATTCAACGCCGTCCTTGCGGCGTACGCCAAAGCAGGAGATCTTGACGGGCTCACTGCTGCATTCCAGGAGATCCCAGCCGCCCACCCCTCCATTGTTCCTGACTTATACTCTTACAATGCGCTCATCCGCACATTGTGCCAGAAGCCCGACTTCTCAGCCGCTCTTGGTGCTGTTCATCTCATGAAGAAGCACGGTGTTTCACCTGACATTATTACTTTCAACTCGCTCTTGGATGGGTTTCACAACAGTGGCCGTAATGATGAAGCCGAGGCAGTATGGGAAATGATTAAAGAGAGGAATTTGGAGCCAGATGCAAAGTGCTACAATGCAAAGCTGAGGGGTTTGGTTGCAGAAGGTAGGATTGATGATGCAGCTGCTGTGCTTGAGAGGTTGGAGAAGGACGGGCCAAAACCCAATATAGTATCCTACAATGAGTTGATTCGAGGATATTGCCAAGCAGGGAGGTTCCAGGAGGCCAAGAAGGTGTATGATAGTTTGACGAAGAATGAGTGTGTCCCAAATAAGGGGACATATGAGACTCTCGTGCCACACCTTCTGCAGGCTGGAGAGCTGGATTGTGCACTGAGGTACTGTTATGAAATCTTTGGCACTAAAAGGTTCTGTGGAGTCAAGTGGGGTGTGCTGCAGGATGTCGTGAATGCATTGGTAGATGCATCGAGGGTGGTGGAGGCCACCAAGCTTGTTGAGCTCGACTGGCAGAAGTTTTACCATCGGAAGGGTTTGAGGATGCCACCTAATGCTGGAACTGATGAGGAAGAATCAATATCAGGAGAAAAGGAGTGTGAAAGTGGAAGATAAGACTGAAAAATAAAATTCATAGGTCAGTCTTTTACTGATGTAAGCCAAATTTCACCATGACCTGTTTTACTCTATTTCTTCTGTTGGCATGATAGAACAAAAAAATGCTAGTTAAAGTTGTGGTTAAACTAGTTTAATATGGTACTCCCTCTGTCCGAAAATACTTGTCATCAAAATGGACAAAAAGCGATGTATCTAGAACTAAAATACATATAGATACATCCCCTTTTATTCATTTTGATGACAAGTATTTCCGGACGGAGGGAGTATTGGTTAAGCTTGCCCTGTCCGGTAATACTTACTGAAAATTTTTCTATCCATTTTAGAAGAGATCCACAGGAAGCCTTTATTCTTATCTGCAATGCCTTGCTTGTGCTTATATTCCTTGTTGCATCAAACTAGATTATCCTAGCTAATCAAGTTCATGAGCCGCGCAGTTAGCTTCACGCGCACAATGCACAAAAGAGATCCTCCCAAACCCCCTACGAACATCAAAACAGTTGTCAGTAATCAGTGCCGCAATAGAAGGAGAACCATATCCATTTTTCACACATTCCACCAGTTGCAAGTAGTCCGATTGGACAATAAGGTGGTGAATTCCGACGCCAGAGCCTCAGCAGGCACAATGCCTCGTTCCAACGCCAGAGCCTCAGCAGTGTGAGTGTCCATCGTGGGGCCGAGGAAGAAACTCTCGGCTGGCACTAGCACACCGGCAGCATCGCGGATTACTGGGCCGCTGGTGCCGCCCCCCTCTTCATGGATGAAAGAAGCATCAATATTAAGCTTCAGACGTTCAGCCGGTGGACGCGACCATTGCACTTGTTTTGTCGGACCCGCTACAGTACCTCTAGCACGGGAGTAGTTGAGCGCCAGGGATTGGATAGATAATGCCGCTCGATCCGGCGACTGGACGTGTTCACCATGCACCCTTTTACTGCGTTCCCACCAAACAAACCAGCATGGAACTGCAACGATTTCAGTCAAAGGTAAATCATCAAGGTACATGTTGCCCATATCCCTTCCACAGAACAGTTCTTCAAAGAAGGTAGACGATCAATCAACTAGCAGGGCATGTTCAATACGGTTATGGATGCCCAGTTTGGACCACACTTGTTTCACTCGGTCACAAGAGAAGAGTTCATGGAGTAAATCCTCTAGCTCCTCCTTGCAAACAGGACAAGTTGGAGACACCATATGATGGTCAGTAAGTGTACTTCTGCAGGGGATCGTTCCGTGTAGAGAATGCCACATTTTATTTTTATTTTTGATGGAATTCTCATTTCTAAAGCTTTCTCCAGACAGGACTCTTCACAGATCCGCCTTGACCTCATGAGTACTTTAATTTCTCCCCAAAACTGCCATCCCACTCAAGGCGGTATGCAGAACGAACAGAAGAAGTATTCAATTTTGTATACTGCCATGCCACAAAGTCGTCAATATCCAGAAGACAGAAGATTTCACGTCGCAGATCGGCATCCCAAAAGCCGGTGTGAGGGTCGATCAACTGCTGGACTCTAGAAAGAATTCTAGCCTCCCCCCCCCCCTCCCTTTTTTTTTGAATCAAAGGGGTTTCCCCCTGCCCCAACTTTTTATTAAAAGCCGAGGCAATAACCACCAGCTCACAAATGTTTCACAGCGCTCGGTTACAACCAAAGTAGCTGCAACAGATTATTACAAGTTCACCAGACAGCGACACCAAGCATAAGTTTTTGACAGACACACAAGTAAGGAAGCACAGGAAAATGACGATTACACAATGGTACCCACTATTTGAGTCGTCTGTCGACAAGCCAATCCAAGCTATCCTAAGGAGCTTCCTACGATGATGATCGAGTAGGCTCAAGCACTTGGGAAGCAGAGAAGCTTGAGCATCGTCGCAAAGTACCTTCCATTGCCGCACAAAAGATCCGATCAAACCCAGCACACACTTCAGACTTAGCCATGTTCGACCCTGAAAAACAAAATCATTTCGAAGCAACCATAAGCTCCACAAGGTAGCAGAAGTAACCAGATTGATAACAGCATCATTCTTCTTTCTCCTCCAGTACACAACAAGACCACCAAAACACTGACGACAATTCCATTTCTGCCCCTAACTCAAAGCCACTACTCACACTTACCCCTAATTTTCAGACCTACTCAGTTTTACCCCTACTCTGTTGTGTGGTGTTATAGAAATACCCCCGAGTGATGTTTCCTTCAGGTCTTCTCTACTTTCGAAGCGTTGGGACATTCCTCTGTAGCTGCCGGTGATTTCCGTTATTTGTAGCATCCCCGAGCATCTACATGGATGGCAATTCCTGTCTTTTGGTGTTTATGTTTTCAGGGAGAATAAATATTTTGGAGGATGCTACAAAAGAATGGAAAGCACTAGCAGCTACAGAGGAACACCATGAAGCTTAGAAAGCAGAGAATACCTGACCGAAACGTTGCTCAGGCGTATTTCTTTATCACCACACAATATTATAGGGGCAAAACTGAGTAGGTCTGAAAATTAGGGGTAAATGTGAGTGGTGGGTTCGAGTTAGGGGTAGAAATGTAAATGTCCCTATATATTATGTTCTTTCTAATAGTGCTGCACGTTAAGATTGGTCGATACAGATTATTTTCTTTTTCTTTTTTCCATCTTTGCTTGGATCCAGAGACCATGATGTTCCTGCATTGCTCTACATTATAACACTAAAATTCTTTGAGCTCTCCATGAGTTGTGGGTTGGTTAGATTACTTTCGGTGAATTTTGCCTTCAAGATCGCCACATATCTTTTTGGTATCACACATTTGTGCGATATAGATATATTATGTTGTCTTTTTAGCGACCACAAAAGTGTGGTATTTTAATCAAGGATCTGCCTCTGTTCCCATCCGCAATTAGTGCATCTGCGGGAGCATGGGCCGGCTGTGCTGCTAGGTAGAACACTCTTATCTTGGTGTCACCACCTGCACCTTGCTAGAGCAGTACTTATATCGTGCTTCAGTGTTGCAAGATCTCATTACTCGGTTGCACATTTGTTTCGTTGAAAGCTTAAGCATCTCTTATTTTGGACTTTAAGGGACTCCATAGGATCCACAATACTACTTTGTCAAATAGGTACTTCTATTGCAAACCATTTTATGATTTATACAATTTGAATCTAATTGTTGTATTACATGATGGAAGATTATATTGCTGAGTGACTTTTGAAAGCCCCCTGCCTGTGTTTCCCTAGATCTTTCTATACAAGAACGAAAAACTTCTTTCAGTACATACTTTGTGATATCGTTATATGTCTTATCAGTATAGTGTTCTGGTTTTCTTTCAGTGCAAGTTTTGTGCAAGGGAGGGATCAATTATGATGATTCCTGGGCAGGGAACGCCACTGACTTCTGAACAGAGCCAGAAAGGGGAGAAGACTTGTTTGATGGTCTTTGAATGCAGACGCTGTGAACCTATTGAGTTTGCTTTTGGTAATGACTGGAACGCTGAATCTGTAAGTATTTATTGATCAGTATTGATAGTCTGTATGGTCACGTTATTGTTTTCAAAAGAAGAACTCGGGTGCTAGATCTTTGTTTGCAGCCAGCTTACGAGTATGGCAATGCCCGCCGGCAGCCGCCTGGGGCACCGATGGGGCTGCAGTTCCAGGCCAGATCCGGTGATCGGCCAGCGGCTTGAGTCGCGCTGATGGCCAGGACACCAACCTTCTAATTTATTTCATCACATAACTACATATAATTTGGTAATTTCAAATGTGGAATACACACCTTAACTATGAGAAATCAGATGAACCGAACAGAGTTCATGCAGATTGAAGTCTCTATCTCTCGGTGTAATATTTGCTGATTGATGCATCATGCTGCATGGCCGTCTGTCCATAGTTTAAAGACTCAACAATGGAATCATTGTAAGGCTCAGAGTAATTGTTCACGATTTCTGCATAGTCATCTATCCGTAGTCCTAAGCCCATGTAATTGAATATGCTGATTCTAACAATATGCTTATGCGAGATTTCAAACTAAGTGACATAGTTCTCCACTCATACAGATACTCTGCCTCGGAATGTTCTTATTTTTCACTATATGTTCTCTTTATCAAAACTACACTGTAATAGATTACATGGTATGGTCAGTTTCTTATTTTATAGATCCTTGCTCCTTGTTTTGATTATACATGTAAAAGGGTCGTCTCACTGTCATCATCTTGGTGCAGCAAATATATCGTCTTTCTGTACCTGTTGTCTTTTATTTGTTCGTGAACCATCACTCAAAGGCAAAATTAACAGATTTGACCTCAACGCGAAACATTTCATAAACTAAACCGTTCTTGAAAATATTTCACACTGCTGACCCTTTTGTGTAGCGCCCAACAGCAAGGCGCTGCACTCTACTGTGCAGCTCCTTACAGCTAGGCGCTGCACAGTGTAGTGCAGCTCCTAACTGTTAGGCGCTGCGCTGCACAGTGTGGCGCCTAAGTGTTAGGCGTTGCATAGTGAAGTGCAGCGCCTTAATATCACGCGCTGCACATTAGGGTCATCGGAGTGAAATATTTTCAGACAAAGTTTAGTTTGTGAAATAGTTTCGCTTCGAGGTCAAATTTGTGCCTTTTACCTCACTCAAACTGATTAGAGCCCTGTGGATTGGCTTCAGTAGAATGTGTTGCTCAGGTTTTTGGTTATGTGTCGCTATTTATTTTTTGTATTAGCAGATTGAGATATATTTATCTTATGTTTACCCAGACTTGTAGGTTTTTAAACCCTAGGCTTTTGGGACTTCTATGTAAGGGTTAGGTTTTTTCAGATTCATGTATTATGGTGGTACAACCTTGATAAATCTGCTTCATAATAATTTTTAAAACTGAAATTGACAACTCCATCAAAGTTCAAGCATTAGGCTCGCTGCTCTGTTTATTGCCAAGTGTTCTATTTAATGCTTTATAGACCCAATGTGACTTCTTTGTTTTCTTGGTTGTCGGTGATATTTTATATTCAGTTGTATGTTGGGAAAAAAAGTTAAATATTTTAGTGTTCTCGTGTTAACCTATTCTATCCCTGGAGTGCTTGAACTCGCTTTTTCCCTTTCCCTTTGGTGTGTGAACTTGGATTCAGCTGTATTTCCGCTTTAATGGAAAGGGGATTAGCCCGGTTAAAAAAAAAAAAATATATGCAAAGCACAAAATATTCATATTTCCCCCGTTTTGGGTATACTGCAGTATTTAAAAGTTTATGTACAGTCAAATATAATTGACCAACTGGGGAGTTCATATATCTGTATGAAACTAAGATAATAAAATTGCAAAATTGTTGAATGTCTTAATATTAGTTCAGTGTGTGACTGTGTGTCCCATAACATTCCTATTTCAATTGCAAATCCATTATTTTTCTATCTTTGACAATCTCAACCGTTTACATCTGTTAAGTTGTAGTTATATTTTTGAAACCTTTTATATTTGAATGCCTAGCGCCAAGACTTTTATAACAAAAGATCAATCTTGGATACATTTGAACATGTTTAAATTTCAACGTTTCAATTCACTCAATCTATTTCAGTGTGGGGAACTACCTAAAACATGACGAATGAGTGAAGTATGTTTTTAATTTTAGTGAAATTATTCTTTTGAAATGAGCAAAACCTACTTGAAAAGGAGTGAAAACATTTTTTTGTGAAATTATTATTTTTGTTCAACAGAGTGAATTTTTAAAACGAGTCAAATCAGTTTTTTTTAAATGAGTATTTGTTCTTTATTTCAGTTATATCAAAGGGAAGTTTGGACTGGACGCGAACGCTAGTTCGCACTCATTGTCATTGGCTGTGTTTGTTTGAGCTTCGGTTTCAGCAGTTTCAGCTGTGGACTTGCTGTGCTGGCAAAACTGCTGTGCTGAGGAAACAGCTGTAGTGAAGGTTAGCTGTTTGGCAACGCAGCTGTGGAAACGACTGTGAGCTGGTGAAAACGCTATGTTTCAGGAGGAGGGGGGCGAACGTAGAGATATGCCATGCCTACGGTGGCATTTACGACATAATTATGACCAAACGCCAAAGATAGAGGGGCTAGGGAAACAGTTTTGGCCCAAAAGTACACCGAGACCAGCTTTAGGCTGTTACACTGAAAATCTCCCGAAACAGTTTTGGGTTGTGGTTCCACAGCTGTTCTAAATAACCTGTTTGTTTCAGCTTCAGCTTTTTTCAATCCTAAAACTGCTCCAAAAGCTGAAACAAACACAGCCATTATCACTTGCCGCGCCCCGCTAATGATGGACCTCCCCTGATCTAGGATGGTTTTAGCTGAACATAGATGGTTCCTTTACCACGTGTTGGAATTTGGATATTACGGAACCGCCATGGGAAAAATATTTTTTACTCCCTGTCGGAATTTGGATCGATGTTTGAGTGCTCTAGAAGCTGAGTTGATTGCAGCGGGAAGGTATGGCTCTATCCGAATTGGTGCAATAGCCCTGTTCACCTTGAAGTAGATTGTTTTGAGATGGTGAATGCGTTGAAGAAGAAGCAGCAAGACCTCTATGGAACATGGTAATAGTTGAGGAGATTAAAGCTCTGTTGAGCACCAGTCAGACTTGTATTACTTATATTAATTAATTAAGCATGATCAAAACTATGCTAGTCATTCTTTAGCTAGTTATTATATTAGGTGTACCAATCATAGTGCTATTTGGCTATGCGCCGGTCTTGAGACTACTCATAGTGAGGAGTAACTTCGACTAATAACATGCATATGTTACTAGTACTATATATACTACCTTCATAGTGGGAAGTAAAGTAATATGTGTGATGTAATGCAATACTTCATTTATTAGTTTGTAGACTCGGCTTATCTTGATATGTGTGATGTTGCTCAATTCATCTCTCTTCTCATTAAATCATTGCCACATAAGCAAATTTGGTAAGTTGGATCTTATGTTACTGCTGAAGTTACTCACATTGTGGGTTGTCCGAGGATGCTGAGAACTTGTGTCGTGTAATCCTTATGATTCAGTAATACAAGTTCAATCACACACACAAAAAAAAATCATAATGTAGCACAAGTATATTTATGGATTAACAACAAAATAAATGCATATGTATAGTACTCTGGCTACGAAGAACTCGAGAAAAGACACGTCAACACCACTTTAATTTGCGGGAGCGCCTAGAACTCAGCTAGCTGAGATTTAGTATGGTCTCATTCATATGACGTCATTGTATTATGTATTTTGCCTGTTTGTTTTCACTAGCCCATCATTTTTTGTGTGGAATAAGCATGAGTATACGTATCGTCGATTGATAGAAGGAGAGGGTAGAAGAATACATGTCCGCAGAGTTACATGTTACAACCCGAGCACGGGCAAAGGCCATAGGCCGAAAACCAGAAAACTACGTCTCCCTGCTCGCTCGCCTATCCACTCTAGCGAGCCAAACGCTCATGTCGCTACGAAAGAGCCTTGCAAGAGCCCATTCCTTCCATGTCTTCACGATGAGCCGTAACGTGACCTGCAGCGACGGAGAGGCGCGAGCAAACACGACCGCGTTCCGGTGCTTCCACATCTCCCAGAGGACCAGCACTGCGAGGGTGTTGAGGTCCTTGCTTTTCCGCTGGTCGCGCACCACCGGAGTAGACGATCGTCCGGCCCCGGAGACCGGTCCTCGAGATCCAAGGCTGAGAGCACCTCGAACCACACGGAGCGGGCGAACACGCTTGCGATGAGCAGGTGGTCTATGGTCTCCTGCTCCTGGCTGCACAAGGGCAGCTCTCCTGATGCAGCATGCCCCGACGTGCCAAGCGATCGGATGTCCACACCCGGTCTTTTAGGATGAGCCAAATGAAGAATTTGCAACTCGATGGAGCCCTCGAGTGCCAAGTGAAGGTAGCTCTAGGATCATGCTCGCGACCAACGAACCTGCTGGCGTATGCCGATCGTACTGAGAACGTGCCGGATGTCTCCCAAGCCCACCGAACCCTATTCGGAGTCCCCGGGCGCAGTTGCGCCTTCGAGACTCTCATCCACAACGCAAGGAATTGCTCTAGCTCGGATGACGATAGGTCCGGACCGAGATCTTTGGCCCAAGCACCACCTGTTGCCTCCGCCACCGTTCGCAAGGCCCTGAGCCGCGGTCGGATCTTCGCGTACACCAGCGACGCGACCTCCTGCACCCTCCATCCATCAAGCCATCGGTCCTCCCAGAAGAGGTAGCCGGCACCATCCCCCAAGTCCACAAAAGTGGCTGCCGTGAATATCTGTAGTGAGGCCATCGCCGAGTCAATCTTGAACTCTGCCCAAGGACGAGCGTTGTCAGCTCTCTGCAGCCAAAGCCAGCGCACCCGCATAGCCATGTTGAGCCAACGTAGGTTCGAGAGACCCATGCCACCAGCCCACTTTGGCTGACAGATGGTGTCCCATGCCACAATGCATTGGCCGGCCTTCGCATCATCCTCCCCAGCCCACAAGAAGCCTCAGCAAATCCTGTTAATCTTCGATAAAACCTTGAGGGGGACATCTGAAGGAAATATGCCCTAGAGGCAATAATAAAGTTGTTATTTGTATTTCCTTATATCATGATAAATATTTATTATTCATGCTAGAGTTGTATTAACCGGAAACTTAATACATGTGTGAATACATAGACAAAACAGAGTGTCCCTAGTATGCCTCTACTAGACTAGCTCATTGATCAAAGATGATTATGTTTCCTAGCCATAGACATGAGCTGTCACTTGATCAACGGGATCACATCATTAGCTGAATGATGTGATGGACAAGACCTATCCGTTAGCTTAGCAACTTGATCATTTAGTTTTACTGCTATTGCTTTCTTCATGACTTATACATGTTCCTATGACTATGAGATTTTGCAACTCCCGAATACCGGAGGAACACCTTGTGTCCTATCAAACGTCACAACGTAACTGGGTGATTATAAAGATGCTCTACAAGTGTCTCCGAAGGTGTTTGTGGTGTTGGCATAGATCGAGAATAGGATTTGTCACTCTGAGTGTCAGAGAGGTATCTCTGGGCCCTCTCGGTAATACACATCATAATAAGCCTTGCAAGCAAACGACTAATGAGTTAGTCACGAGATGATGTATTACGGAGCGAGTAAAGAGACTTGCCGGTGACGAGATTGAACTAGGTATGATGATACCAACGATCAAATCTCGGGCAAGTAACATACCGATGACAAAAGGAACAACATATGTTGTTATGTGGTTTGACCGATAAAGATCTTCGTAGAATATGTAGGAACCAATATGAGCATCCAGGTTCCGCTATTGGTTATTGATCGGAGATGAGTCTCGGTCATGTCCGCATAGTTCTCGAACCCGTAGGGTCCGCACGCTTAACGTTTGATGACGATCGATATTATGAGTTTATGTGTTTTGATGTATCGAAGGTAGTTCGGAGTCCCAGATGTGATCACGGACTTGACGAGGAGTCTCGGAATGTCCGAGACATAAAGATTCATATATTGGAAGGTTATATTCGTGTAACGCCCCGGACACACCCGCCGGTGGTCGTTACTCCTAGCGGGATCTAGACTGGCCCCATGTATCAATACCAGTCTTTTCTGCGCACTTTGTCCTCACTCGTGCGCACCCGGGACCAACTTCCCGGTCGGTCACCCATCCTGAAACTACTCCAAGCTGAGCACGCTTAACTTTGAAGTTCTATCCGAATGGGCTCCCGGAAAAGAAGGAATTCCTTATTGATATGAGTAGTCTATCATCCCTAATAAGCCAGGCTATCACAATTCAGACACCGAATGAGTTCCGGAGGTTATCGGATAGATACTAGAGTACTAGGAGGATACCAGAACCTCCCGGGGGTTATTGGGCCTCATGGGCTCAGGTGGAGGAAGAGGAGGTGCGGCCAGCTAGGGCGCGCGCCCCCTAGCCCCAACCGAATTGGACTAGGGGGCCAACCCCCTTTCCTTCTTCTTCTTCTCTCCTTCCTTCCCCCTCTCCTACTAGGAATAGGAAAAGGGGGGAATCCTACTTGGAGTAGGATTGCCCTCCCTAGGCGTGCCTCCTCCTCCTTGGCCGCCTCCTCCTCCCCTCCCTCCTTTATATACGTGGGGAGGGGGCACCCCATAGACACACAAGTTGATTTTAGCCGTGTGCGGTGCCCCTCCCCACAGATACACACCTCGGTCATATCGTTGCAGTGCTTAGGCGAAGCCCTGCACCGGTAGCTTCATCATCACCGTCACCACACCATCGTGCTGACGAAACTCTCCCGTGACGCTCAACTGGATCAAGAGCTCATGGGACGCAATCGAGGTGAACGTGTGTTGAACGCGGAGGTGACGTACGTTCGGTGCTTGGATCGGTTGGATCGCGAAGGCGTTCGACTACATCAACCGCGTCACTAGACGCTTCCGCTTTCGGTCTATGAGGGTACGTAGACACACTCTCCCCTCTCGTTGCTATGCTTCTCCTAGATAGATCTTGCGTCATCGTAGGATTTTTTTTGAAATACTACGTTCCCCAACAACATCCAAAGCCAACATCGCATGGACATGCATGGCACAGAGCACGAAATGGACCAAGCGAAGCCTCCTTGTCTTGTCAAGTGATCTAGCCCGCCAAAGGGCCAACCTGCTCGCGATACCATCCACCAGGTCTTGAAACTGGGTTGCCGACGGTTTCCTCAGCGTGAGGGGCATCCCTAGATACTTGACTAGGAAGGACAATGGTCATGAACATGCCTTGAGGTTAATCAACATTGAATACAAGAATGAGTAGGATATAAATCATCATGAACATAAATATCATGGAGGCTATATTGATTTTGTTTCAACTACATTTGTGAACATGTGCCAAGTCAAGCCACTTGAATCATGCAAAGGAGGATACCATTCTATCATACTACATCACAACCATTTTAAAAGCATGTTGGCACGCAAGGTAAACCATTATAAACTCCTAGCTAATTAAGCATGGAATGAGTAACTATAATATCTAATTGTCATTGCAAACATGTCTCATTCATAATAGGCTGAATCAAGAATGATGAGCTAATCATATTTACAAAAACAAAATAGGCCGAGTTCATACCAGCTTTTCCTCATCTCAATCATTTCATCATATATCGTCATTACTGCCTTTCACTTGCACGACCGAACGGTGTGAATAATAATAATAGTGCATGTGCAATGGACTAAGCTGAATCTGCAAACATTTATTCAAAAGAGAAGACAAGGTAATATGGTCTCTTTGTTGGATCAACAATAATGCATATTAGAGCCACTCATCATTTTCATCATGGTCTTCTCCTCTCGACCCCCAAGGAAAAGAAAAAGAATTTCAAAGAAACACACCAAAATGTTTTTGGAGTTTTTGTTTTTCTGAAGAAAGCAAATACAAGAACAAGAAAAAATATTTACACGGGAAAACTCCCAACAAGCAAAAGAAGAACGAGAAATCTTTTCGGATTTTCTTTTTAATACTACACACTACTAGAAGAACAAGCGGAAAAGAAAAGACAAAAAGGAAACGGGAAATATTTTTGGGTTTTCGAAAATTTTTCAAACAGAAGAAAAGAAATCAAGAAAAATAAACTAACATGGATGATACAACGAAAAAGTATGAACACCAACAATTGGAATGAATGTGCGAACATGAATGTAATGTCGGCGAGAAATACGTACTCCCGCAAGCTTAGGCTTTTGCCTAAGTTGTTCTATGGCCACGGTTGGCCTAGCGGATATCCAAAGTTGTAGTTGGGGTTGTACTGGGATGCGACAGCTATTGCCTGAAGGGCTGCAGCATGGAGGCGAGCGACCTCCACCTCTCTATCGTACTCGTTCACCTCCTCTCTAGTTATAAAATATCTCCCGTTTACCCGAAAGTTGAAGAAGGCAGGAGCAGGAAGGGTAATATGGATAGCATGCCGCCGGTCAAAGATCAGTCGATACAAGAGGGATTGTTCATTCCTCACAAGAAACTGGTAGCGTACCAAAGCATTATAATCAAGGAAAACATGTGGTAATTCAATATCATTCCCCTTTATGGGCACCCCAAGGTAATTATATAAATGAGTGGCATAAATTCCACCAAAGAAGTCTCCATCTTTAGCATTAAGATGTAACCTCTCCGCAATAATAGCCCCCAAGTTATATTGTTTATCACCCAGCAACGCACACTTGAGGATACTAAGATCTGGAACGCAAAGGTGGCTATGCCCACGCTTACCGTTAATGCATCTACCAATAAAGAGAGCAGAATAATGTATAGCAGGAAAGTGAATGCTCCCCATGGTAGCTTGTGTAATATTTCTAGTTTCTCCCACAGTGATGCTAGCAAGGAAATCATTATACTCAGTCTTATGAGGTTCACTAAGGATGCCCCCTCGTGGAATTTTGCATGCATCACTAAGATCTTCAAGGTCCATGGTATATGATTTATCATAAAGATCAAATAAAACAGTATGAGTATTGCGCTGGGATGTAAACTTAAATCTTCGCAAAAATGAATCAGTGAGGTGATAGTACGGCCGACACTTATCTGACACGAAGTCCTCCAGGTCGGCATTTTGCATGTACGCATCAAATTCCTCCTTAAAACCTGCATGAACCATCAATTGATTCGATGGCCATTCACAGGGCCGTACTTGAGCGTCTCTTGGTGGTTCAAGGTCCGGCTCACGTATCGCGAGCCTTGGGGCTTGCTTCTTCGAGGAACCACCTTGGTATATTTTCCTAGACATATCTCTTCCTCTGAGAAATTTCTAAAAATTTTAATGACTCAAAATAAAAGTAAACCAGACTCAACAAAATTGGTAGCAACTACTCCCACAAGTGCCTAGAGGCTATATCATGCATCAGAACTACTTTGGACCATATAAATTTGACATGCAAGCTCAAGAACAAGGTCACCACAGCAGCAAAAATTTGCAATAAATAAAGCACTAGAACAAAAACTAATTGGACCATTGGAGGAGTCACATACCGAAGAACAATCCCCCAAAATAGTTTTGCAAATGGAGATTTGAGCAAGGAGTTCTAAAATGGCAGCAAAATGAGCTAGAACACGTGTTTGAAGAATGGTGGGATTTTTTCTGGAGGAAGACGAAGTGGATGGGTGCTGGAATAAGTGAGGGGGACCCACGTGGGACCCACAAGACAGGGGGCGCGCCCAGGGGGTAGGGCGCACCCTCCACCCTTGTGGCCCACTGGTGCATTCTCTGTGCTAGAAATTCTAAAATATTCTATAAAAAATCATACTAAATTTCAGGGCATTTGAAGAACTTTTATTTCCGGGACATTTTTATTGCACGGATAATTCAGAAAACAGACAGATATTACTATTTTTGCTTTATTTAATCTAAATAATATAAATTAGAAAGTGGGCACAAAAAGTTGTGCTTTCTAAATTCACCCATCTCATGCATATCAAAAGGAATCCATAAATAAGGTTGATCAAGCCTTATTAACAAACTTCTTTCGAGTGACATGAAACCGGAGAATTTCGAATAACACGAGGTTACCTCAATGGGGATATGCATGTCCCCAACAATAATAATATCATATTTCTTTTTAACAGTAGGAATAAGGAATTCAAAACCTCCAATAGGAATAGTTGAAATGTTTCCAATAGAATTGATGCTATTAACTTGAGGTTGTTTCTTCAGAAAGTGTACCGTATGCTCATTACCATTAACATGAAAAGTGACATTGCCCTTGTTGCAATCAATAACAGTCCCTGCAGCATTCAAAAAGGATCTACCAAGGATAATCGACATACTATCGTCCTCGAGAATATCAAGAATAACAAAGTCCGTTAGGATAGTAACGTTTGCAACTAAAAAAGACACATCCTCACAAGTACCGATGGGTATAGCAGTTGATTTATCGGCCATTTGCAAAGAGATTTCAGTAGGTGTCAACTTATTCAAATCAAGTCTACGATACAAAGAGAAATGCATAACACTAACACTGGCTCCAAGATCACATAAAGCAGTTTTAACATAGTTTATTTTAATAGAGCATGCCATAGTTGGTATTCCTAGATCTCCTAGTTTCTTTGGTATTCCACCCTTAAATGTGTAATTAGCAAGCATGGTGGAAATCTCAGCTTCCGGTATCATTATTTTATTAGTAATTATTTCTTTCATATACTTAGCATAAGGAGACATTTTCAGAATATCAGTCAAGGGCGGGCATAAAAAGACAAGTCTAACCATCTCACAAAAGCGTTCAAATTCCTCATCATCCATTTTCTTGGATGGTTTAGGAGGAAAGGGCATGGGTTTCTGAACCCATGGTTCTCTTTCTTTACCATGTTTCCTAGCAATGAAGTCTCTCTTATCACAACGTTGATTCTTTGATTGTGGGTTATCAAGATCAACAACAGGTTCTATCTCCACATCATTATCATTACTAGGTTGAGCATCAGTATGAACATCATCTTTATCATCATCACTAGGTTCATACTGATACCAGATTGTGTCTCAGCATCAAAAATACAAATATCATTGGGATTCTCTGGTATGTCTATCACAGGTTCACTAGAAGCATGCAAAGTCCTATCAGTTTCCTTTTTCTTTTTATTAGAGGGACTAGGTGCATCAACATTAATTCTCTGAGAGTCTTGTTCTAATCTCTTTGGATGGCCTTCAGGATAGAAAGGTTCCTGAGTCATTTTACCACCTGTACTCACAACTCTAACAACATTATCTTTGTTCGTACTATTCATCTCATTGAGCAAATCATCTTGTGCCTTAAGCACTTGTTCTACTTGAGTTTGGACCATCGAAGCATGTTTACTAATAAGATTAAGATCATTAACAGTTCTACACATATAATCACCCAAGTGTTCAAGCATATAAGCATTATGTTTCAATTATCTACTAACATAAGCATTGAAATTTTCTTGTTTAATAATAAAATTATCAAACTCATCCAAGCATTGACTAGCAGACTTATTATAAGGAATACCACCTTCATCAAATCTATAGAGAGAATTTACCTCTACTACCTGTGTCGGGTTATCAAGATCATGTATTTCTTCAATAGGCGGTAAATTCTTAACATCTTTAGCTTTAATACCTTTTTCCTTCATATATTTCTTTGCCTCTTGCATATCTTCGGGACTTAGAAATAGAATACCTCTTTTCTCCGGAGTTGGCTTCGGAGGTGGTTCGGGAAGAGTCCAATCATTATCATCACTCAATATATTATTCAATAGTTTTTCAGCTTCTTCAACAGTACGTTCCCTGAAAACACAACCAGCACAACTATCTAGGTGGTCCCTAGAAGCATCAGTTAGTCTGTTATATAAGATATCAAGTATTTCATTTTTCTCGAGAGGATGATGAGGCAAAACATTCAATAATTGGAGAAGCCTCCCCTAAGCTTGTGGGAGACTGTCTTCTTCAAATTGCACAAAGTTAAATATTTCCAGTAAGTCAGCTTGTTTCTTATGGGCAGGAAATTATTTTTCAGATAAGTAATATATCATATCCTCGGGACTACGCACACGACCAGGAGCAAGAGAATTAAACCATATCTTAGCATCACCCTTTAATGAGAAAGGAAACAACTTAAGAATATAGTAATAGCGATTTTTTTCCTCATGTGCAAATAGGGAGGCTTTATCATTCAATTTAGTAAGATGTGCCACAACAGTTTCAGATTCATAACCATAGAAAGGATCAAATTTAACCAAAGTAATTAACTCAGGATTTACAGAGAATTCATAATCCTTATCAGTAACACGTATAGGTGAAGTAGCAAACCAGGATCATATTGCATTCTAGCATTCAAATATTTTTCTTTCCACTTGCATAATAATTTCTTAAGATCATCTCTATCCTTTCAAGCAAGAAAGTCTCTAGCTACCTCTCCTTCCATAACATAACCTTCAGGTATATCAGGCAATTCATATCTAGGTGCGATAGATCTAAAAGGAGTATCATAATTTTCAGTTTTAAAGACTTCATTAGTTTCAACAGTTTCATCAATTTCAGCATTCTCAATATTTCTATCTCTAGCAAGTTGTTCATCAAGAAATTCACCTAGTGGCACAACATCAAGCAAAGTAGTAGCATCATAAGCATCATTCATAGCAGAAGTAGCATCATTTATTACTTGCAACATATTAGGATTAATAGCAGGTGGCGGCGTCGCAAGATTACTCAAAACAGAAGCCGAATCAAGTGTAGAGCAAGATGGCAGTTCCTTACCTCCCCTCGTCTTAGAGGGAATGATCTTGTTTCTACCATCCTTCAGATTCCTCATAGTGATCAACATATATAAATCCTAAGTGACTCAGCAAATATAGCTATGCTCCCCGGCAACGACGCCAGAAAAAGTTCTTAATAACCCACAAGTATAGGGGATCGCAACAATTTTCGAGGGTAGAGTATTCAACCCAAATTTATTCACGAGTATTAGCAGTTGAGTTTTCAATTCAACCACACCTGAAAGACTTAATATCTGCAGTAAATTATGTAGTAGCAAAGTAATATGGAAGTAACGGTAACGATGGCAAAAGTAACAGTAACAATTTTGTAGCAATTGTAACAGCAGCAGTAATGAAAGTAACGAAGCAAGGATCAATATGAGACGAACTCGTAGGCAAAGGATCGGTAATTATAGGTGTCGAATGATATTCATCATGTAGCAGTTATAACCTAGGGTGACATAGAACTAGCTCCAATTAGTCAATATAATGTAGGCATGCATTCCGTATATAGTCATACGTGCTTATGGAAAAGAACTTGCATGACATCTGTTGTCCGACCCTCCCATGGTAGAGGGGTCCTAATGGAAACTAAGGGATATTAAGGCCTCCTTTCAATAGAGAACCAGAACAAAGCATTAGCACTAGTGAATACATGAACTCCTCAAAGTACGGCAATCATCGGAAAGAATCCCAATTAATGTCACCTTGGGGGTATGCGGATCATAACTCGTAATAGGTGTCTACAACTTGCAAGATCGGATCAAGAACACATATATATTCATGAAAACATAATAGGTTCAAATCTGAAATCATGGCACTCGAGCCCTAGTGACAAGCATTATGCATAACAAACTCATAGGAACATCAATCTGAGAACATAGTGGATACTAGGGATCAAACCCTAACAAAACTAACCCGATTACAAGATAAATCTCATCCAACCCATTACCGTCCAGCAAGTCTATGATGGAATTACTCACACACGGTGGTGAGCATCATGAAATTGGTGATGGAGGAAGATTGATGATGACGATGGCCACGATTTCCACTCTCCGAAGCCCCGAACGGACTCTAGATCTACCCTCTCGAGGAAGAACAGGGGGTGACGGCGGCTCTGTATCGTAAAACGCGATGAATACTTCTCTCTGTTTTTTTCTCCCCAAACATGAATATATGGAGTTGGAGTTGAGGTCGGTGGAGCTTTGTGGGACAATCAAGGCACGGGGGCGCCCCCACCCTTGTGGACAGGCGGTGGGTCCCTTGGTAGATTCTTTCGCCAGTATTTTTTTATATTTTCCAAAAATAATCTCCATAAATTTTCAGATCATTCCGAGAACTTTTATTTTTGCACAAAAATAAGACCAAGGTAATTCTGCTGAAAAAACCGTCAGTCCGGGTTAGTTCCATTCAAATCATGCAATTTAGAGTCCAAAACAAGGTCAAAAGAGTTTGGAAAAGTAGATACGACGGAGACGTATCACCCCTTCCTCGCCCTCCCCGACCCCCTCGTTGGCCATGACGCCGCGCTGGGCTAACGTTGTGGAGGATGGCAATGTGGCCGCCGGCCGGCCTGTCGTGTGCCGGGAGCCCCCGGCTCGTCTGGTTGTGAAGATCGCGGAGAGCGGGCTGTTGCCTCGGGGTAGCAGCCCGGGCACTCTCTCGCGGTGGCGTCAGTGCGCCATGGCGGCTCCCCCGCCGACGCCGCACAAAAAGGCCACCTTGGGCTCTCGGATTGCTCGCCGTCGCCATGCTCCGGCGTGGGGTGTCTTGGGGCGGTCTGACCAAGGTTGTGCCCGGGTTTCGTGGCGCTCCGCCGCCCCCACCGCTATCGTCTGCATGCCCGGTGCTCCGCCCCTCCGGCTGGCCACCGCGCCGGCGTGCCCCCCGATCCTCCTCCGCCATTCACACTTCAGGCCCTTCATCATGACGTTTGGATCCCCCGACCTCCAATTCTCGCCTAGCATCTCCTCGCACCGCTCCTCGCTCGCCGTGGCATCCACGCCGACGCCGACCCTGGCCGCGGCGGTGGTCGTGGCGGATGGGGAAACCCTCACAGCCGCCTCCCCGCCCTGCTAGCTGGGCCACGCCTAGTTGGGCCGTGCAGAGATCGGGCCCAATGCACACATGCGGGCTGTGTCTCGCACGCGCCAACCTAGTTCGCGGGTGCCTGCTCGTGGGCCGGCCCAATCGACCGGTCACTCGATCTGGCCCCTGGCTGGCTTTCCTCGATCCCCTCCCCCGAATCGAATCATTGAGACACAGACCCTAGTCCATGACTCCTCCATCCACCCCACCGCTGCCTCCCCCTATCCCTCCCAGCGCCGCCGCCTCCTGCCGCCATGCCGCGTGAGTGGGACGATGACGGGAACCGCCCCAAGCACCGCACAGACGACCGGCGCGACTCCGCTCGCCCATCCCTAGATGCGATGCGCCGCGAGGAGGACCGCCATCAGCAACTCTCGTCGCGGGATGGACACCGTTCTCCGCCGCGCTCCGACCACCGTTCACCAACACGCCGGTGCCCTGGCGGTGCCGACCGCCGGGGACACTCGCGCTCCCGCTCCCTGCAATGTGCCTCGGACTGGCGGAGCTAGCATCGTCGCTCCCCCCTCACAGGTGCGACGTCGGGAGGGCAGTCGCTCCCCGGCGTGCGGTGGCCACTCCCGACCCCCTCCGCGTCTACAACAACAATAGTAGCCGCCCCCTGCTCCCCCTCGTTGGTACCAGTCCCCCCGTCGCGAACCTAACTTCCCACCCGACGACAATGGGACTGGTTCGGGCCGGCATGGGGCAAAGAAGAAGAATAAGCGGTGCCTGGGCCGCGGAAATGGCGCGGCTCCTCCCACTGTACCGCCCCGCGATTTGTCGGCGTCCTCCCCGGCTGCGGTGCGCCCCGAGTACCAATCCAACAACCTCCTAAGGTGCTTCAATTGCAGCCTCGCCGGCCACTCTCAGCTCGCATGTACTCGCCCACCGTACTGCTACCTATGCTCGGATCCGAGGCATCCTGCGTTCCTATGCCCGGACCACCCTGTGTCGGAGGAGCTGATGATGTACGGGCATGGGATCGAGGGCTTGGGCTTCTTCCACATCGAGGTGTCTGACATCACTCTGCGACCCCCTCGCTCTTGGCGATTTTCACCATGCTGGGAGATGTGGTGGCCTCTCCGGAGATGATCGAGGCGGAGCTCAACCACCTCTACCACTGCAGTTGGGATTGGCAGGTCACCCTGCTGGCCGGTAACTAGTTCTCGGTGGTGTTCCTTGACGCTGTTAGTCACGCCTACGGCACCCGCAGCGGCGACCTCACCCTGGCTCTCAACAAGCTAGTGGTGGACATCTCAGTGCCTGTACGTGACCCTTGGCGGTGGCCGTGCTGGGCACGACATGTGTCAGTGTACAAAAAGAGGGGTACACTTTTTGTACCCCTATAACTGTGCACGGGCAGTCTGAGCTACGGGCACCACCACACCAAGCATGGCAAGGGAGGTGAGCCAGGGTAAGACCGAAGCTCGATGGAGACTGAAGCCCAAAGCCAAGACCATAAAGAGCAAAGGGGACGAAGCGGGATCCCCCTGCAAGATCCTTGTCGGGAGCTGGTTCTAGCAGCCCCGGCAAGATCCTTGCTGGGGCCAGCCTTAGCAGCCCCGGCAAGACCCTTGCCGCGGCAATTCGCCCCACGCCTACGGAGCGGATCACCCTTGAGTCCACTGCCTCCATGGGGCAAGGATTCGGGAGGCATCCCCGTAGTGGCATGCAGATCTTTGTGAAGACATTCAAGATCAGATACACACTGAGAAGACGACGACCCTTGGCGGGATCCCAACCAAGGAAGACCACGAGACCTCCGGCAAGCACCTTGCCGGGGATAACAGCAGGTGCCGCGACAAGACCCTTGCTGGGGCCCCGGCAAGGCCCTTGCCGAGGACATCCGCGGGGCCACCATCAGGCCTGCACCAACTACGCTTCCACCGCCCCATGCAGCTGCCGACCCAACCAGCTGGGCAGGCACCTGCGTGGCGACATGCAGATCTTCGTGGAGACCCGCCATTGCGCCACCTCAGCTGCCTGCCTGCCTACATGGCACCCCAGGCACCGCTGGCCAGGGCGCGTGTCAACACAAGGAGGAGCGGCGACGGACAAGACGAACGTCTCCCCTCGTCCCCGATAAAGCGAGGACACCTAAGCTAAGCGCATTAAATGCGCCTTGTCCTGTAATGCGAGGGATAACCTCACATCACTGTACCCTTTCCACCTCATGTGTGCCACTGTGGCAACCCCTTTTTCCTATAAATGGAGGCCCGAGGCGACCAGGAGAAGGATTCGGCTTTTTAGAACTCCTCACGACTCGGCTCTCGGAGCTCCTCACTAGCTGAAGAACACAAACATATAATCCACCAAAGTAGGAGTAGGGTTTTACGCATCCTTGCGGCCCGAACCTGGGTAAACGAACCGTGTGCTAACTGTCAGATCCGCTCTTCTCTCAACCCCGCGCCCCGCAACCGTAGTAGGGATTATTGTGATCCCATAGGTGTCGATCCAAATACACCGACATCTTTAGCGCGCCGGGTAGGGGGCGCAGTTGTGAGAATCGGCTCCGGCACTTAGCCCAGCACTCGTTCGTCTTCGTGGACCTTTGAGAAGGAAGGATGCCGGAAGATTGGCGTTCGAGCGGCTACAAATAGAAGCTAAGTTACATCGAACCTTGTATATTTCTATACTATTATTTAAGGTTGTTATCCTCGGAGCTGTCGTTCTTTGTGCAAAAAGAAACCTGCACGCAAATGGGGCCCTTCCCGATCGGCAACGCCTTTGCTCTGTTTCGATTCCGCTCAACAGTTCAAACGGCTGCGTTGGAAATGGTAGGGTAGCCTTCCGCAATTGGCAAGGCTCTCGACTCTGACTCGAGTCAAACTCGGCAGTTCGAGCGGCTGCGTTAAGGGCGGCAAGGTGGCTCACCCGGCAGCACACTCGCCCGGCATGCCAATGGGGACCCGTCCCCAAGACGTCGCCTTAGGTTTTTTGCGCCGGCAAGCCTACCCAGCTAGCGTAGGGTGGACACACAATGAGGCGGCAAACAGGAAAATAACATGCATAATTCCAAAGATACTTCAAAGTTATATTACATCATGTCATTACTGTGGTTCTAACTGAAGATAAAATTTGTCTTGGTCATGAACCCGCAGCGGCGAAGAAGAACGGGATGCCTAATCCCGGCGCTGGCCCTCCACCCTCTTGATTTCGTCGATGCGGCTGATGACGGGCTTGATGCGCTCTTTGAGCACCGTGAGGTCAGCATCCTCCGGCAAGGTGTCCATCACGGCTTCAAAGTCGAGGGCGGGGCTCCAGAACGCCACCTTGGTGAGGACCTTGGTCATGACCCCCCGTCAAAGCCGCCGGGCCTCCCCGACGAGCGTGGCCGTTCTGTTGGACTGAAGATCAGCCAAGGCACCGAGGACGCACTCGAAGAACAGGGTCAGCTTGGCGTTGACGGACCTGCTCCACTCAGGGGCATACCTCACGTTTGGCATCCCCATGAGGGCCAACTGCGAGGTAACTCTGCCGGCGATGTCCTCCAACCGGATGATCCACCTGTTCTCGCCCGCCACATATTTTTGGTGGGAGGCGCCCTCGTCTGCCCGCAGCTGCTTCTCCTCCTCCAGGCTCTTGGTCAAGGCCTCCTCCCAAGCCGAGCTCTCCGATAACATCTTCTCGAGATTCTCCAGCCTCAGCTTGAGATCTCTGATGGAGTCTTGTGCCTCGGAGAGCTCCCCAGCCCTGCTGATGATCGCTCCCTGCGCCTCTGTCAAGGCACAGTTGAGCCTATTCCTTTTGTCGGACAGCCTGAGGACCTGCTCCTTCAGCTCGTCCCGCTCCACCTCCAGCTCTTGCACCTTGCCGGCGTGGGCCAGAGCCTGGGCATCGAGTGCCTCTTTGTGCCTCTCCCCCAGCTCGCGAGTCCGCTGCTCGACAAGGACCTCGAGCTCCTCGTCCTTGCCGCGGAGCATTGCGGCAAGCTTCGCCTCACGCGCGGAGAGGTCTTCCTCCTAGGAATCGAGGGCAGCTTGATGCTGGTTCCGGGCGGCCTCGGCCGCGGCAGCCAAGTTCGCTGCCTCTTCCTGGGCCTTCTCGACGTCACACATCTTCATGATGAGCTCTGCGTCACGCTTGGCCAATTCTTCCTGGAAGGCCCTCTGCTCCTCGCGGGACTGGTGGAACCAGGTTTGCGCCTCAGCGACGCGCGCCTGGAAGTCCACCTCCGCCTCATCCACCGCTGCCATCTTGGACTTAACCTTGTCCAGACGGGCACAGTAGAGCGCTTGGAGCTTCCGGAAATTGGCCCCCATGGCACGGAAGAGCTGCCCTTCTGGAGAGCCATCACCGCCGATGCCCGGTTCATCAACAACCTCAAGCCCGGTGGCGGCAAGCACCTCGCCGTCGAAGGCTTCCCCTCCGGCGGGCGCTCGGGAGCTTGACGCCCCTGCGAGATGGACGAAGAGATCGTCGCCCACCTTCAGGTACCTGCCGGGGCCCGAGGTTGTGGAGGAAGAAGGCTGATCATCAACCGCCTCTTCCTCGGCTGCGGCCTTGCCGGCCTCCCCGGCAGGCCCACCGCCGGCACCCTCGGCGGCATCCTTGGCGGCCTTGTAAGCGGCGGCCTTGGCGGCATCCTTGGCGGCAATCTTGTCGGCCTCCACCGCGGCCTCCTCGGCGACTTCCCCGATGACGGCGTCCACGTCCTCCATATCTGTTGAAGGAGGGCCTGGGCCGTGATGGGGATGATGAAGCCAAGAAAAAGGATAAGGGAAAAGCAAAGACAGAAGACAGGCGACTCACCAGTGCCGGGCTGTGAAGCAGAAGTCCCATCCCCGCCGGCGCCTGGCGCCGTGGCAGAGCCACCAGCGCCCAAGTTCCCCTCTTCCTCCATGCGTGTGGGATCCATGCTTGGTGCCCTTGCCGGGGACGCCCCTCGCGGCGGTGTGGTCGATGGGGGTGGTGCGTTGGGGGTAGCCCCCTACGGCTCCTCCTGCTGCTGCTCCCGTCCTACAAAACCAGCAAGGTCAGCACCATAGCATCAAACACCTACTGCATGTCGAGCGAGAAGAAGACGATGAACTTACGCTGGGGGCTGTGCCGGGGGCTGGCTGCTCGCCGAAGCCTTGGCCCTCTTTATCCTCTGGGCCAATGTCTCTGCGTCCCTGAAGAAGCAAGAACGGATCAAGATGAGTGGCATCGTTCAGGAGGATGGAAATGGCAGTAAGGAATGGAGTACTTACTCGTCGTCCGTCTCCTCCTCCTCCGCCGCTCTCCTCTTCCTCTTTGGGCTGGGAGGCCCGAGATCGAAAGGGAGTTCCGCGTTGACATCCGAGTCGACGTCTGCCGGGGGGAGGCGAAGGGGGCGGAGTTTGTGCACGCCTAGATGAAGAAAAGGCTGCCGCCTTCTTCTTCTCGGCGGCCTTCGTTAGCCTCCTCGCCGCCGTGGCCCTCGTGTGGCGCCCGGACTCCTCCAGGGCCAATTAAGGCTGCGCGGTCTTGCCGGGCTGGACCGGCTCACCGGAACAGGCCCGTCGCAGGACTCGCCCTCTTCCCCTGGCTGGCGCCGAGCCGGCCGCCACGTCCTCCTCCTCCGACGACTCGTCGGCCGCGTCTTCGACCAGCGGAGCTTCGGTGCTTGCGCTGCTAGCCTCTCCGGCAGCAGCCGCCCACTGGGCGATCTCCTCCTCCTCCGCAGCCGTGGCATCCTTGTCCTCCACACCCCCGGTGCTGCCGACCTCCATGACGAGCTGCGCCTCCCTCGCCCTAGCGGCGATGTAGTCCAGCTCCTCCTGGGTGGTGTCCCTGACAAGCCACCGCTCGGCGTCAGGCTTGACGCACACCTCGACCAGAGTGTCGAAGAATTGCTGCACGACCTCGTCCGCCAGCTCCTACCAGCTCGGGACGGGGCCGTGCGCGTTGCATTCCGGCATCATGGCGACGATCTCGGACTGGCACGAATTGTTGCACAGCAGGACCACCCCCGCTGGCAGCTTGAAGAGCTGCCCCTTGATGGCCTTGCCGGCCTTTGCGGCAGCCTTCGTGGCCTTGCCGGTCCATTCGACCTCGCCGTCGCGACCCACATCCAGCTGGAAGAGCCGCTGGCAGAAATGGACGTGTCCCATCACTGTGAGGTTGTGGTCGAGGCCAGGGCGGAGCTGCATGACGTCAGCCGGGTTCCTAAAGAGCCAGGCTGGGCTCCCCTTGTTGTGCAACGAGGCGATCTGACGGCGGATGAAGTCCGCCCCGATCATCTCAAGGGTGAGCCCAGCCCGGGCGAGCCAGTGGATCCTGGTGATGGCGACAGTGAGCCTCCCGTCGGCGGCGTCGAGGTCGCCCCAGTCACTGCCACAGACCGACGGCACCCGGTGGACCCTGGAGAATGTTGGCGGCTCGTCTTCTTCAATCCAACACCACCGGCCGCGCCATTCATCCCACCTCTCCTTCACGGCGTCGTCCGGGTATGCTCCCTTGGATCTTGGATTCCAGGTGATGCACCCAAAGACAGCACCTCCCGGCTGGATTCGAGGGGTGAAATAGTGGCGGAAGAGCGCCGTGTTGGGCTGCACGCCGACGAAGCCTTCGCAAAGGTGCGCCACGAAAGCCATGCATGCCACCGCCTTCGGAGTGAAATCCAAAAGGCGGAAGCCAAAGGTGTGCATGACATCACAGAAGAAATCGGAGAAGGGGGGACACAACCCGCAAGAAAAGTAGTCGACGAAGAAGGGGTACCAATTTGGGCCAGGTTCGGCGCAAGCGGCCGGAATGACGCGCGTCGCCGGATGCCCCAAGTTCTCCCCCCGTCTTCGCCCCCCAAAGGGGCATGAAGGCGGCCCGGAGCTCGTAGACGTCGACCATCGACGGGATGAAGAAAGCAGCCTTCGTTCGGTCCCCCGAAAACGCGCCCTCCGGCGCCCTTGGCCACCCCCTTGCCCTTGGCGGGTTTGGATGCCATGGCGGCTAAGTTGGAGGGCTGAGGGAAGGGGATGGCGAAGCGACGGCGACAGGTGACGGCGGAGGCTTCGGAAGGAAGGAAGAAAGGGAACAACAACTCTGAGATTGGAAGAGGCACGAGGAAAATGGAGGAAGTGAGCAGCGCGCCCACGGTTATTCCTTCTTATGGGGGGGGGGCGGATGCGAGCCGCCTCCTTTCGCATTTACCGCGACGTGACGCATGCCAGCGGAAACCGCCCCGCGCATGCCGCCCACGTCACGCACGCCCCTCCACCCCGCATCGCGCGCGCGGATCGTGGGGGGCGAAGCGCGCAGAAAATCTTACCACGGTGAAAACCGCCCCGCCTGCCCGCGCACCATTCTGGGCCTGGCTCAACAACACGTCGCCCTTATGTGTGGCCCAGGCCCGGGGGCTCCTGTCGGTGTACAAAAAGAGGGGTACACTTTTTGTACCCCTATAACTGTGCACGGGCAGTCTGAGCCACGGGCACCACCACACCAAGCATGGCAAGGGAGGTGAGCCAGGGTAAGACCGAAGCTCGATGGAGACTGAAGCCCAAAGCCAAGACCACAAAGAGCAAAGGGGACGAAGCGGGATCCCCCGGCAAGATCCTTGCCAGGAGCTGGTTCTAGCAGCCCCGGCAAGATCCTTGCCGGGGCCAGCCTTAGCAGCCCCGGCAAGACCCTTGCCGCGGCAATTCGCCCCACGCCTACGGAGCGGATCACCCTTGAGTCCACTGCCTCCATGGGGCAAGGATTCGGGAGCCATCCCCGTAGTGGCATGCAGATCTTTGTGAAGACATTCAAGATCAGATACACACTGAGAAGACGACGACCCTTGGCGGGATCCCAGCCAAGGAAGACCACGAGATCTCCGGCAAGCACCTTGCCGGGGATGACAGCAGGCGCCGCGGCAAGACCCTTGCCGGGGCCCTGGCAAGGCCCTTGCCGAGGACATCCGCGGGGCCACCATCAGGCCCGCACCAACGATGCTTCCACTGCCCCATGCAGCTGCCGACCCAACCAGCTGGGCAGGCACCTGCGTGGCGACATGCAGATCTTCGTGGAGACCCGCCATTGCGCCACCTCAGCTGCCTGCCTGCCTACATGGCACCCCAGGCACCGCTGGCCAGGGCGCGTGTCAACACAAGGAGGAGCGGCGACGGACAATACGGACATCTCCCCTCGTCCCCGATAAAGCGAGGACACCTAAGCTAAGCGCATTAAATGCGCCTTGTCATGTAATGCGAGGGATAACCTCGCATCACTATATCCTTTACACCTCCTGTGTGCCACTGTGGTAACCCCTTTTTCCTATAAAAGGAGGCCCGAGGCGACCATGACAAGGATTCGGATTTTTAGAACTCCTCACGACTCGGGTCTCGGAGCTCCTCACTAGCTGAAGAACACAAACATATAATCCACCAAAGCAGGAGTAGGGTTTTACGCATCCTTGCGGCCCGAACCTGGGTAAACGAACCGTGTGCTAACTGTCAGATCCGCTCTTCTCCCAACCCCGCGCCCCGCAACCGTAGTAGGGATTCTTGTGATCCCATAGGTGTCAATCCAAATACACCGACAACATGGATCCTCATCAGCGGCCTCCCCGACATCGCGCGCTCATAGCAGATCATTCGTATCATGTCCCGCATCCTCCGCAAGGTGGTTGTGGTGGACGAGCTCTCTCTCCGCAAGGAGGAGGAGGTGCGAGTCAAGGTCAAATCCCTCGACTTGTCCAAGCTCCGTGCCTCGGTCCGGGTCTTCTTTAACGACCAGAGCTTCGACCTCAGGATCTCCCCCGAGCTGCCCAACCACATTGGCCGCCCTCGCATCCCCGATGATAGCTTCTTGGGGGTGGCCCTCATGGTGGCGGCACGGAAGGCCGTCTCAGCGACTGCGACCCTCGCCACACACACAACTCCAGCTTGGAGGAGGACGACGATGACTCCGAGGACAGTCCTCCCCACGACCCGCCTGCCGCCACGTCAGCCAGGGGAGGTGCAGGGGCCAGCCGCACCCACTCTATGGCCCCTCTGCCTCCCGCCAATGGGAGCGACGTGCCTGACATGAGCCTCCAGGTCTTCCCGGCTTCGTCTCCCCGCTCCCCCGACGGTGTTTCCTCCAGCATCCGTGTTGTTCTCTCTACTGAGGCCGACTCGACCCCAGCTCCTCAGCTCCCGCCCACAATGGTCGCAACCTCCAAGGGGCCGGGGGTTGGCTCGGACCTGCTACTCTGGCTCCTCTCGCCGAGTCGGACCTGCCAGACCTGGGGGTGACCGACCCCCCAGGTTTTGACACGACCCTGACTCCGCTGACCTCCGTCTCGGTCCGGATCGCGTCTCCACCGGTCCTGCTCTTGGCCACCACGTGCGCCGCCTCCGGGGGGTCGTCGTCGGTGGTTACCACTCCTGCCCGCACCTCCCCCTCGGACTGCGGCCGACTCCAGGCAGGGCAGATCGACCTCGACTCCGGCGATGTCCTCTCGCATAGTGCCCGGATGGAGGCGGCCAGACCGGCGGGTAGCCCAGCTCTGCCTATCCCCGAGCGGGTAGAGCTTCGGGCCGCTGCCGGGAACCTTGAGCTTGGAACTCCGTCTGTCCCAGCTACTCCCGCTACTTGCTCATTCTTTGCGCTAGAGTCGGCACCGCTTGGCCACCTCGCAAAGGTGGAGGTGGACTCTGTCATCGTGTTCAGGGGTGAGGTCGCCCCCCTCGTTAGTCCAGATTGCGGCAATCCGCGTGCGTGAGATCCTCTATGGGCGCCTGGCCGAGAGTCGTGCCCGCCTACATGCCTCTCCCGGTACTTCTACCGATGTCCCCATGGGCGCACAACCGCGCGCCATGGCAGATCCCACAGAGATCCGGGGACGCACCCGTTCTCGCACCACCGCCCTCCGCGCCCAGAGCGCATCCCGAGTCTTGGGTGAAGCAGCCCCCCCGATGAACTCGTGATGCGAACCCTCTTCTGGAACATCTGTAGCTTCAGTCAAGTTGGCCGGCGTCGCCAATTGATCGAGTACTTGCATAATGAGTGAATTGACATTGTGGCCATCCAAGAACTATCCGTACGGAATTCTCCCTCTCAAAGCTCGAACATCTGAGCTCCGACCTATTTGCTTGGCATTGGCTCCCTTCTAGTGGGAGCATGGGCCACTCGGGTGGCATCCTTCTAGGTATTAAGGATGCCACCTTTGAGGTCGGAAGCATGGACTGGGGCAAGTTCTTCGTTAGCATGGAGATCTTCGAGCATGGTCTGAACTTCAAACGGTAGGTCATAGCGGTCTATGGACCGGCAGATCCACCAGTCCGAGGCCTTCCTCGCTGAGCTCTGTAGGAAGGTCGCGGCTGCCCAGCTACCGGTGGTGGTGGGCGGCGACTTTAACCTCATCCGGTCGGAGGAAGATAAGAGCAATAATTTGGTCAACTTCCTCCGGATGCAGATGTTCAATGATTGCATCACGGACATGGGGCTCCGCAAGCTAGATAGAGTTGGTGCCAGGTTCACTTGGACCAATCATCAAACGTACCCGACTCGCTCTTTCCTCGATCGGGTCTTCGTCTCGCCTGAGTGGGACATCCGTTGCCCCTTAGCTTCGCTCCGGGCGATGACTCGGATAGGCTCCGATCACGTCCCCCTCCTCCTATCTTCTGAGAATGATCGCCCCTAGCCGCCTCGCTTCCGCTTTGAAACCTTCTGGCTGAACCAACCTGGGTTTGCCGCTGCGGTGGTAGCACGATGGCGTGAGGCTCACGCGACCCCTCATAGCTCTCTTTCGACCGTCGACTCCTCGCGTTGCTATGCTAAGCTGACGCGACAATTCATGAAAGGGTGGGGTGCCAACCTGGGGCGGGACATTCGCGAGACGAGAGGAAGAAAGTTCTTCCTGAGTCCATCCAATCCCTTGACCTCCGGGTAGATGTCGCAGGCCTCTCGACTGAGGAATGGCTGCTTCAGTACGATCTGGAGGACCAACTCACGTTTATTTACACGGACGAGGAGGCATACTGGCGCCTACGGGGTACGCAGAATTGGGTCCTCAAGGAGGACGCCAATACGGCCTATTTTTAGGCCATCGCCAACGGCCAGCGGCGTCGTAACTCCATTTCACTTCCTTGGGACGCATCGACCCTCCTGCAGCGTCCGAAGGACATCCGTGCCCATGTAGATGGCTTTTACAGATACCTATTCTCTGCCTCCCCTCGGGGAGGGCTTGCTCTATCCAGTAATATTTGGCCGACTCGCCGCTGTGTCTCGGTGGAGGACAATCTGGCATTGAAGGATCCGTTCTCCGAGGCAGAAGTGTGGGCGGCCATAAAGGGCATGAACCCCACTTCCACCCCAAGTCTGGATGGCCTTCGGGTGAAGTTTTTCTAGACCTTCTGGGATGTCATAAAGCCGGAGGTGATGGCCCTATTCGAGGAGTTCTTTGTAGGATCCATTGACCTCACCAAGCTTAACTTTGGGATAATCACCCTCATTTCCGAAGTTCCTGGCGCCTCTGATATCTGCCAGTTCTGCCCAATCATGGTGATCAATGTCATCTTCCACATCCTTGCTAAGCGGTACACCATTAGGGTGGCCCCTATTGCTGACCGGATCACCCACCCTGACTAGTCGACGTTTATTTAGGGTCGCCATATCCTTGACAGAGTCCTAGTTTTTCACGAAGCCCTCCATAAGGTACACGCCAAACACCTCAAGGCAGTCTTCCTGAAACTAGACTTCCATAAGCCAAATGACACGTTTAGCTGGGTCTTCCTTCGAGAAGTATTGCATTAGAAGGGCTTCGACGACCGGTGGGAGACCCGCGTGATGCAAATGGTTTCCTCAGGTCGGTCCGCGGTCAACCTCAACAGAGAGATTGGCCCATACTTTCCCACCTTATGTGGGGTGTGCCAGGGCGATCCCTTCTCCCCGTTCCTCTTCAACATGGTTGTTGACGCCCTCGCAGCTATCTTAGATAAAGCCAAGGCGGCGAGGCATATCCGGGGCATAGTCCCACATCTGGTAGGATGGAATGGGATCTCCCTCCTCCAGTATGTGGATGCCACCATTATCATGGTGGAAAGCTCTGTAACGACATCACAAACTTGAAGTTCCTCCTACTCTGCTTTCAGCAGATGTCCGGTCTCAGGATTACCTTCGATAAGAGTGTCATGATGGTGTTGGGCTACTCCCAGGACGGACGCCAGAGCATCGCGGACCGTCTGAACTATCATCTCGGGAGCTTCCCCACGACATAATTAGGGATCTCCATTAGTGACTCGAGGCTCACGGTGGCTCAGCTGCGCCCCACGGTGAGAAAGCTCCAGCATCGCATTGAGCCTTGGTGTTGGATCTCTAAAGCCCCCCGGACGATGCTCGTTAACTCGTCCCTTTCTAGCCTGCCCCTATTCATTATGAGCTTTTCGAGCCTGCCAGAGATGTTGCATCATGAGATTGCCAGAGTCCAGGGCCACTTCTTCTGGGCTGGCGAGGGCGATAAGCAGAAGTACCACATGGTTCGATGGACTAAGATATGTATGCCCCGTGATCAGGGTGGCCTCGGGATCATGTCCTCCAAACGCATGAACATTGCCCTCCTGACTAGGTGGCTTTGGCGGATTGTGAACGAAGAGGGTGGCCTGTCGCTCCGCATCATTCAGCAGAAATACCTTCGTGGCCAGTCGCTTGCCTTTTGCCAGTGATCCGGAGGTTCTCTATTCTGGCAGTCCACCGCATCGGGACTTTGATTGCGGTTGGCTCTGGCACGTCCACGATATTTTGGTTTGATCATTGGGCTAGTGACCCTCCCTTCGCAGCATGCTTTCCTGACTTGTTCGCCATTGTGGCTGAACCTAGGATCTCCATTGAGGTGGCCCTTATTGACTTAGGGCACCTGGCATTCAGTCGATCGTTAGGTCCGGTGGAAAACGCAAATTGGCAGGAGTTGCTTGCCTGCATCACGATGCATGAGCCGAACCTGGCCATAGGGGTTCACCGCACCGTGTGGCGTCTAGAGCCATCTGGTCAATTCTCCACTAAATCCCCATACTAGGCTATCGCCGCCTCCCCGGGGCCCGAGGCTCTCACGACCATCTGGGAGATCTGACTCCCCTTGAAGATAAGGATATTCCTGTGGCAATGGTTCCACGACCACCTCCCATTCGGCGTGGAGGTTCTGAAGCACAACGGCCCCGTGACGGGCTATGCCCGCTCTGCGGGACTGAAGAGGATTCGAACCATATCTTCTTCTCATATGTGTCCGCGCAGTTGAAAGAACATGCGGTGCCCCCATGCTTGGTTTTGGTAATTGATGACAATCTCTATGGACTAATGGTTGCCTTGAGTTATATTTGAAGTGTCCATAGGCTTTTCTTGGAGTCCTTTTGTTGGTTTCAAGGAGAGTTTGTGATGACCAAGGTGCTATTAAGGAATTATCTAAAGATTGGTCTTGTGAGTGTTGATCTTATTGTAAGCATGTCTTGAAGAAGAAGAGAGTGTGATCATTCATGTTTACCTTCAAGACATCATCCAAGAAAGATTCTAGGTTGATCAAGACTAAGTCAAAAAGTGAATCAAGTTGATCAACACAAAAAGCATAGAAGATGTACCGAGAGGGATCAAGCGATCCCATGGTATGGTAAGCATTGTCAATTATGCTTTGTGTACTAACCCATGGTCTTCGTGAGAGTTCTTTGTGGGGTTTGGTTGAGGTGTGCAAGTTCAAGTAGGATCATCACGAAGAGATCATATGCTTGAAGCTTGCCGTCCATTGTGGTGGAAATGGACTTGTGAAGATGTGCCGAAGAGTGTCTCACCCATAGTGGTGTATGGGGGAGCAATCTATTAGTCTTCACTGAGCCAACACAATCACGAAAGGTGCTCCAGCTTGAGGGAGTCAAGATAGTCATCATCCAGATCAAGTGGACTATGTGCAAGGCAAAGGTTTGCCCTCGATAGGTTTTCTATTTTACCAGTCTCATGGTTGTTGTGGGAGACCGGGTTATAGGATCGATTGCCGTACTATCAAGAGGGGCTCTCGATGAGTAGCTTGATCGTATCGTTCGTAGAGAGCTCAAAACATTGCATCCTTGCATCATCTTTATTGGTTCTTGTTTGGTTTTTCTCCTTGTGAGATTTGGGGCTTTTGGTCATCTTAATGACAAGCTCGAGTTCATCGAAAACATAGTTAACATGCATATTCTATGATGTTTTCGTTATTGGAGGTTATGCCGGTTCTTCTCGGTTGGAGGTTTCTCTCCTCTATATTAGGCATACCTCCCCTGCCTCTTCTCATTATAACCTTTTGTTGTTTGGATGCTACTCATTGTCATCTATCCAACAAGCTTGAGTTTGCTCAATTCGGAGCTCACATGAAGAAGTTATGGCAGTTCTGGTTTTCCTGCATCCTCTATTTTCTCTGCTGTGTTCTTGAAAGCCTCAAGCGGTAGTACTGCTCTTCGAGTGGTAGTACCGAGCGGTAGTACCTCTTGTAAGCGGTAGTACCGAGCGGTAGTACCGCAGCCCTGTGTCGCGGTAGTACCGCTGCTTTTGGGATGCGATTTTTCGTGTCGGGTTTCGTGATAAGCGGTACTACCTCTCCCCTCGAGCGGTAGTACCTCTTATAAGCGGTACTACCTCTCCCCCCGAGTGGTAGTACCTCTTATGAGCGGTACTACCTCTTATAAGCGGTACTACCTCTCCCCTCGAGCGGTAGTACCTCTTATAAGTGGTACTACCTCTCCCCAGAGCGGTACTACCTCTCTGGCAGATTTTCAGCTCGTGCTTTTTGTCTCTCATTGGGCTGTTTTGACTGTGTTAAGCGGTAGTACCGCTCCTCCAGCGGTATTACCGCTCGTGGAGCGGTAGTACCGCTCGTGTGCGGGCTGAGCACATAACGGTTGGATCCGGGAGGCCCTATAAAAGGGGGTCTTCTTCCCCAATGAACCTTATCTCTTGAGCTCGTGTTCTTCCGCCATTGTTGACCTTATTTGAGCTTGCTATCTCTCAACCCCTCCATGGATTCTTGCTAGTTTTTGGGGGAAAAGATAGAGGAGATATAGATCCACATTCCCACCAATCAGTTTCTCCTCTAGGTGAGGGGAACCCCTTGGATCTAGATCTTGGAGTTCTTGGTGTTCTCCTTCTTGTTCTTCCTCTCTTTTCCCTCCCTAGCATTAGTTGCTTTGGTGGGATTTGAGAGAAAAGGACTTGGGCACTCCGTGTGCCATTGCCATTGCATTTGGTGCATCGGTTTGAGTTCTCCACGGTGATACATGGAAGTGAAATTGAGAAGCTTATTACTCTTGGGTGCTTGGTACCCTTGAGCTTGTTCCTCTTGGGTGCTTGGGCGCCCTAGACTGTTGTGGTCACCTCGAAGCCATATTCCATTATGGTGAAGCATCGTGGTGTCGTTGGGGAGATAGCCCCAACCTTGGTGGTGTTTGGATCCCAATCATTGTGGTGAAAAGCTCCAGGCAAGCGTCGGGGTCTCCAATTAGGTTGTGGAGATCGCCCCAAGCAATTTGTACGGGTTCGGTGACCGCCCCAAGGATTGCCATTTGTACGGGTTCGGTGACCCCCTCATGGGTCCCTTAGTGGAATAATGGCATCTTGCATTCTGCGAGGGCGTGAGGAGATTACGATGGCCCTAGTGGCTTCTTGGGGAGCATTGTGCCTCCACACCGCTCCAAACAGAGATTAGCATCTGCAAGGGTGTGAACTTCGGGATACATCATCATCTCCGCATGCCTCGGTTATCTCTTACCCGAGCCCTTTACTTATGCACTTTACTTTGTGATAGCCATATTGTTTCTTGTCATATATCTTGCTATCACCTAGTTGTTTATCTTGCTTAGCATAAGTTGTTGGTGCACATAGGTGAGCCTAGTTGTTGTAGGTTTTGTGCTTGACAAATTAACCGCTAGGTTTATACCGCATTTGTTCAAGCCTAAACCGTAATTATTTTAAAGCGCCTATTCACCCCTCTCTAGGGGACATCCACGGTCTTTCAATTGGTATCAGAGCCTCGTCTCTCTTTATAGGGCTTAGCCTCCTAGAGAGTAAGGATGTCGACCAGGGGCTTAGGATTCTCTGACACTCTTAGTTTCGATGGCACAAATTTTGATGTTTGGGTAATTCGCATGCTTAATCTCTTTAGGGTCATGGACCCAAATTTAGAGCGAATTGTAGATATGGTTTTTCTCCTCCAAAGGATCCACAAATATTATCTTTAGAGGATGATAAAAACTCTTATCTCAATGCTCAAGATTCTAATGTTCTTTTTGATGCTTTGAGCAATGTAGTTTTATTTCAACTCATGCCGTTCCGGGATGGTCATGAGTTGTGGACAAAGCTTCAAGATAAATATGGTGTGTCCAAGATTTGTGGGAATGATTGTTCTCCCTCCACCTCCGGCCGTGTTGTCTTCTCAACCTCTTCTACTTCACCTGCATGTGGTTTGCCACAAGGTAACGATAGGGTGAGTAGTGTTGATCATTGCAATGATGATAGTATGCTTATTGTGGATGATCCCTCATCACTATCTTATTGCAATGTATCTTCTTTGGACTTTAACACTTCGAGCACCCAACATGTTTCACATGCTTGTGTTGATAGTCCTTGCATATCATGTAGAAATTTCTTGACTAAATCTCATGATGATATGCTTTCTATGTCTTGTTGCCATGATAAAAATGCATCTATTTCCTCGAATTGTTGTGCTAACAATGTAGAGGAAACCCAACACCCCATGGAACAAGATGTAGTCTTGAATGGTACTTCAAGGGATCCTACATCATCATCTATTGCGTTTTGCCTTATGGCTAAGGCTTCAAAGGTATCTCCCACTTTGAATCCCAATATATCTTGTGATGATAGCGATGATGACAATGATGATGATGTTGAAAACGATGAAGAGAATGATAATGTTGCCTCCTTAAAAATTAAGGGGGAAATGATTTTTAAAGCTCTTCATAAGAATAAAATTGCTCGTTCCAACTTCATGCAAATCATGTCTATTGCCATTGAGGGCAAGAAATATATAGAGGAGTTGGAATCTCATCTAGAGGAGCATGAGGTCACCATTGAGAAAATGGAAGGTCATGAGCATGACTACGCTAATGAGATCACTGACCTCTCTCAATCTCTTGGACTTGAACAAACCACCAAGGAATCTCTTGAAGAGAATTTTGCTCTAGAATTGTCTAGAGTGAGGGAATCTCGTTATAGAGCTCTTGAGGTGGCCAATGATTTTGAAACTAAAAATGAGAAGCTTGAAGTTGCACATGCTAAACTCCTTGAGGATTTTGAGCACCTTGAAAATGGCTCAAGGGTCATTAAGAGTGAGCTCATCAAACTCACCGAATCTCATGCTCAACTTAAAGCTTCATATTCAAAAGAGCTTCCTAAGTTGTCTTCTTCTCTTGTTGTTAAAAATGATGCTTGTGCTTATAACTCTACTTCTTGTGAAGCATCCATTTTGAAGAAGAATGTTGAGCTAAGGGCTCAACTTGAATTGATATCTAGCACTTATAGGAAATTGGAAGAAAGTCATGTAAAGCTCACAAGCTCTCATGATGATCTTCTTGTATCCCATAATGTGCTAAAGATAGCTCATGAGGCTATGATTATCAAGGTAACATCTAGTGAGCCTCATGTGGATACTAGCACTACTACAAGTCAAAATGCTATATTGTCATGTGCTAGTCCTCGTAATTCTTCTACTCATAATGTTGCTACTTCTCGTGATGAATTACTTTCATTGCCTTGTTGCTCTAACGATGAAGCTTATACTTCCTCTAGTACTTGTGTTGATACTAACCATGTAGAGGAAATCAAAGAGCTCAAGGCCCAAGTCACTTCTTTGAAGAAAGACTTGGAAAAGTGTCATGAAGGGAAATCCACACTCAACAATATCTTGAGTGTTCAAAAATCACCCAATGACAAAGGTGGACTTGGATTCAACTCCAACAAGAAGAAGAAGTCCAAAATCAATAAGAAGAAGAAGGGCCAAGAACAACTCAAGAATTCTGCCAAGATTATTTGCTTCAAGTGCAAAATTGAAGGGCACCATGTTAGATCATGCCCATTTAAGAAGAAGCCCATTAGTGACAAGCAACAAGGGAAGCGGCCACAAGTTCATTCTCATGCTCAACCTCAAGTTGAAGAAAGGCCACTTCCCAAGAAGACTCAAGTTAATGCTTATCATGTTGGGAAATCAAGTGAGAAGAAAGTGAATAGTAGATGTTGCTACTTATGTCATGAGAAAGGTCACGTTGCTTCTTCATGCACTAGTGGTAACTTATCCAACCCAATTATTATTGATGATGTCTATTTCTTGGGAAGGATAATGTTGGCATTGTGTTTGCCAAGTTTGTTGGTACTCAAAGTGGTGTTAAAAAAAGAACCATTTGGGTGGCCAAGCCTATTGTGACTAACCTCTTAGGACCCAACTTGATTGGGGACCAACAAGCTAAAACTTGACCAATAGGCGTTGATGGAGGTCATTGGAGACTTGGCTACATTATGAAGATTTAAGGGGTCTTCATCATTCATATTGTCTCAAGCCAAGTCATTCGGATTATCTTTCTATCTTATATCCAATGTTCCTCCTTGCGGTAACTCTTACTTAAATTGTTTACATTGAAAGTTACTTGCCCCTTTGCATTTTGTGGTTTTGTACCTTGCATGTGCTAGTATATGTTGTGCTTCCAATGTACTTATCTTGAGAAATCAAGTGTGTGTATGTTGGTTTGCACATCATGTGCGTGTGTGTCGTGTGTTGAGCCTTTGTGCATCTTGTTTATATCTTAGTTGGCTCTTGTGAGAGATTAATGGAACATCCCATTTTGGGGAGTGATGTGCTTTGTGCACCTCACAATCCTATAAATGCGTGTACATGAGGAATGCCATCTAGTATTGATATCACAAGATTATCTAGTCTCTATGTGGTATGTCTTCTCATGAGAAATTCAAATTCTATTTGATCCATTAATTATCTCTTGTTTGGTTCTCTATTGCATCTTGTTAAGTCTTTCTTTGGTATCACATTATGGGGGATTAATATGCTATGTGTATATTACAAGCCGAGAAAATGTGTAAATTTGCGATATTGTCACCTAGAGTTGATATTATAAATTATGATTGTTCCTAGGTGGCATGTTAGCTCTACAAGTTGCAAATTTTCTTTTGTGTTTGGTGTGAAGATGATGTTGGATTTGTTTGCAATCTGCCACCAGGAATTATTTCCAAATGCCTCTTGTCTTTGACAATTGGTAATCATTTATGTGGTGGAAATTATTGATCATCTTTACATTGTCTTTTCGTTTTATTTGTCTTATCTCTTGCCAAGTTTGTGTCAACTCCCATTGCCTTCCATGCCACTTGTGAATCTTGTTGTTTTATTGATTTTGTCGAGTGTTTTCTAGATATAGTGATAGTGGTGATCCCACCTTGTGCATTTTGTATTCAAATGCAAATTCTCTTTATGAACAATTCTTGGGGGAGCTATCCCATTTTCGATAGAACACTCATCTTGTGATCCATATCAAGTGTGTGTTGATGAAAGGCAAGCCGTTTCTTTTTGGTACTTTGTGCCATCATGAAACTTTGTAGATGGGTTGGTTTGTTTGGAACCATCGTCTCTTTTGGGAGTCCGATATCTTTCCTTTTGCTTGTATCAGTGGATATCTCATCCCTTGATGTATCTTTTAAGTAGATATCTTCCAAGTGATGATTTCTTCTTTTGGTATCCTATTTTATCTTTGTTTTTCTTTTTCATTTGGTTTTGTTTCTTGAAAGTCTTGAGCATGCATACTTACTACATGTATTTTCTTTGGCATGCTTTCTTTCTTTGACCCAATATATAAGGGAAACTCCACCTAGTCTCAATTTGGATGAGATGTGCACGACATTCATTTTTATATAAATGCACATATGTGTGTGGAGCTTGTCCTATGTATTGGTGTTTCTAACTCCTTGGTCCCAATGAGTTTGGGTACCATTTTGTTTGTGTTGTTGTTCTAGGAACAATTGGAGATGCATTGGATGCTCGGCTCATTCAAAAGTAAGGTGTTGTGACCATGTGGTTATTGGAATCAAGCTAGGATGATCAATGAACTACGATCTACCTTCAATTGGTATCTACTACATCCTTCCAATGGTATCTCGGTAACAAGTATCATCATCTACTTCATGCACACATTTCTTGCACCAACCTTGTTGTAATGCCCAGGATGGGACTATACCTCCTACGTGTCGAGGCACGACTTAAAGGTATAAGCCCATCCTAGAATGATCTCAAGTTTGGTATCTTTGCACGACTCATGTAAAAGAGGGATTAAATTGCAAAAGGAGATAGTTGGCTTACACTCGCCACTTCACACAAAACATTACATAAGTAAAACATCATTCAAAACATCACAACCCGACTACGGGTGAAGATTCAAAAGAAAGATACCAAAACAACATAAAGCCACAGGCCTAGATCGAATCCTAGTAGAAACCACTACTGATCGTCGAAACGTAACAAACATACGTCCACAATCTTCATCGAGCTCCCAGTGAAGAACTTGAACCAGCTCTTGCTTCAAACTCGGCTGAACCTGCATCTGGTGTTGTAGTATCTGTGAGCCACGAGGACTCAGCAATCCCATAACCATGGGTAACAAGACTAGCAAAGCTTTGTGGGTAGGAAGAGGTAAAGTGGTGAGGTTGCAGCAGCGGCTAAGCATAATATGGTGGCTAACTTACGAGTACCAGAATAAGATGGGAAGCTACGCAAACGGTCGCAAAAGTAGTGATCGCTAAAGATCCTAACTACATACGAGTCAAACATAACCCCACCGTGTTCTCTTCTCAAAATGAAAAGAGACAGTCACGGTTACTCACACAGTTGTGTGTTTTACTTCAGATCATCTGTCAAGTTTTCTACAACCGGACATTAACAAATTCCAATCTGCCACATAACCGCGGGCACGGCTTTCGAAAGATCATAACCCTGCAGGGGTGTCCCAACTTAGCCCATCACAAGCTCTCACGATTAGCTGAAGTGATAAATATAATATCATCACCCCTTATCTTAGGGAAAATCCGACCAGGCTCGGCTTCCCGGTAGCACAAGTCATTTCGACAATGGTAAAACAAGTCCAGCAAGACCTCCCGGCGTGCCGACACCCTGATGGTAGCCGCGCGCATCTCGTCTCAGGCCACGTTCGGATGAGCGCTACGTACAGTAACCGAAGACCCCAGATAACTGGGTGGCACCGCAAGTGGCTCTAGTTTGGGACCAACACCATCAGCACTGGCCCCCCCTGCTATGTAGAATTAAGAATCCTCGGGGACACGACCCCCTATGCAATTTTAATTAATTAATTAAGTTATTATTATGAGGCAAATTAAAACCAATGTTGGGCCTTGCTGGAGGAGTTTTATTCAAAGTCGAACTGTCAAGGGGTCCCCATTTCACCCATCGTGTAAGGAACGCAAAATCAAGGAACATAATGCCGGTTTATCGGCGCCTAAGGTGGCATGAGTGGAACAAAACACCGAGCAAAAGGCCAAGCCTTCCACCCATGCCCAGTATATAGGTGTGTTAATAATAATTATAGATATTGTGATATAACAACAACAAGTTCCCTCCTGGAACAAATCTTCATCTTCACCGGCAACTAACAACGCTATAAGAGGGGCTGAGCAAGCGGGTAACATAGCCAAACCGTGGTTTTGCTAGGAAGGTTTCAAAGTTAGAGGTTTCATGGCAACAAGGAGAGGCTGACATAAAAGATGGGTAGCGCGACATGTAACGATAGCATCGAGACAACTAAGCATGGCAATGGTAGTAAAGGTATCCAAGGGTATGATCATCTTGCCTGGAATCCACAAGGGAGAAGAACGGATCCAAGAAGAAGACGGAGCAACAGTCGAGCGAATCCTCACAACTCCGGAACGAAACCGAAGCTAACAAGAGAAGCAACCGGAAAGAAGCAAAACAACATGGTAAACACACAAGCATAAACATGGCATACGATGCACTTCCAAGTATGATGCATGTCCGGTATAAATATGCAAGGCATGGCAAGTGCACAAACAAAACTACAAGTTAAGTGGAGCTCAATATGCAAAGAGTTGCATATTGACGAAACACCACAATTTTATTATTTAGTTGACTCTCGTTATTTACAAGACAAGATTAAATGTTTGTTAACATGGCAAGAGGTGAAGCATAACAAAACTACACTATTTAGTCATTTTAAATGAGGCCGGAAATAACAACAACATATTCCGGAAAATCCCCATGAGTATGTTTAGCAATTATAAGCAAACAACAATTCACACATTTATAATGTTGTTAACATGATGCGGATGATATGATCAAGTTTTATGCAATTTATTAAAAGGTTACCAAGAAGAAGACATGAAGTATTGTCACCGCGGTGGAAGGAAAGGGTGCCACGGCAACGATAACCAAAATGATGCCACGCAACAATTCGGTTCCGGTAACTCGTCGAGAGAGCGGTGCAAAAGGAAAGAAGGCGTGAGCGAGTCAAACGAGATGATGGGGTGATCCCGTTACCGGGTTCCCACGGGTCGGCGACAAGGCAACCGAGGAACGTGACAAAAGGTCGAAACGGGCACGGAGCACACAAGGGATGCATTTCATACAACACATGCAAGCATTCCACGAGTCATCCACGGGGTCGTCTCGTTATACCTTTGAAGCATGCGTTCCGGGGTAGTTCGAGACGTAGAGGAAGAAGGCGTTCACGTTCGGAGAGGAAGTAGCCGTTCTCGTTTCCGAAGAGGAAGTAGCCGTACACGGCCGAAGAGGAAGTAGTTGTTCCCGGGTCTTCGGCGACGGTAGACGTTCACGTTACGTGTCGTGGTACTTGCGACGTCGTGTAGTTGTTCCCGTTCGTAGATGTACTTGTCATCGGAGGGGTACTTGGTGTTTCCGGGCGTCGGTAGTGGTACTTGTTCTCGGCGACGGTAGTCGTGCTCGGTCGTAGACGTTCGGTTCTTGCGTAGAGGTACTTGGCGCATCCGAAAACACGATAGATGGACTTGACGGTCCTCGTCATCCTGGTGCTTGGCGAAGACAAAAACAGCAGCAAACTTGGCGGTCTCGGTACTTGGACAGCAGCAGCAGCAAAACAACCACGGCACGAAGGATGCTCGGGCGACTCTTGGCGTCGGGGCCGGCACGCTGGCTGCCTGGCGATGGAGGTTGGCACGCACTGGATGAGGAAAACAGCACCGGGCGAGGTGGCTCGACCTCTCACGCTGCGGGGGCACAAGACGCTGGCGAGGATGCGGCGCAGGGCGAGGTCGGGCCGCACGGAAGCCTGGCGGAGTGGCGAGGAGGACGAGGCGGGGTGGTCCGGCCGAAGGGGTTCTCGCGGCGGGCCGATGCTGCGACCTGGCGACCTCCGGCCGGGCGCTGGAGACGATGGGCGCGTGGAGCTGAGGCTCCAGGAGGCGAGGAGGAAGGGCCCCGGCCTGGACGCGCAGCACCCCGAGAAGAGGCCCCGGCGCTGACCTGGGCGTTGCGGCCTGGAGCTCGCGAAGTAGGACGAGGGAGGCGAGGCCGCGGGGACGGGAGGTCACGGCGCTGGGGCTCGGGTTGGCGCGCCGGAGATGAGCGGCGCTGGGGAGAGGTGGTCGCGGCCGGAGCTGCGGGTTGGCTCACGGGGCCTGAGGGCCGCGAGTGGCTGAGCGGCGAAGGGAGGCGCTGCATGGCGTGGGAGGAGAGAGGCCACGGGCGCGGCCTGCTCGAGGGGCGCCAGGCACGGGTGCTAGAGGAGCTCAGCGGCGGCCTGCTGAGAGGGGCGGCGGAGGATAGGTGCGGGGTGACGAGAGGGAGAGGGAGAGCGAGGGGGGATCGGGGGAGCGATGGGGTTCGTCCTGCTAGGGTTCGGGGAGGAATTTGGGCCAGCTTGGAGATGGGCCTTGAGGCCGCGGGAGGCCTGAGGGATGGGCCGGCTGGACTGGGTAGAAGGGGGAGTTCGGGCCTAGAGGGAGAGACGGCTGGGAAGGGAAGGCTGCAGCTGGGCTGCTCTTCTTCTTTTAATTTCTTTAGCAGAAACAAAAGAGAAGAAAAGAAAAAGAGGAGGGGGGTTAGGGCAAGAATTAGGACAAAGGTTAATTTTTCTCGGGCTCGTAAAAATGAGCACGACCGGAGAAAAATATAAAAGGCCAGATCGGAAAATAATTCAAACATATTTGAATTTAATTCAAATGGGTTTGAACTAAGACTTGAATATAGAAGTGTCCAAAAATGTTCGAATTTTTGGAGGAACCTCGAAACAACGGAAAAGAAATATTGGCAAGGTTTTTGAAGGAGAAACTCGAAGTGAAAAAGACATGGGGAAATATTGCAAGTGTGTTACGGTGATCCCAAACAATTGGAATATTTTTAATATAGCTCCCTAAATATTGGGAGGATATGTTATAAAGAGAAGTCACACTTCCCTCGATTTAAATGGACCGAAGGTCCACACAATTTATTTAGGTTGAGATGCAACATAAAAATGACATGATGGCATGATGACATGATGCAATGCAAAATAAATAACACAAGCACAAATAAAACACACGGGAGAGCCCGGAACATTTGGAATCTTCGGGAATCTTCTGGAATCTTCTGGGACGTCGGTCTCGGGCGTCACAACTCTCCCACACTAACAGAGGATCTCGACCCGAGATCCTGGAGATAGCACCGGGTAAAACGGAAAAAGAAGAGGTAAAACAAAGTTGCTTCTTTGACAGACGAGTGAAACCACGAACATTGAGAGGTTGAACAAACTTGAAAGAAAGAATGCAACGGAGATTAAGGAAGTTAAGAGCACTCCGGTAAAAGGAGGAACAAGGAACATAACGAGAACCTTGTAGGTTGAAAGACATGAAACAAGAACTCACAGACGGAAAGAATATGAAACCGCAATGGTATGGCCAAGGAATAAGAATGACATAATTTGGACAGCACTCCGTCTGAAAATGGAAGGAAATGAACAAGAACTAGCCAAGTTGGAATGATACTTGATGAAAACAACAACACATTGCCTCCGGAACAATTAAAAGAATGGCACAAGGGGTAAGAAAGATTCAGACATCACTCCGGTTGAAAAGATAGGCAAAACTTGATAAGATGACGGAACTAGAATGTTGGGCACAACACTCCAGTTAAATGATAAGCAAGGGAAAGAATATGATCTCGATAAAAAAACGAGATGATGGTTTGGAGAGAGCAACATAACAATGCCTCCGGAATGAAATAATAGAATATAGATCAATGAAAGAAAAGAATGGAGAAGAAAAATGACAACTTCTCTCAAAATTGAATTTGAAAGAGCATCCTTACGAAGAAGGGTTGAATGGAGTTGTTGGAAAAATCAACAACGAAAACGAATAAGCTTGATGTGGACTTATGGAAAACATCTCAAAATTAAGAGGTGACAACCAGCCACTAACGAAAACATTTGATTGGATTGAGATCAACAAGGAGATGAAAAACTTGTTTCACCGGAATGATAAATGAAGAACTTGGGTCATTTATAAGCACCATAATTAGCAACAATCCTTAGGAAAAGCTTTAGGTGAAATACAACCCAAGATAACTCCAATGAATAAATGAAGGGGTGGAAAGATCTCCTGAACAAGGAAAATGATGGTTTTAAATATCTCATTCTTGATAACTCGTGAATCATAAAACATGAAGGAATTGTCAAGAATGACATAACACCATCGGAAAAGAAAAGGTAGAAAGAATTGCACTTCAAAATGCAAGAAGAAGAATATTTGAGGTCCAACAAGAATCTTGATGAAGACTTCGAGGATGACTTAAATGATGAACCACTAAGAGAACTCCGGTAATGAAAGCATGAGAAGTGAAAGATGAAAAGAATAAGATTCCAGGCCTGCGATGAATTTGATGGAGGTTTGGAATGGTATAATTGAAATAACTTGGAGCTCCGGAAAACAAGATGAACAACTTAGGACCGAAAATATGACATGATGAACAAGCTCCGGAAAACAGAGATTAAAACACCTCGGGAAAATAAGAATAAGAATTATGTTATGCATATCCTTCATCAATTTAAATTGACGACAAGCAATGGATTTGGCATACTACTTATTCTCGTTGCAAAGATTTAAAGATAGATCTCGCAGAAGCTTGGGTAAATCTTCAACGAACCACCGGTAGGATGATGAAAAGAACAAATGAATTAAAACGATAACAACGGAAGGGTAAACTTGAAAGCACCATCGTAAGAATTGGAGACGAACGAAGAGGCATCAATGAAGAATATTTGAAGGACGAAGTTGAAAACTGAGAACGAAGAAATCTTCTGACATGATGGCCTTCGGAGGATCACAATGGAAAGAATTCATGAAATGCTTCGGATGGGTATAAAAGAATTCCTCACAATCAAACGATAATGAGGATGGCATGAAGCTAGAACCACAAATCTTCAAGAGAACGGGCCAAGATTTAAGAGAAACTCTTCTCCGGTCTCCAAATGTGAGAAGACGATGAGATACACCACCATGAATTGTATAGGTACTACGGACGAATGACAAGAGGAAGGTGGAGCAAAAGATGGAAATAATTGAAAACAAGCTTGGAGAAGGCATGTGACTGATGGAAATCATTCTTACGTCACACTTTGAAAATAATTTGAGTATAACTCCAAAAAAATAGAAGAGTCAGGTAAGATCCTGGAAAAAGACCTGTGGGTTAGGGGCCACTCAAGAAATCACCGTTGAAAAAGATTGCTTAAGAGATATTGCACCGGTTGAATTAAATGGCTTGAATAAGATGATAATCCTCAAAATAATTTGACATGATTAAGAATGGAAACACAAATCTTCTGAGAAATCTTCAACACTCCGGATATGAATAACAAGAGGAGAATGATTAATTAGTGCACCGGAATAAGAAAGCATTGTGAAATGAGGAAAAAAGGATAAGATCAACACCGAAATCTTGAATTAATTCCACCGACAGAATTGAGAACAAAAGAATGATGAGCTTGAAGCTCTTGAGCATCTTCACGATAAAACACCGAATAAGAACATTGAAGGAAAGAATGAAGAAGTATCGCATGAATAAAATGGATATTTCATTTGAGAATTTCTGGCTCCAAGAAGAAAAAGGGTGGGAGGGTGGGGAAAAACAAAGACAACTTGGGATGAATGGAACAAACAAATCGTCAGATTTCTCAACGACGTCCATATGAAATAACTTGAAGAGAAGGCACACCAGTTGAAAAGGATTAACATGAATATATCGATGGTCAAGAAGAATTAGCACTCCCATAGAAATATGAGAACACCGATTAAGAAAGGTATGGAATCAACATTTGACATCGAAGCAACTCGAATACCAGAATCAAAACAAAAACAAAGGATAGATATGCAACAGAATCTTCACAATATCATTCGAACAGAGGATTGAACGAATGAATTCCGCAGGTACATCAACTTGACTTGAAGCCACCTGGGGAACAAAAGATAAATAAAAAGGAACAAGGATCAGATAGAACAAATACAAGATAGGAGATTCATTCGAGATATTCGTGCTGAAAGCTCATGGAACGTGTTACAAAAGGGTTTTGCAATCCCCAGATCAGCATAGCCAAGGACCCTTTAAGATGCAACTCCCGATCAGAACAAGTCCATAAAACCACGTCACTCAATGTAGAACCCCGAACTTCATATCATGCATCCGTTGGAAGAATGCCTAGAACTACTAGATGAACCCACCTATAGATTTCCGAAAGTTTCCAGTTATGCAATCAGGTGTTGGGGATACACGGGAAGCACCGCGCAATCAACTCTAAACCTACATCCAGGTGTATCCATCCTTCAACACATAACCAGTCTTTCTCGGAAACTGTCTACCTCGGACCTTCGAAACGCATCCACTATACAAGCTATGGCAATACTCCCGAACTACCTCCCCAGTACTGGGTGATGTCGGGGTTATCTTGCCACTAACCGCATAGGAGAGTTTTCGATGTCGGCCGTCTTAAGTATTCTAGTACTGCCGCGATGGATTTGTGACGACAACACCTCGGAGCTCAACTCCCTGGGACACTGCCACAACCCCTAATGACAGGAGGCATCGAGAACAATATTCTCGTCACAAAGACATCGAAACAATCCAAACAATACTCGCGTGATCCTAAAAAAAAAATTTGGTGCAATTTTTGAAAGTAGAAGAGACGAGAGTAATCGTCAGGAGTCCTCACCAGAATGAAAAGGGATGAGGAGCAAAGAAATCCTACTCTCCGGTATATATATAGGACTCAAAACATTTTCAAGTGTGTGCCTAGACTCAACCGTCAACGATTCGATCAATCAGTGGGGGCTTCTAGGTCGGAGAAGGCTCTGAATACCAACTTATAATGCCCAGAATGGGACTATACCTCCTACGTGTCGAGGCACGACTTAAAGGTATAAGCCCATCCTAGAATGATCTCAAGTTTGGTATCTTTGCACGACTCATGTAAAAGAGGGATTAAATTGCAAAAGGAGATAGTTGGCTTACACTCGCCACTTCACACAAAACATTACATAAGTAAAACATCATTCAAAACATCACAACCCGACTACGGGTGAAGATCCAAAAGAAAGATACCAAAACAACATAAAGCCACAGGCCTAGATCGAATCCTAGTAGAAACCACTACTAATCGTCGAAACGTAACAAGCATACGGCCACAATCTTCATCGAGCTCCCAGTGAAGAACTTGAACCAGCTCTTGCTTCAAACTCGGCTGAACCTGCATCTGGTGTTGTAGTATCTGTGAGCCACGAGGACTCAGCAATCCCATAACCATGGGTAACAAGACTAGCAAAGCTTTGTGGGTAGGAAGAGGTAAAGTGGTGAGGTTGCAGCAGCGGCTAAGCATAATATGGTGGCTAACTTACGAGTACCAGAATAAGATGAGAAGCTACGCAAACGGTCGCAAAAGTAGTGATCGCTAAAGATCCTAACTACATATGAGTCAAACATAACCCCACCGTGTTCTCTTCTCAAATTGAAAAGAGACAGTCACGGTTACTCACACAGTTGTGTGTTTTACTTCGGATCATCTGTCAAGTTTTCTACAACCGGACATTAACAAATTCCAATCTGCCACATAACCGCGGGCACGGCTTTCGAAAGATCATAACCCTGCAGGGGTGTCCCAACTTAGCCCATCACAAGCTCTCACGATTAGCTGAAGTGATAAATATAATATCATCACCCCTTATCTTAGGGAAAATCCGATCAGGCTCGGCTTCCCGGTAGCACAAGTCATTTCGACAATGATAAAACAAGTCTAGCAAGACCTCCCGGCATGCCGACACCCTGATGGTAGCCGCGCGCATCTCGTCTCAGGCCACGTCCGGATGAGCGCTACGTACAGTAATCGAAGACCCCAGATAACTGGGTGGCACCGCAAGTGGCTCTAGTTTGGGACCAACACCATCAGCATTGGCCCCCCTGCTATGTAGAATTAAGAATCCTCGGGGACGCGACCCCCTATGCAATTTTAATTAATTAATTAAGTTATTATTATGAGGCAAATTAAAACCAATGTTGGGCCTTGCTGGAGGAGTTTTATTCAAAGTCGAACTGTCAAGGGGTCCCCATTTCACCCATCGTGTAAGGAACGCAAAATCAAGGAACATAATGCCGGTTTATCGGCGCCTAAGGTGGCATGAGTGGAACAAAACACCGAGCAAAAAGCCAAGCCTTCCACCCATGCCCAGTATATAGGTGTGTTAATAATAATTATAGATATTGTGATATAACAACAACAAGTTCCCTCCTGGAACAAATCTTCATCTTCACATGCAACTAAAAACGCTATAAGAGGGGCTGAGCAAGCGGGTAACATAGCCAAACAGTGGTTTTGCTAGGAAGGTTTCAAAGTTAGAGGTTTCATGGCAACAAGGAGAGGCTGACATAAAGGATGGGTAGCGCGACATGTAACGATAGCATCGAGACAACTAAGCATGGCAATGGTAGTAAAGGTATCCAAGGGTATGATCATCTTGCCTGGAATCCACAAGGGAGAAGAACGGATCCAAGAAGAAGACGGAGCAACAGTCGAGCAAATCCTCACAACTCCAGAACGAAACCGAAGCTAACAAGAGAAGCAACCGGAAAGAAGCAAAACAACATGGTAAACACACAAGCATAAACATGGCATACGATGCACATCCAAGTATGATGCATGTCCGGTATAAATATGCAAGGCATGGCAAGTGCACAAACAAAACTACAAGTTAAGTGGAGCTCAATATGCAAAGAGTTGCATATTGACGAAACACCACAATTTTACTATTTAGTTGACTCTCGTTATTTACAAGACAAGATTAAATGTTTGTTAACATGGCAAGAGGTGAAGCATAACAAAACTACACTATTTAGGCATTTTAAATGAGGCTGGAAATAACAACAACATATTCCGGAAAATCCCCATGAGCATGTTTAGCAATTATAAGCAAACAACAATTCACACATTTATAATGTTGTTAACATGATGCGGATGACATGATTAAGTTTTATGCAATTTATTAAAAGGTTACCAAGAAGAAGACATGAAGTATTGTCACCGCGGTGGAAGGAAAGGGTGCCACGGCAACGATAACCAAAATGATGCCACGCAACAATTCGGTTCCGGTAACTCGTCGAGAGACCGGTGCAAAAGGAAAGAAGGCGTGAGCGAGTCAAACGAGATGATGGGGTGATCCCGTTACCGGGTTCCCACGGGTCGGCGACAAGGCAACCGAGGAACATGACAAAAGGTCGAAACGGGCACGGAGCACACAAGGGATGCATTTCATACAACACATGCAAGCATTCCACGAGTCATCCACGGGGTCGTCTCGTTATACCTTTGAAGCGTGCGTTCCGGGGCTGTTCGAGACGTAGAGGAAGAAGGCGTTCACGTTCGGAGAGGAAGTAGCCGTTCTCGTTTCCGAAGAGGAAGTAGCCGTACACGGCCGAAGAGGAAGTAGTTGTTCCCGGGTCTTCGGCGACGGTAGACGTTCACGTTACGTGTCGTGGTACTTGCGACGTCGTGTAGTTGTTCCCGTTCGTAGACGTACTTGTCATCGGAGGGGTACTTGGTGTTTCCGGGCGTCGGTAGTGGTACTTGTTCTCGGCGACGGTAGTCGTGCTCGGTCGTAGACGTTCGGTTCTTGCATAGAGGTACTTGGCGCATCCGGAAACACAGTAGATGGACTTGACGGTCCTCGTCATCCTGGTGCTTGTCAAAGACAAAAACAGCAGCAAACTTGGCGGTCTCGGTACTTGGACAGCAGCAGCAGCAAAACAACCACGGCACGAAGGATGCTCGGGCGACTCTTGGCGACAGGGCCGGCACGCTGGCTGCCTGGCGACGGAGGTTGGCACGCACTGGATGAGGAAAACAGCACCGGGCGAGGTGGCTCGACCTCTCACGCTGCGGGGGCACAAGACGCTGGCGAGGATGCGGCGCAGGGTGATGTCGGGCCGCACGGAAGCCTGGCGGAGTGGCGAGGAGGACGAGGCGGGGTGGTCCGGCCGAAGGGGTTCTCGCGGCGGGCCAATGCTGCGACCTGGCGACCTCCGGCCGGGCGCTGGAGACGATGGGTGCGTGGAGCTGAGGCTCCAGGAGGCGAGGAGGAAGGGCCCCGGCCTGGACGCGCAGCACCCCGAGAAGAGGCCCCGGCGCTGACCTGGGCATTGCGGCCTGGAGCTCGCGAAGGAGGATGAGGGAGGCGAGGCCGCGGGGACGGGAGGCCACGGTGCTGGGGCTCGGGTTGGCGCGCCGGAGATGAGCGACGCTGGGGAGAGGTGGTCGCGGCCGGAGCTGCGGGGCGGCTCGCGGGGCCTGAGGGCCGCGAGTGGCTGAGCAGCGAAGGGAGGCGCTGCATGGCGTGGGAGGAGAGAGGCCACGGGCGCGGCCTGCTCGAGGGGCGCCAGGCGCGGGCGCTGGAGGAGCTCAGCGGCGGCCTGCTGAGAGGGGCGGCGGAGAATAGGTGCGGGGTGACGAGAGGGAGAGGGAGAGCGAGGGGGATCGGGGGAGCGATGGGGTTCGTCCTGCTAGGGTTCGGGGAGGAATTTGGGCCAGCTGGGAGATGGGCCTTGAGGCTGCGGGAGGCCTGAGGGATGGGCCGGCTGGACTGGGGTAGACGGGGGAGTTCGGGCCTAGAGGGAGAGACGGCTGGGAAGGGAAGGCTGCAGCTGGGCTGCTCTTCTTCTTTTAATTTCTTTAGCAGAAACAAAAGAGAAGAAAAGAAAAAGAGGAGGGGGGTTAGGGCAAGAATTAGGACAAAGGTTAATTTTTCTCGGGCTCGTAAAAATGAGCACGACCGGAGAAAAATATAAAAGGCCAGATCGGAAAATAATTCAAACATATTTGAATTTAATTCAAATGGGTTTGAACTAAGACTTGAATATAGAAGTGTCCAAAAATGTTCGAATTTTTGGAGGAACCTCGAAACAACGGAAAAGAAATATTGGCAAGGTTTTTGAAGGGGAAACTCGAAGTGAAAAAGACATGGGGAAATATTGCAAGTGTGTTACGGTGATCCCAAACAATTGGAATATTTTTAATATAGCTCCCTAAATATTGGGAGGATATGTTATAAAGAGAAGTCACACTTCCCTCGATTTAAATGGACCGAAGGTCCACACAATTTATTTAGGTTGAGATGCAACATAAAAATGACATGATGGCATGATGACATGATGCAATGCAAAATAAATAACACAAGCACAAATAAAACACACGGGAGAACCCGGAACATCTGGAATCTTCGGGAATCTTCTGGAATCTTCTGGGACGTCGGTCTCGGGCGTCACACTTGTGTAGGTTGTATCATGTCATGTTAGTCATTCCTTCTTGTGATATTTGTTTCCTTTCTCAAAGCATCCCAACAATGATGTCTTGTTGCTAGTTGTGATGTCTTTGATGTTCGCTTGGTTGGAATTCATGTATATACAATAATACCTTATCTAGCCATGTGCTATGCGTTCAAGAAAAATATCTTATTGGTATAATTGTGACTTCCTTGTGGATATCTTATTACTTCCTTTCTGTAACTATTTCGAGTGTATGTTCTTCTTTGTGGATTGATATCATCATGATTTTCATCTACCTAGAATCTTTTACACTTGAGAGAAATTACATATCTAGAAGATATCCTTTCTTTCACGACCACCTTGTCTCTCTTGTTTAATTTCTTTGGTGGCTCCGTGAAAGCCTTTGCCTTGAGTGCGGATCTTATCTTGTTGCATCTAGATGCACTCTTGTGTGGTGAAGATATTTTTGTCTCTTGCTTGTCTTGACAAGGCTTTTTCCAATTAATTGGTACCCCTCATCTTGATAACGCTCTCCTTTTATATCTTCACCATGGGTTGTCACAAGCATAGGTTATTTATATACTTATTAGTGAGCTTGTGAACCCATTTGCTAGTTGTGTGTGGGAATGATAGGCCTTGCACCGTGTATCTCATGCATTCAAGACTATATTGATGATTAAATGTTCATCCATACATTAGTCTTCTCAAGTGCTTTGCCATGATTCACACACATCATTTTGGTTCAGCCTACTCTTACGTTGTCTCTTTTATATGTTGCTCAACCATTTGTTTGTTGCAAGTGCTAGGCTTTGTTATCTTCATGCTCACTTGCACTTGGTGAGTGTTTCTATTGATTTTGGGGGAGTGATGATCCTATTTTGTGCACTTGGTATCATAATGAAAATATTCTAAGGAGTGCACAAATTATGGGGAGCTTCACCAGTGTCTTTAGAAATCTTGGTTGCTATGTCGTGAGGTTCTATTGATCTTGGGGGAGCGACGATCCTATTTTGTGCTCGTTGTATCCAAATACAAAACTAAATTGTGCACAAATCATGGGGAGCTTCTCTAGTTTCTCTAGAACACTCCTTTGCTCATATCATAATATCTTTTATTCATGTGGCATGTAGGATCATTGCTCTAGTTGGTTCAATTGGTATCTTTTGATAGCTTGCTTCAATTGGTATCCATTGATTGCTTGATTGCGTGTCTCACTCTCTTTGTTATGTCTTTGTGGCATATCATTCTTTTGCAATCTTTGCGCCTCAATATAGTTTGTCTTCCTCCAAGTATTTATCGTTGGATATGTGTATTGCATTCCACTCTCTAGTTGAGAAATACACAATTTATGGAGGAACACAAGTTATATTGGCCTTCTAAGACATTCGCCCATTTTGGCAATCGATGCTAGGGGGAGGAGTTTCAGAGAGTTTTGTGGAGAAGTTTAGAGAGTCATCTCTTCTGGCTTTGGCTTTGTTCCAAAGCTTTTGCATCTCATGCGCATACATTATTGTTGCATGGTATGGTGATGCATAATTCCATATATAAACTCTCTTGAAAGTGATTGTCATCAATTACCAAAATGGGGGATATTGAAAGAACATGCGGTGCCCCCATGTTTGGTTTTGGTAATTGATGACAATCTCTATGGACTAATGGTTGCCTTGAGTTATATTTGAAGGGTTTATCCATAGGCTTTTCTTGGAGTCCATTTGTTGGTTTCAAGGAGAGTTTGTGATGACCAAGGTGCTATTAAGGAATTATCCAAAGATTGGTCTTGTAAGTGTTGAGCTTATTGCAAGCATGTCTTGAAGAAGAAGAGAGTGTGATCATTCATGTTTACCTTCAAGACATCATCCAAGAAAGATTCTAGGTTGATCAAGACTAAGTCAAAAAGTGAATCAAGTTGATCAACACACAAAGCATAGAAGATGCACCGAGAAGGATCAAGCGATCCCATGGTATGGTAAGCATTGTCATTTATGCTTTGTGTAATAACCATGGTCTTCGTGAGAGTTCTTTCTGGGGTTAGGTTGAGGTGTGCAAGTTCAAGTAGGATTGATAACCCACAAGTGTAGGGGATCGCAACAGTTTTCGAGGGTAAAGTACTCAACCCAAATTTGTTGATTCGACACAAGGGGAGCCAAAGAATACTCTTAAGTATTAGCAGCTGAGTTGTCAATTCAGCCACACCTGGAAACTTAGTATCTGCAGCAAGATAGTTTAGTAGCAAAGTAATATGATAGTAGCGGTAGCGGCAATAAAATTAACGATAGCGTTTTGTAGTTTTTGTAATAGTAGCAACGGAAAAGTAAATAAGCAACAAGCAATATGTGAAAAGCTCGTAGACATTGGATCGGTGATGGGAAATTATGTTGGATGCAATTCATCATGTAGAAGTTATAACCTAGGGTGACACAGAACTAGCTCCAGTTCATCAATGCAATGTAGGGATGTATTCCAAATAGAGTCATACATGCTTATTGAAAAGAACTTGCATGACATGTTTTGTCCTACCCTCCCGTGACAACGGGGTCCTATTGGAAACTAAGGGATATTAAGGCCTCCTTTTAATAGAGTAACAGACCAAAGCATTAACACATAGTGAATACATGAACTCCTCAAACTACGGTCATCACCGGGAGTGGTCCCGATTATTGTTACCTCGGGGTTGCCGGATCATAACACATAGTAGGTGACTATAGACTTGCAAGATAGGATCAAGTACACACATATATTCATGAAAACATAATAGGTTCAGATCTGAAATCATGGCACTCGGGCCCTAGTGACAAGCATTAAGCATGGCAAAGTCATAGCAACATCAATCTCAGAATATAGTGGATACTAGGGATCAAACCCTAACAAAACTAACTCGATTACATGATAGATCCCATCCAACCCATCACCGTCCAGCAAGCCTAAGATGGAATTACTCACGCACGGCGGTGAGCATCATGGAATTGGTGATGGAGGAAGGTTGATGATGACGATGGCGACGATCTCCACTCTCCGGAGCCCCGAACAGACTCCAGATCAGCCCTCCCGAGAGAGATTATGGCTTGGCGGAGGCTCCGTATCGTAAAACGCAATAATTATTTCTCTCTGATTTTTTTCTCCCTCAAAAGTGAATATATGGGACCCGAAGATACGTCGGTGGAGCACCAGGGAGCCCACGAGGCAGGGGGCGTGCCCTAAGGGAGGGGGCGCGCCCCCACCCTCGTGGACATGGTGTGGGCCCCCCTGGTCTGGATCGTCTTGCAGGTATTTTTTATATTTTCCAAAATAATTCTCCGTAAATTTTCAGGTCATTTCGAGAACTTTTTATTTCTGCACAAAAACAACACCATGGCAATTCTGCTGAAAATAGCGTCAGTCCGGGTTAGTTCCATTCAAATCATGCAAGTTAGAGTCCAAAACAAGGGCAAAAGTGTTTGGAAAAGTAGATACGTTGGAGACGTATCAACTCCCCTAAGCTTAAACCTTTGCTTGTCCTCAAGCAATTCAGTTGATAAACTGAAAGTGATAAAGAAAAACTTTGACAAACTCTGTTTGCTCTTGTTGTTGTAAATATGTAAGCTAGCATTCAGATTTTCAGCAATGATCATGAACTAACCACATTCACAATAACTTTCAGGTCTCATGTCTACTCACATCAATGGCATAATCAACTAGCGAGCAATAATAATAAACCTCGGATGACAACACTTTCTCAAAACAATCGTGATATGATATAACAAGATGGTATCTCGCTAGCCCTTTCTGAGACCGCAAAACATAAACGCAGAGCACCTTTAAAGATCAAGGACTGACTAGACATTGTAATTCATGGTAAAAGAGATCCAGTCATGATCATACTCAATGCAAATTAATGGTAATACATGCAAATGACAGAGGTGCTCTCCTACTGGTGCTCTTTGATAAGAGGATGATGACTCTGCATAAAAGTAAATAGATAGGCCCTTCGCAGAGGGAAGCAGGGATTTGTAGAGGTGCCAGAGCTCGATTTTTAAATAGAGACGAATAACATTTTCAGCTGTATACTCTCATTGTCAAAAGAACAACCAAGAATCTCGATATCTCCCATGCTACGCACATTATAGGCGGTTCCCAAACAGAATGGTAAAGTTTATACTCCCCCAACCACCAACAAGCACACTCCACGGCTAGCCCGAAACAATGGGTACCGTCCAAACCAGCAACATCCCTGGGGGAGTTTTGTTTAATTATTATGATTTTGAGCATGGAACTGAGCATCCCGGTTACCAGCCATTTTCTCATGAATGATGAGCGGAGTCCACTCATTGTGAGAATAACCCACCTATCATGGAAGATATAGAAAGCCCTAGTTGATACATGAGATGTTCGAGCATACAAAACAGAATTTCATTTGAAGGTTTAGAGTTTGGCACATACAAATTTTCTTGGAACGGCAGGTAAATACCGCATATATGAAGGTATGGTGGACTCATGTGGAATAACTTTGGGGTTTATGAAAGTGGATGCACAAGCAGTATTCCCGCTTAGTACAGCTGAAGGCTAGAAAGAGACTGGAAAGCGACCAGCTAGAGAGCAACAACGGTCATGAGCATGCATTAAAATTAATCAGCAACGAATGCAAGCATGAGTAGGATATAAATCACCATGAGCATAAATATCGTGGAGGCTATGTTGATTTTGTTTCAACTACATGCGTGAACATGTGCCAAGTCAGACCACTTGAATCGTTCAAAGGAGGATACCACCCCATCATACCACATCACAACCATTTTAATATCATGTTGGCACGCCAGATAGACCATTATAAACTCTCAGCTAATTAAGCATGGCATAAGCAGCTATGATCTCTAATTGTCATTGCAAGCATGTTTCATTCATAACAAGCTGAATCAACAACGATGAACTATCATATTTACAAAAACAAGAGAGGTCGAGTTCATACCAGCTTTTCTCATCTCAATTAGTTCATCATATATCATCCTTATTGCCTTTCACTCGCACGACTGAACGGTGTGGATAAAAATAATAGTGCACGTGCATTGGACTAAGCTAGAATCTGCAAGCATTTAATACAAGAGAGAAGACAAGGTAATATGGCTCAAGGTTAAAATCAACAATAAAGCATATGAAAGCCACTAAGCAATTTGATCATGGTCTTCTACTCTTAACCCCCAAAGAAAAGAAAAGAAACTATTTACACGGGAAAGCTCCCAACAAGCAAAAGAAGAACGGGAAATCTTTTTGGGTTTTCTTTTAATTACTACTACTACAAGCAAGGAAGTAAACTAGCTAGAAGCTACAACTAATATTTTTTGTTTTTCTTAAGGTTTTTCTAGCACACGAGAAAGAGACTAAGAAAAAAAATTGAAACTAAACATGGATGGTACAATGAAAGAGTGTGAGTAACGACAACTAGAATAAGTGTGTGAACATGAATGCAAAGTCGGTGAGAAACACGTACTCCCCCAAGCTTAGGCTTTTGGCCTAAGTTGGTCTATGGCCAGTATTGGCCTGACGGATATCCAAAGTAGTTGGGGTTGTACTAGGTTGCAGCGGCTACTGCCTGCTGAGTTGCAGCTCTAAGGCGGGCTGCTTTTGTCGTATTATGATACTCATTTGCCTCCTCCATGGTTATAGTGTATCTCCCTTTTGCCTGAAAGTCAAACAAAGTAGGGGCAGGAAGAACAATAGGGATGGCATGACGCCTGTTAAAGATTAGTTGATATTTGAGGGATTGTTCATCCTTCTCTATAAACTGGTGACTAGTCATGCCATTGTAACCCAAATGAGCAGGCGGTAAAGGTTCATCATTTTCATGGACATGCACACCAAGACGACGGGCTATGCGAGTGGCATAAATCCCACCAAATAAATCTCCATGCAAACCATTATGATGTAGCCTACGTGCAACAATGGCTCCCAAGTTATATTGTCTATCACCTAGTACAACACTCTTGAGAACACTAAGATCAGGGACACACATGTGCCAAGCCTCATCCTTACCGTTTATGCATCTACCGATAAAGAGAGCAAAGTAATGAATAGCAGGAAAATGAATGCTCCCTATGGTAGCCTATGCGATTTCTCTAGATTCCCCATAGTGATACTAGCAAGGAAATCTCTAAATTCAGATTTGCGAGGATCACCCATACTGCCCACTGCGGGAGCTTACAAGCATCATTAAAATCCTTTAAGTCCATGGTGTAAGATTTATCATAAATGTTAAACAGGACAGTGTGAGAACTACGTAAAGATGAAAATTTAAACCTTCTCACAAAGGTATCAGTTAAGCCACGGTATTGAGGGAACTTATCTTGTATGAAGCCCTCGATGTCAGCGTTGCGCACATATGTGTAAAATTCGTCCTTGATGCCAACCTGATCCATAAAGCCATCTGACGGCCATTCACAAGGCCGCACGTCAGCATCCCTCGGTAGTTCATCGTCCGGCTCATGAAACGCGAGCTTCGGTTCTTGCTTCCTTGAAGAACCACCTTGGAAGTTTTTCCTATGCATTTTTCTGAAATTTTCTGAAATTTTTAGTAACTCAAAATAAAAGTTAACCGAACTCAACAAGATTGATAGCAACAAATCCTACTAGTGCCTAGAGACTATATCATGCATTACAACTACTTGGGACCAAGGAAATTTGACATGCAAGCTCAAGAACAAGGTCACCACAGCAACAAAAATTTGCAATAAATAAAGCACTAGAACAAAAACTAATTGGACCAATGGAGGAGTCACATACCAAGGAACAATCCCCCCAAACAGTTTGGTGAATGGTGCTTTGAGCAAGGAGATCGAAAATGGCAGCAAGATGAGCTAGAACTCGTGCTTGAGCTGGTTGGTGATTTTTTGGGAGGAAGAAGAGGAGTATGGGTGCAGGAATAAGTGGAGGGGGGCATGTGGGGCCCACGAGGCAGGGGGGCGCGCCCTGTGAGGGGGCACACCCTGGACCCTCGTGGCCAGGAGCTGGCTCCCCTCGCTGTGTGTTCTGTGCCATATATTCTCAAATATTCTATAAAAAATCATGTTAATTTTTCAGGGCATTTGGAGAACTTTTATTTTTTGGGGTATTTTTTTATTGCACGGATAAGTCTGGGAATAGACAGAAAATACTATTTTTGCTTTATTTATCCTAATTAACAGAAAGTAAAAGGAGGGTACAGAAGGTGGTGCTATCTACATTCACCTATCTCATGCTCATCAAAAGGAATCCTTTAACAAGGTTGATCAGGTCTTGTTAATAAACTCTTTCCGAATAACATGAAACCGGAGAATTTTTGAATAACACCAGGTTACCTCAATGGGGATATGTATGTCCCCAACAATAAGAATGTCATATGTCTTCTTGATAATAGTAAGAGGAAATTCAAAACCTCCAATATTAATAGTTGAAGTTTTTCCAATATAATTAATACTGTGGACCTGAGGTTGTTTCCACGGAAAGTGTACCGTATGCTCATTACCATTGACATGAAAAGTGACACTGCCTTTTGTTGCAATCAATAACAACCCCTGCAGTATTCAAAAATGGTCTACCAAGGATAATAGACATACTATCGTCCTCGGGAATATCAAGTATAACAAAGTCCGTTAGAATAGTAACATTTGCAACCACAACAGGCACATCCTCACAAATACCGACAGGTATAGCAGTTGATTTATTAGCCATTTGCAAAGATATCTCAGTAGGTGTCAACTTACTCAAGTCAAGTCTACGATATAAAGAGAGAGGCATAACACTAACACCGGCTCCAAGATCACATAAAGCAGTTTTAACATAGTTTCTTTTAATGGAGCAAGGTACAGTAGGTACTCCTGGATGTCCTAGTTTCTTAGGTATTCCACCTTTGAAAGTGTAATTGGCAAGCATGGTGGAAATTTCTATTTCAGGTATCTTTATTTTGTTGGTAATAATATCTTTCATATACTTAGCATAAAGATTTGTTTTAAGCACATCAGTCAAACACATACGAAAAAAGATAGGTCTAATCATTTCAGCAAAGCGCTCAAAATCCTCATCATCCTTTTTCTTGGATGGTTTAGGAGGAAAAGGCATGGGTTTCTGAACCCATGGTTCTCTTTCCCTACCGTGCTTCCTAGCAACAAAGTCTCTCTTATCATAACGTTGATTCTTTGATTGTGGGTTATCAAGATCAACATCAGGTTCAATCTCTACATCATTATCATTGCTAGGTTGAGCATCATCATGAACATCATCATTAATATTATCACTAGGTTCATGTTCATTACCAGATTGTGTCTCAGCATCAGAAACAGATATATCATTGGGATTCTCAGGTGTGTCAGCTACAGGTTCACTAGAAGCATGCAAAGTTCTATCATTTTTATTTTTCTTCTTCTTAGAAGAACTAGGTGCATCTAAATTAGCTCTCTGAGAATCTTGCTCAATTATCTTAGGGTGGCCTTCATGATACATAGGTTCCTGAGTCATTCTACCACCTCTAGTCACAGCTCTAATGGCATTATCATTATTCTTACTATTTAATTCATTGAGCAAATCATTCTGAGCCTTAAGTACTTGTTCTACTTGAGTGGTGACCATAGAAGCATGTATACTAATGAGTTTTAATTCACCTTTAACTCTAGACAGATAATCACTCAAGCGTCCAATCATATAAGCATTGTGTTGTAATTGTCTACCAACATAAGCATTGAAGTTTTCTTGTTTTACAATAAAATTGTCAAACTCATCTATGCATTGTCTAGCAGACTTATAACAAGGAATATCACCTTCATCAAATCTATAAAGAGAATTTACCTTTACTACCTGTGTCGGGTTATCAAGACCATGTATTTCTTCAATAGGTGGTAAATTCTTAACATCTTCAGCTTCAATACCTTTTTCTTTCATAGATTTCTTTGCCTCTTGCATATCTTCAGGACTGAGAAATAGAACACCTCTTTTCTTCGGAGTTGGCTTAGGGGCTGGTTCAGGAAGTGTCCAATTATTTTCATTGGCCAACATATTATTCAATAGTAATTCAGCTTGATCAACTGTTCTTTCCCTGAAAACACAACCAGCACAACTATCCAGGTGGTCTCTGGAAGCATCGGTTAGTCCATTATAAAAGACATCAAGTATATCGTTCCTCTCAAGAGGATGATCATGCAAAGCATTAAATAATTGGATAAGCCCCCCCCCCCCAAGCTTGCGGGAGACTCACTTCTTCAATTTGCACAAAGTTATATATTTCCCATAAGGCAGCTTGTTTCTTATGAGCGGGAAAATATTTAGCAGAGAAGTAATACATCATATCCTGGGGACTACGCACACAACCAGGATCAAGAGAATTAAACCAAGTCTTAGCATCACCCTTTAATGAGAAAGGAAACAACTTAAGGATATAGTAATAACGAATCTTTTCATCGTTGGTAAACAGGGTGGCTATATCATTCAACTTAGTAAGATGTGCCACAACAGTTTCAGACTCGTAGCCATGGAAAGGATCAGATTCAACCAAAGTAATTAACTCAGGATCAACAAAGAATTCATAATCCTTATTAGTAACACAGATAGGTGAAGTAGCGAAAGCAAGGTCATGTTTCATTCTAGCATTCAAGGACTTTTCTTTCAGCTTAGCTAATAATTTCTTAAGATCATATCTATCGTTGCAAGCAAGAAAGTCTCTAGTAGTTTCTTCATCCATAACATAACCCTCAGGAACAACATGCAATTCATATCTATTGGGAGAAGCTTCATCAACACTTTCAGAAATATCATCAGTTTCAATTCTCCCTAACTCTAGCAATTTGTTCATCTAGAAATTCACCTAGTGGCATAATATTATCAAGCATAGAAGTAGTTTCATCATACATAACAGAAGTGGCATCATCAAGAACATACGACATATCAGATTCAATAGCAGGAGTAGGTGTCGCAAATTTACCCATAACAGATGGTGAATCAAGTGCAGAGCTAGATGGCAGTTCCTTACCTCCCCTCGTAGTTGAGGTTAAGATCTTGGTTTTTGAGTCCTTCAATTTCTTCATAGTGATCAATAGATATAAATCCCAAGTGACTTAAAGAATAGAGCTATGCTCCCCGGCAATGGCGCCAGAAAATAGTCTTGATTACCCACAAGTGTAGGGGATCACAACAGTTTTCGAGGGTAAAGTATTCAACCCAAATTTGTTGATTCGACACAAGGGGAGCCAAAGAATACTCTTAAGTATTAGCAGCTGAGTTGTCAATTCAGCCACACCTGGAAACTTAGTATCTGCAGCAAGATAGTTTAGTAGCAAAGTAATATGATAGTAGCGGTAGCAGCAATAAAAGTAACAATAATGTTTTTGTAGTTTTTGTAATAGTAGCAACAGAAAATTAAATAAGCAACAAGCAATATGTGAAAAGCTCGTAGGAATTGCATCGGTGATGGGAAATAATGTCGGATGCAATTCATCATGTAGAAGTTATAACCTAGGGTGACACAGAACTTGCTCCAGTTCATCAATGCAATGTAGGCATGTATTCCAAATATAGTCATACGTGCTTATGGAAAAGAACTTGCATGACATCTTTTGTCCTACCCTCCCATGGCAGCGGGGTCCTATTGGAAACTAAGGGATATTAAGGCCTCCTTTTAATAGAGTACCGGACCAAAGCATTAAAACATAGTGAATACATGAACTCCTCAAACTACGGTCATCACCGGGAGTGGTCCCGATTATTGTCACATCGGGGTTGCCGGATCATAACACATAGTAGGTGACTATAGACTTGCAAGATAGGATCAAGAACACACATATATTCATGAAAACATAATAGGTTAGGATCTGAAATCATGGCACTCGGGCCCTAGTGACAAGTATTAAGCATAGCAAAGTCATAGCAACATCAATCTCAGAACATAGTGGATACTAGGGATCAAACCCTAACAAAACTAACTCGATTACATGATAGATCCCATCCAACCCATCACCGTCCAGCAAGCCTACGATGGAATTACTCACGCACGGCGGTGAACATCATGGAATTGGTGATGGAGGAAGGTTGATGATGACGATGGCGACGATCTCCACTCTCCGGAGCCCCGAATGGACTCTAGATCAGCCCTCCCGAGAGAGATTAGGGCTTGGCGGCAGCTCCGTATCGTAAAACGCGATAATTATTTCTCTCTGATTTTTTCTCCCCGAAAGTGAATATATGGGATCCGGAGACACGTCGGTGGAGCACCAGGGGGGCACGAGGCAGGGGGCGCGCCCTAGGGGAGGGGCACGCCCCCACCCTCTTGGACAGGGTCTGGGCCCCCTAGTCTGGATCTTCTTGCAGGTATTTTTTATATTTTCCAAAATAATTCTCCGTAAATTTTCAGGTCATTCCGATAACTTTTTATTTCTGCACAAAAACAACACCATGGCAATTCTGCTGAAAACAACGTAAGTCCGGGTTAGTTCCATTCAAATCATGCAAGTTAGAGTCCAAAACAAGGGCAAAAGTGTTTGGAAAAGTAGATACATTGGAGACGTATCAAGGATCATCACGAAGAGATCATATGCTTGAAGCTTGCCATCCATTGTGGTGGCAATGGACTTGTGAAGATGTGGCGAAGAGTGGCTCACCCATAGTGGTGTATGGGGGATCAATCTACTAGTCTTCACCGAGCCAACGCAATCAAGAAAGGTGGTCCAGCTTGAGGGAGTCAAGATCGTCATCATCCTGCTCAAGTGGACTATGTGCAAGGCAAAGGTTTGCCCTTGATAGGTTTTCTATTTTACCGGTCTCATGGTTGTTGTGGGAGACCGGGTTATAGGATCAATTGCCATACTATCAAGGGGGGCTCTCGATGAGTAGCTTGATCGTATTGTTCGTAGAGAGCTCAAACCATTGCATCCTTGCATCATCTTTATTGGTTCTTGTTTGTTTTTTCTCCTTGTGAGATTTGGGGCTTTTGGTCATCTTAATGTCAAGCTTGAGTTCATCGAAAACGGAGTTAACATGCATATTCTATGATGTTTTCGTTATTGGAGGTTATGCCGATTCTTCTCGGTTGGAGGTTTTTCTCCTCTATATTAGGCAGACCTCCCCTGCCTCTTCTCATTATAACCTTTTGCTGTTTGGATGCTACTCATTGTTATCTATCCAACAAGCTTGAGTTTGCTCAATTCGGAGCTCACATGAAGAAGTTATGGCAGTTCTGGTTTTTCCTCCATCCTCTGTTTTCTCTGTTGTGTTCTTGAAAGCCTCAAGCGGTAGTACTGCTCTTCGAGCAGTAGTACCGCGGCCCTGTGCCGCGCGTAGTACCGCTGCTTTTGGGATGCAATTTTTCATGTCGGGTTTCGCGATAAGAGGTACTACCTCTCCCCTCGAGCGGTAGTACCTCTTATAAGCGGTACTACCTCTCCCCCCGAGCGGTAGTACCTCTTATAAACGGAACTACCTCTCCCCTCGAGCGGTAGTACCTCTTATAAGCGGTACTACCTCTCCCCAGAGCGGTACTACCTCTCTGGCAGATTTTCAGCTCGTGTTTTTCTCTCTCGCTGGGCTGTTTTGACCGTGCTAAGTGGTAGTACCGCTCCTCTAGCGGTAGTACCGCTCATGGAGTGGTAGTACCGCTCGTGTGCGGGCTGAGCACATAACGGTTGGATTCGGGAGGCCCTGTAAAAGGGGGTCTTCTTCCCCAATGAACCTTATTTCTTGAGCTCGTGTTCTTCCCCCATTGTTGACCTTCTTCGAGCTTGATATCTCTCAATCCCTCCATGGATTCTTGCTAGTTTTTGGAGGAAAAGAGAGAGGAGATCTAGATCCACATTTCCACCAATCACTTTCTCCTCTAGGTGAGGGGAACCCCTTGGATCTAGATCTTGGAGTTCTTGGTGTTCTCCTTCTTGTTCTTCCTCTCTTTTCCCTCCCTAGCATTAGTTGCTTTGGTGGGATTTGAGAGAAAAGGACTTGGGCACTCCGTGTGCCCTTGCCATTGCATTTGGTGCATCCGTTTGAGTTCTCCACGGTGATACATGGAAGTGAAGTTGAGAAGCTTATTACTCTTGGGTGCTTGGTACCCTTGAGCTTGTTTCTCTTGGGTTCTTGGGCGCACTAGACGGTTGTGGTCACCTCGAAGCCATATTCCATTATGGTGAAGCTTCGTGGTGTCGTTGGGGAGATAGCCCCAACCTTGGTGGTGTTCGGAGCTCAATCATTGTGGTGAAAAGCTCCGGGTAAGCGTCGGTGTCTCCAATTAGGTTGTGGAGATCACCCCGAGCAATTTGTACGGGTTCGGTGACCGCCTCCAAGGGTTGCCATTTGTACGGGTTCGATGACCGCCCTCAAGGGTCCCTTAGTGGAATCACAACATCTTGGATTGTGCGAGGGAGTGAGGAGATTATGGTGGCCCTAGTGGCTTCTTGGGGAGCATTGTGCCTCCACACCGCTCCAAATGAAGATTAGCATCCGTAAGGGTGTGAACTTCGGGATACATTGTCGTCTCTGCGTGCCTCGGTTATGTCTTACCCGAGCCCTTTACTTATGCACTTTACTTTGTGATAGCCATATTGTTTCTTGTCATATATCTTGCTATCACCTAGTTTATTATCTTGCTTAGCATAAGTTGTTGGTGCACATAGGTGAGCCTAGTTGTTGTAGGTTTTGTGCTTGGCAAATTAACCGCTAGGTTTATTCCGCATTTGTTCAAGCCTAAACCGTAATTATTTTAAAGCGCCTATTCACCCCCCTCTAGGCGACATCCACGGTCTTTCATCAGTTCCTCAGGAGCTATTTTCGCGAAATAGTGGGTGGAAGTTGGGACCATAACAACTTCCCCGCACTCTTCGCCGAACTCCAGGCGGTACCGCCAATGTCCCGCCACATTAGGTGGCTGACCATCGGGGTACTAGCCTGGTTGATGTGGACTATTAGGAATAAGCTTGTGATTCAGCATATACCTCTTCATCGCGCTACCGACGCTTTGTTCAAATGGTGTGATTACTTGCAGCTTTGGCGGCCGCTTAGCCGTCCCAGAGAGAGAGGCCATCAACTCCATCATCACCCAGCTTCGCATGATGGCTCTCCCGTTGGCTCCGTTGCTTCCCCCACCACCACCAGAGCCGGATTAGATCTTCCTCGCCTCATCGCCACCGCGCGTGTGTGTGCGCTCCTGTTTTGTGTGTGTTGGGCTTGTTGTGTTGTGCCCATAGTTGAACCCATTCGGTGTTTGTGTTGTTGTCTGTTAGACCCTGCCTGCGGTGGCGGTGTGTGTGTGTTCTTGTGTCGGTACTTTGTTGGACCTTGAGCTCGGTGGTTGCTTTATTTATAAAGCGGGGCGAAAGCCTTTTTCGATAACATACCTGTAAAAAACGTATTGTGCCCTTATTATATGAATTGTGATGCAATAATTTGTTTTTTCTTAGTAAAAACTACTTGATTCTAGCTTTTCCATGTAGCTGCTGCACAAATAAGATTCACTGGTCATGAGGGAAAAAAACAATCTCGACTGTATTAAAAATAGCTTGAAGGAAGGATGATTCTTGGAATGGTATTTTTATTATAGAAATCAATTATAGCGGCATGTGCATACAACTAGTGAGATTTTTTTCGTAGAAATCGAGCATGCATCAAATTGTGTGTGTATGTCGTCAATTACAATTGTGCTGAGTTGCGTCACATGCACTTGCACACGGTCCACATACATTCAAGAAGACTCATTTTTTCAAGAACAAAGAAAGGAAAAAAATGTCATGCACCTGTTGCACTTCTATTGCAGTTCTTGCAATTGTCCATGGGATATGTCATGTGCAGTTGCGACCACTTTTGAAAACTTGTAGTTGCGACCCTCACGAAAATGTCTTGCAGTTGCGACCCCATTTCGAAAACATGCAAATGCGACCTCTTGCTGAAAACTTGCAGTTGCGACCCCATTTTGAAAACATGCAGTGAATGAGGCCAAACTTGAAACTCAGCAGCCAAACCGTTAATTTGAAGCCTGAGCTCTGAACAACCGGCTGCGACACCACTTTAATTTGAAGCCCGGGCTCTGAACAATTGGCCGCGACGCATGTGGGAGGGAGCAGGTCGGTCACATCTCGACGGGCACGGTTAGCTGGGTCTTCCTTCGGGAAGTATTGCTTCGGAAGGTCTTCAACGATCGGTGGGTGACCCGCATGATGCAAATGGTTTCCTCGGGTCGGACTGCGGTCAACATCAACAGAGAGATTGGCCCATACTTTCCCACCTTATGTGGGGTGCGCCAGGGCGATCCCTTCTCCCCTTTCCTCTTCAACATGGTTGTTGATGCCCTTGCAGCTGATACGTCCAAAACGTATCTATAATTTCTGCTTGCTCCATGATTCTTTTGTGTGATATTGCTATGATATTGATGCACTTCCATACACTTTTGATCATATTTGGACTAACCTATTAACTCAGTGCACCACAGTGCCAGTTCCTGTTTTCTGTTGTTTTTCTATTTCAGGTTTCCCCCATATTAAAAGTGCTCCAAAAATTCCAGGAAAAATACAGGAAAAATCAGCGTACAGGAAGCTTCGCGAAGAACCAAATATGGGCCAAAGGGGAGCCAGGGGAGGCCCAGGCGGCCACCTGGCGCGGCCCCACCCCTGGCCGCGCCAGGGGGGCGCCTGGGGCCCCTGCTCCGCCTCTGGCTGCCCCCCTTCGCATATATATCCCTCTCGTCCCGAAACCCTCGAGGACAGAACCCTTTTTCGCGATCTCGCCTCTGTTCCGCCGCCGCAGTGCTTCCAAGATCGGGAGCATCAGGAGAACTCTTCCCGGCACCCTGCCGGAGGGGAGAACCACCACCGGGAGCTTCTCCACCACTATGGACGCTTCCCGGATGAGTCGTGAGTAGTCCACCTTCGACCATGGGTCCATGATCAGTAGCTATGTGATGTTCTCCTCCCCTCTTTGCTCTTCATGGTTTAGACCTCGTGAGCTGCTATACATGATCGAGGCACATATGTAATCTTTCTGCTGTTGCTTTGCTGAGTTTGCTGGGATCTGATGGATTATGAGACTATGTTCAGATTGTGTTTGAGTAATATATTTGATTCACCTCTTTTATATCTTTGTTCTTGAGTAATTCTTGCACGTTTTCCGTTGCTGTTTATTGCTTTGGCCAAGTAGTAGGTAGTAACTCCAAGAGGGAGCGTTATGCTTGATTGTGGGTTCATGCCCCCTAATGACTAGCTTGAGTGACAGAAACATGAGTCTAGGGGATGTGCTGTTGCCACAAGGGAGAAAACAACGGTGGTTGTACTTGCGGGTGCAAGGATTGTTTACTTTACGCAAAGTTCTTTTAATGCAGTTGTCTGTTGCTTTGAGTTTACACTTTGGGTGGGATTCGCAACTTAATACCAGCGAGATGTTCTGGATAGATATCTCAAGGTGGATGATTAGTAGTAGATGCAGATGGATTTCGGTCTACTTGCCTTGGCGTACCGCCCATGCTTTTGAGCCTCTACCTTTCTTTGCAGCATAGTTAGCATTGGTTTGTGCACATAATCCTGTCAATTGTCCAGCTGTAATTTGTTTACCTCGCTTTGCTGTTTTATCGTCTTTTGGGAGAGAGACATCACTAGTGAACATCATGGGACCCCGGTCCATATTACCACCGCTGATCACACCTTCTATTTACTTCCTGTTTTTATTTCCTAGTTGCAGTCATAGCTATCATTATTATCTCTTGTGTTTGATCCTTTGTAAACAACAAGGCCGGAGGGATTGACAACCTCTCTGTACTCGTTGGGAGCAAAGTTATCTGTATCTGTGTGCAGGTCCCGTCAACCGCTAAGTTTCTGGCGCCATTGACACCTACTTGTCGACCCTCGGAGTCTCACGGGATTCGATCCTTGGTATCTTTGCCAAGGGAAATTTGCCGCTACGCTACATCTCAACCTTCCACTTGGGGTAACCAACGAGGGCCGAGAAGCCATCAAGCAAGTTTCTGGCGCCGTTGCCGGGGACTCCACTCTTCAAGATAGGGGAGTTGCACGCTATCTTTTATCTTTGCTTTTTAGTCTTGTTAGTTTACCTTTCAGTTTTTGCTTTAGTGTCCCTTACCAAAAATCACAAAAATAGTTATCTTGCTTGCTGCTGCTATGGGTTCCACCGAGAACACCAAGTTGTGTGACTTCACTAGTCATAACAACAGTGACTTTATCTGCACACCTATTGTTACACCTGCCACTTCATCACCTTCTTATGAGATTAAACCTGCTTTGCTGAACCTAGTTATGAAAGATCAATTCTCCGGTGCTGGAGATGATGCTGCTTTGCACTTAAATAATTTTGTTGAGCTCTGTGATATGCAAAAGTACAAAGAAGTAGATGGTGATATTGTTAAGCTTAAGCCTTTTCCTTTCTCCTTGAGAGGAGGAGCTAAAATCTGGTTTCAATCCTTGCCTAGGAATAGTATAGATTCTTGGGACAAGTGCAAGGATGCCTTTATTGGGAAGTACTATCCCCCGACTAAAATTATCCAATTAAGGAGTAACATAATGAATTTTAAACAATTAGATAATGAACACGTTGCCCAAGCTTGGGAACGCATGAAATCTCTTGTCAAGAACTGCCCTACTCATGGTTTGACTACTTGGATGGTTATCCAAACTTTTTATGCAGGCTTGAACTTTACCTCGCGGAACTTGTTAGATTCGGACGCGGGAGGAACCTTTATGTCAACTACACTTGGTGCTGCCACGAAGCTTCTCGACGAGATGATGACCAATTATTCCCAATGGCACACCGAACGCGCTCCAACAGGTAGGAAGGTAAACTCTGTCGAGGAGATTTCCTCCCTAAATGAAAAGGTTGACTTGATCATGTCTCTACTTTCCAAGCAATCTTCTATTGATCCTCATGATGTTCCTTTAAATTCTTTGATTGCTCAAGATCAAGTAGATGTGAACTTTATCTCTAGAAACAATTTCAATAACAATGCTTATAGGAGTAATTTTGGTAGCAACCCTAGACCGTTCCCCTCTAATTCCTATGGGAACAACAATGCTTATCCTAGCACCAAGAACTCCACTTCTGAACTAGAGATTATGCTTAAAGACTTCATCACTACCCAAAAGACCTTCAATAAGAGTGTAGAAGAAAAACTAGACAAACTAGATAATCTCTCTTCGAAGGTAGACAATTTAGCCCATGAGGTAGAGTTGCTTAAAATTAGAACTTCTCCTCTTGAGGAGAGGAAGACCACTCCTATGAATGCTATTCAAGTGCAAATTAATGAAAACATTAGGATGATGGCTAAACTTAAAAAGAGATGGGCTAGAGAAAAGGAGGAAGAAGATAGAATTAGGAGCCTTCCTACCCACCACACTGTTGCTACTATTCAAGTTGTTGAGGATATCCAAACTCTTAGCACCCAATGCACTCCTAGTCCCATTGGACCTATTAATGGTGATGCTATGACCTCAACCGTAGAAGAAGAAACTCCTATGACCATAGAAGCTACCAAGCAAGTGAGCCTAAAGGACACCACTACCACTTTACTTGATAGTACTGACCTTGATTTTGATAACTGCACCCTTTCTGAAGTTATTGGTTTTCTTCACAGAATGGCTAAAGACCCCCACACTAGCACACTTAACCTTGCCTTCACAGAGCATATCACCAATGCTCTTACCAAAGCTAGGGAAGAAAAGCTCAAGCTTGAGACTTCCATCCCTAGGAAGCTAGAAGATGGTTGGGATCCCATAGTCAAAATTAAATTGAACAACTTCTCTTGCTATGCTTTATGTGATGTTGGAGCTAGTACCTCCGTTATGCCCAAAAGAATGTACGATATGTTTGAATTGAAACCTTTTGATCCTTGTTCTTTTGGTGTTCGTCTTGTTGATTCTTCCATAAAGAAACCTTTGGGAAGATCAACGATGTTCTTATCATTGTCAATGACAATTATGTTCCCGTTGATTTTACTATTATGGATATTGAATGTGAACCTTCATGTCCAATTATTTTGGGACGTCCTTTTCTTCGCACCGTTGGTGCTATCATTGACATGAAAGAGGGGAATATAAAATTCCAATTCCCTCTCAAGAAAGGTATGGAACACTTCCCTAGAAAGAAGATTAAGTTGCCTTTTGAGTCCGTTACACGGGCTAGCTATTCTCTTACTCTTGATAAAACTTGATCTTCTCTTTTTGCATCATGCCTAGCTTAAAGGCATAAAGGAAAGCGCTTTTGGGAGGCAGCCCACAATGAATTAGGTTTTATTTTGCTTTTGTTGTGTCTTGATGTTTGTTACTATAGTAGCATCATCATTTTATCTTTTCTTTTCAGCTTTGTGCCAAGTTTAGCCTCCGATTGCAAGAAAGTTCAAAAGTTGTGACGTGCTGTCCAGAAAATAGATTCTGTCCTTGGACAGAAAAATTCGAATAAAATCACCAGATCATCTTTTTGATCTGAATTTTTTTGACAGCGTGCTATATACAATTGGCTTTCGAGCGTCTGTTCTGAGTTTTTCGATTTGAGTTGCAGAAGTGCCCCGCAAAAATTATTTACTACCTGCTGGTCTGTTTTTCACAGATTCTGTCTTGTTTTGCCTTTTCTTCGTTTTGCAAACCTTGAGCTTGCTTTTTCTTTGCAAAAACCTTTTGGCAATCTTGAGAAACAGTAGCTCTTCAAGATTATCTTTATTTCCAGTAGGAAAATATATATTTTATTGTGGGTACTAACCTCGCTAATCAGATTATGATGAGTTATGTATGAAGGGAGTTTTCAAGTGTGCGAGGGAAGATGATAAAAGAAGATTCAGGAGGGTCAAACGCTCAAGCTTGGGGATGCCCCCGTGCACCCCCAAGAAATATTCAAGAAGACTCAAGCGTCTAAGCTTGGGTATGCCCCCATGCATCCCCTTCTCCATCAACAATTATCAGTTCGTCTTTCGTTCCACTATAATTTTATCACTTCATGCGTTATGTGCTATGCTTGGAGCATCTTGCTCTTAGTTTCCTTTTTTTAGTTTTCTTTAGCTTTGCTTGCTGTTCATAACAAGTTAGAATCCATCTTTCTTTGTGTGGGAGAGAAACACGCTCCACTTCAACCTAGAACACAACATAGGATTTTCATGCTTATCTTTGCTATGTGTGTTCTTTGTCTTTCCATAGCTGCTGTCATGTTTAGCTCTTAGTTTTCATGCTTTTCTTTTTAAAGAGCTTTTGTTTAGTTGGTTGCTGAACTCTCTTGAGTTTTCATGTTTATCTTGTTAAGAGAGTTTGCCTGTTGCACTGAGTTGTGTGTCTTAACTTAAAGTAGGTAATTGAGGTTGCTATTTAATTTTAGTAGTAACTTGCAATAGTTTTGAGGTATTGCCATGAGTAATGTCTGAACTTTTGGTGTCAGAGCTTTAGCCTATTAGTGATAGATGTCGTATTTTGGGCAATCCATGTTTATTTTCGAAAACCTACAAAATAGTTGAGAACTTTAGCTACTAGATGGATCACCAATCTTTGGAGGGATCGAATATTAGAGTACACTCACGTACCATGAGTGGAGGATGCGCAAGGATAACCAAACCCCCATACACTCCTCCTCGGGGTACTTGTCTCTTTGTGAACCTCCTAATTAGATTGAGAGTTACCAATAATAAGTGCATGAGTTCCTCGGACTAATGTGAGTATTCGAAAGTTGACACTTCCACCTAGCCATATTTTTCTAGCCTCTTCGGTACCGTGCATTGCCCTTTCTCACCTCGAGAGTTGGCGCATACTTCGCCGGTGCATCCAAATCCTTGGCACGATACGCTCTGTCATCATAAGCCTCATTATATCCTTCCTCAAAACAGCCACCATACCTACCTATCAAGGCATTTCCATAGCCTTTCCGAGATACATTTCCATGCAACATCCATCTTCTCATGACTTGATCTTCATGTCATACATGCCTTTTGCTTGATCGATGAGCCGCATGCTAGTTGGGCCTTGCCCTAATCATTGCTACATGACGCGCTAGTATCATTGCATATCCTGCTACACTGGCAGAGGCATACATTTGCATACATCATGATAGTTTCATCTTCTTTATGTTGAGTACTCTTGTAAAGTGTGAAAGATCTTCTATACTTCTTGTAATTTATAGAGTGTTGCCCCTAAAGTGAGGAAAAGATCCCAAAGAGGACAAAATCAAAAGATCCCAAAGAGGACAAATGAGAGTTAAATAGAAAGAGCCATTGAGGCCACAAAAAAATAAAAAAAAAGAGAAAAAAGAGAAAAAGAAATAAAAAGAGAGAAGGGGGCACACTACTATTCCTTTTGAGAGATCCACACTCGTACTCCATCTTATACCTTGTACTCCATAGAGATTATCATTCATGCATATAGCTATGTGGGGACCTTCACACTATAGAACTTGGCTTGTATATTCCAATGATGAGCCTCCTCAAAAGAGCTCTAGGTCTTCTTGAGCGAGCAAGTTGGATCCACCCCCACTAGTTCCATTGGAGAGCTTACCTTAGCTCATATGTGCATCCGTTGCATGGCAATCCCTACTCCTCACATCATATCTATCATTTGGCTTTCTCTCGCCTATGATTGTCCTCATTGATGTGAGCCTTTCACACCTTTTTTGTCTTCCCCCTTCATCATTTTTCTCTCTTTGCCATCCTAAGTGTCAACTTTCTTGCTTACGCTCATCCATTGCATGAGTGCTCAAAATATCGAAAGGGAGTGGATCATTTTGACTTGTACCTGGCTAGTGGTCTGGGGATGAGTCAATATAAGATTCCAAAGAAGACCAAGTGTGAAACTTTAGTAGATTAAGTTCTCAACAATACAAAAACTATGTTTTACTCTCTCGTATATCCCTATCCCCTTTCTTGCACGCAAACACCATTTGGAGACATTCGAGTCACGGACAGCGAGAGCTCTTGCACCTTTATGTTCTTATGTTGCTTGTTACAATGCTAATATAGACTCTTGCTTGTTATGACTTGAATTGAATTACATGCCTTGATTGATTTACTTAAAAAGTTCTTATATGGTTAGTAGCATGTCACCACAGAAATTATGCTTGTTATCATTTACCTACTCGAGGACGAGCAGGAATTAAGCTTGGGGATGTTGATACGTCCAAAACGTATCTATAATTTTTGCTTGCTCCATGCTTCTTTTGTGTGATATTGCTATGATATTGATGCACTTCCATACACTTTTGATCATATTTGGACTAACCTATTAACTCAGTGCACCATAGTGCCAGTTCCTGTTTTCTGCTGTTTTTCTATTTCAGCTTTCCCCCATATTAAAAGTGCTCCAAAAATTCCAGGAAAAATACAGGAAAAATCAGCGTACAGGAAGCTTCGCGAAGAACCAAAGATGGGCCAGAGGGGAGCCAGGGGAGGCCCAGGCGGACCTAGCGCGGTCCCACTCTAGCCGCGCCAGGGGGGCGCCTGGGGCCCCTGCTCCGCCTCTGGCTGCCCCCCTTCGCATATATATCCCTCTCGTCCCGAAACCCTCGAGGACAGAACCCTTTTTCGCGATCTCGCCTCTGTTCCGCCGCCGCAGCGCTTCCAAGATCGAGAGCATCAGGAGAACTCTTCCCGGCACCCTACCGGAGGGGAGAACCACCACCGAGAGCTTCTCCACCACCATGGACGCTTCCCGGATGAGTCGTGAGTAGTCCACCTTGGACCATGGGTCCATGATCAGTAGCTATGTGATGTTCTCCTACCCTCTTTGCTCTTCATGGTTTAGACCTCGTGAGCTGCCCTACATGATCGAGGCACATATGTAATATTTCTGCTGTTGCTTTGCCGAGTTTGCTGGGATCTGATGGATTATGAGACTATGTTCAGATTGTGTTTGAGTAATATATTTGATTCACCTCTTTTATATCTTTGTTCTTGAGTAATTCTTGCATGTTCTCCGTTGCTGTTTATTGCTTTGGCCAAGTAGTAGGTAGTAACTCCAAGAGGGAGTGTTATGCTTGATTGTGGGTTCATGCCCCCTGATGACTAGCTTGAGTGACAGAAACATGAGTCTAGGGGATGTGCTGTTGCCACAAGGGAGAAAACAACGGTGGTTGTACTTGCGGGTGCAAGGATTGTTTACTTTACGCAAAGTTCTTTTAATGCAGTTGTCTGTTGCTTTGAGTTTACACTTTGGGTGGGATTCGCAACTTAATACCAGCGAGATGTTCTGGATAGATATCTCAAGGTGGATGATTAGTAGTAGATGCAGATGGATTTCGGTCTACTTGCCTTGGCGTACCGCCCATGCTTTTGAGCCTCTACCTTTCTTTACAGCATAGTTAGCATTGGTTTGCGCACATAATCCTGTCAATTGCCCAGCTGTAATTTGTTTACCTCGCTTTGTTGTTTTATCGTCTTTTGGGAGAGAGACATCACTAGTGAACATCATGGGACCCCGGTCCATATTACCACCGCTGATCACACCTTCTATTTACTTCCTGTTTTTATTTCCTAGTTGCAGTCATAGCTATCATTATTATCTCTTGTGTTTGATCCTTTGTAAACAACAAGGCCGGAGGCATTGACAACCTATCTGTACTCGTTGGGAGCAAAGTTATCTGTATCTGTGTGCAGGTCCCGTCAACCACTAAGTTTCTGGCGCCGTTGACACCTACTTGTCGACCCTCGGAGTCTCACGGGATTCGATCCTTGGTATCTTTGCCAAGGGAAATTTGCCGCTACGCTACATCTCAACCTTCCACTTGGGGTAACCAACGAGGGGCGAGAAGCCATCAGCAGCTATCTTAGATAAAGCCAAGGTAGCGAGGCATATCCGGGGCATAGTCCCACATCTGGCAGGAGGGAATGGGATCTCCCTCCTTTAGTATGTGGATGCCACCATTATCATGGTGGAAGGCTCTGTAACGACATCACAAACTTGAAGTTCCTCCTGCTCTGCTTTCAGCAGATGTCCGGTCTCAGGATTAACTTCGATAAGAGTGTCGTGATGGTGTTGGGCTACTCCCAGGACGGACGCTAAAGCATCACGGACCGTATGAACTGTCATCTCGGGAGCTTCCCCACAACATATTTAGGGATCCCCATTAGTGACTCGAGGCTCACGGTGGCAGAGCTGTGCCCCACGGTGAGCAAGCTCCAGCATCGCATTGAGCCTTGGCAGGGGCGTTGGGTCTCTAAAGCCCCCAGGATGATGCTCGTTAATTCATCCCTTTCTAGCATGCCCCTATTCATTATGAGCTTTTATAGCCTGCCAGAGACGCTGCATCATGAGATTGCCACAGTCCAAGGCCAGTTCTTCTGGGCTGGCGAGGGCGATAAGCAGAAGTACCACATGGTTCAGTCGACTGAGATATGTAAGCCCCGTGATCAGGGTGGCCTCGGGATCATGTCCTCCAAACGCATGAAACATTGCCCTCCTAACGAGGTGGCGTTGGCGGATTGCGAACGGAGAGGGTGGCCTGTGGCTCCGCATCATTCAGCAGAAATACCTCTGTGGCCAGTCGCTTGCCTTTTGTCAGCGATCTGGAGGTTCTCAGTTCTGGCAGTCCACCACATCGGGACTTCGACTGCGGTTGGCTCTAGCACGTCCATGCTTTTTTGGTTCGATCGTTCAGCTGGTGACGCCCCCTTCGCAGCATGCTTTCCTGACTTGTTCGCCATTGCGGCCGAAGCTAGGATCTCCATTGAGGTGGCCCTTATTGACTTAGGGCACTTGGCATTCAGTCGACCATTCGTTCTGGTGGAAAACGCAAGTTGGCAGGACTTGCTTGCCTGCATCGCGATGCATGAGCCGGAACCGGCCATAGGGGCTGACCGCAACGTATGGCGTCTAGAGCCATCTGGTCAATTCTCCACTAAATCCCCATACCAGGCTATCGCCGCCTCCCCGGGGCCCGAGGCTCTCACAACCATCTGGGAGATCTGGCTCCCCTTGAAGATAAGGATATTCTTGTGGCAATGGTTCCACGACCACCTCCCGTCCAGCGTGGAGGTTCTGAAGCGCAACGGACCAGGTGACGGGCTATGCCCACTCTGCGGGACTGAAGAGGATTCGAACCATATCTTCTTCTCCTGTGTGTCTGCGCAGTTCCTCTGGAGCTGTTTTCGCGAAACAGTGGATGGAAGTTGGGACCATAACAACTTCCCTACTCTCTTCGCCGAACTCCAGGCGGCACCTCCAACGTCCCACCACATTAGGTGGCTGATATGTCTCCAACGTATCTATAATTTTTGATTGTTCCATGCTATTATATTATCCTTCTAGGATGTTTTATGGGCTTTTATATACACTTTTATATGATTTTTGGGACTAACCTATTAACCCAGAGCCCAGTGCAAGTTTCTGTTTTTCTCCTGTTTTAGGGTATCACAGAAAAGGGATATCAAACGGAGCCCAATTGACCTGAAACTCAATGGAGGTTATTTTTGGACCAGAAGAAGCCCATGAAGTGCCGGAGGGGGACCAAGAGATCCACGGGCTGCCCACGAGGGAAGCGGGCGCGCCCCCCCTGCCTCGTGGACAGCCCGGACACCCCCTTTACTTGCCCCAACTCCAACACCTCCTATATATACAGAAACCTCCGAAAAATAGCCTATATTAGGAGTTCCGCCGCCGAAAGCCTCTGTTGCCACCAAAAACCAATCTAGACCCTGTTCCGAACCCCTGCCAGAGGGGGGGAATCCCTCTCCGGTGGCCATCTTCATCATGCCGGCGCTCTCCATGACGAGGGAGGAGTAGTTCACCCTCGGGGCTGAGGATATGTACCAGTAGCTATGTGTTTGATCTCTCTCTCTCTCTCTCTCTCTCTCTCTCTCTCTCTCTCTCTCTCTCGTGTTCTTGAGATGGCACGATCTTGATGTATCGCGAGCTTTGCTATTATAGTTGGATCTTATGATGTTTCTCCCCCTCTAATCTCTTGTAATGGATTGATTTTCCCCTTTGAAGTTATCTTATCAGATTGAGCCTTTAAGGATTTGAGAACACTTGATGTATGTCTTGCGTGGGATACCTGTGGTGACAATGGGGTATTCTATTAATTCACTTGATGTATGTTTTGGTGATCAACTTGCGGGTTCCGTGACCATGGGAATCTATGCATAGGGGTTGGCACACGTTTTCATCTTGACTCTCGGGTAGAAACTTTGCGGCACTCTTTGAAGTTCTTTGTGTTGGTTGAATAGATGAATCTGAGATTGTGTGATGCATATCATATAATCATGCCCACAGATACTTGAGGTGACAATGGAGTATCTAGGTGACATTAGGGTTTTGGTTGATTTGTGTCTTAAGGTGTTATTTTAGTATGAACTCTATGATAGATTGAACGGAAAGAATAGCTTCGTGTTATTTTACTATGGACTCTTGAAATAGATCGATCAGAAATGATAACTTTGAGGTGGTTTCGTACCCTACCATAATCTCTTCGTTTGTTCTCCGCTATTAGTGTGTTTGGAGTGACTCTTTGTTGCATGTTGAGGGATAGTTATATGATCCGGTTATGTTATTATTGCTGAGAGAACTTGCACTAGTGAAAGTATGAACCCTAGGCCTTGTTTCAAAGCATTGCAACACCGTTTATGCTCACGTTTACCACTTGCTACCTTGCTGTTTTTATATTTTATTATTACGAAAACCTATATCTACCATGCATATTGCACTTGTATCACCACCTCTTCGCCGAACTAGTGCACCTATACAATTTACCATTGTATTGGGTGTGTTGGGGACACAAGAGACTCTTTGTTATTTGGTTGCAGGGTTGTTTGAGAGAGACCATCTTCATCCTACGCCTCCTACGGATTGATAAACCTTAGGTCATCCACTTGAGGGAAATTTGCTACTGTCCTACAAACCTCTGCACTTGGAGGCCCAACAACGTCTACAAGAAGAAGGTTGTGTAGTAGACATCAAGCTCTTTTCTGGCGCCGTTGCTGGGGAGGTTAGTGCTTGAAGGTATATCTTTAGATCTTGCAATCGAATCTTTTAGTTTCTTGTTTTATCACTAGTTAAGTTTACAAAATAAAACTACACAAAATGGAATTAAGGTTACCTCATATGCTTCATCTTTTTAATATCTTTCGTGAAAATGTTGGGAAGGAAAATTGTGCTCAAGTACTAGAAGAAGAATTACATAGAATGCTTGGCATAAAATATGAGCATGATAGCAATGTTGTTAGTATGAATTATTTGAATACCCATGATGCTAATGATATGCAAAGCCACAAGCTTGGGGATGCTTGATACGTCTCCGTCGTATCTATAATTTTTTATTGTTCCATGCCAATATTCTACAACTTTCGTATACTTTTGGCAACTTTTTATACTATTTTTTGGGACTAACATATTGATCCAGTGCCCAGTGCCAGTTCTTGTTTGTTGCATATTTTTTGTTTTGCAGAATATCCATATCAAACGGAGTCCAAACGGAACAAAAACAGACGGAGATTTTTTTTGGAATATATGTGAATTTTGGGAAGCGGAACCAACATGAAACGATGCCCGACTGGGCCACGAGGCAGGGGGCGCGCCCACCAGGGGCAGGCGTGCCCTGGGCCCTCGTGGCCACATCGTAAGGCGGTTGATGGCCTTCTTTCTCCGCAAGAAATCTAATATCCGGATAAAACCGTGTCAAAAAATCAGCCCAATCGGAGTTACGAATCTCCGGGAATATAAGAAACGGTGAAGGGACAGAATCTGGGAATGCAGAAACAGAGAGAGATAGAGAGACATATCCAATCTCAGAGGGGCTCTCGCCCCTCCGCCGCCATGGAGGCCATGGACCAGAGGGGAAACCCTTCTCCCACCTAGGGAGAAGGTCAAGGAAGAAGAAGAAGGAGGGGGTCTCTCTCCCCCTCGCTTCCGGTGGCACCGGAGTGCCACCGGGGCCATCATCGTGTGACGGCGATCTACACCAACACCTCTGTCATCTTCACCAACATCTCCATCACCTTCCCCCATCTATCTACGGCGGTCCACTCTCCCGCAACCCGCTGTACCCTCTACTTGAACATGGTGCTTTATGCTTCATATTATTATCCAATGATGTGTTGCCATCCTATGATGTCTGAGTAGATTATCGTTGTCCTATGGGTGATTGGTGAATTGCTATGATTGATTTAATTTGCTTGTGGTTATGTTGCTGTCCTTTGGTGCCCATCATATGAGCGCGCGCATGGATCACACCATAGGGTTAGTTTTTTGTTGATAGGACTACGTATTGGAGGGCGAGAGTGTCAGAAGCTTCAACCTAGCGTAGAAATTGATGCATACAGGATTGAAGGGGGACCAATATATCGCAATGCTATGGTTGGGTTTTACCTTAATGAACTATAGTAGTTGCGGATGCTTGCTAATAGTTCCAATCATAAGTGCATAGAATTCCAAGTAAGGGATGACATGCTAGCAGTGGCCTCTCCCACATAAAACTTGCTATCGGTATAGTAACGTAGTCAATTGCTTAGGGGCAATTTCGCAACTCCTACCACCTCTTTTCCACACTCGCTATCATTAACTTTATTGCTTCTTTATCTTAACAGCCCCTAGTTTTATTTACGTGTTCTTTATATTCTTGCAAACCTATCCCACAAAAACTACAAAGTACTTCTAGTTTCATACTTGTTCTAGGTAAAGTAAACGTCAAGCGTGCGCAGAGTTGTATCGGTGGTAGATAGAATTTGAGCGAATATTTGTTCTGCCTTTAGCTCCTTGTTGGGTTCGACACTCTTACTTATCGAAAGAGGCTACAACTGATCCCCTACACTTGTGGGTTATCAAGACCTTTTTCTGGCGCCGTTGCCGGGGAGCAATAGGGTGGGGTGAATATTCTCGTGTGTGCTTGTTTGCTTTATCACTAAGTAGATTTTATTTGCTGTTCTAAGTTGTTTTCTATCTTTAGTTATGGGTAGGAAACGCAAAATACCAAAAAAAATTAGTGGTACCTACTGTACCAATGGTTGAAGAACCACTCAAAATCTATCACACTACTGAAGCTTATTACTTGGATCATCTTCGATCCCTATGTGCTCGGGCTGAAACCCCAACTAGCTTAGTCGAGGGAAAATCTTTAGATGAGCATGCTTGTTATGTGCGACATCACATATCTGAAAAAGGGAAACTTTTACTGGATCAAATTCATCGTTTGCAATGCTATGCTTGGAATTTATGTGAAATATATGATTTTACTTGTTGTTCTGAAGACCCTAAGAAACACCTTCCCTACCAATGTGGGTTTAGTGATAATGGAATTGTATCTTCGTATGCTAAGGGTGTTTATAGTTACTATGATGTTCAACAAATTGAAGAATTTGTTGCTTTTAAGGGTGCTTATGAAATTGCTTCTTTGATTGAAAAGTATGATGCTACTCTTTACAAATCTGAAAATTTTGCCATACTTAAATATTGTTATGATAATTATGCTTCTAATGCCTATGTTAAACTATATATTGAGGACTACTCCGCTGTCCAAGAAGAGACTAATATTTTGCAGGAGTCTATGGAAGAAGAAATCAATGACACTATGAGCTCATTGGATGAAAAAGATGAGGAGGAAGAGCAGATTAGCTACCCGTGCCCACCTTCTAATAAGAGTAACTCTTCAACTCATACATTGTTTAATTTCCCTTCGTGCTTACCGAAGGATGATTGCTATGACCCCGTTGATTCTTTTGAAATATCCCTTTTTGATGATGCTTGCTATGCTTGTGGCCAAGATGCCAATATGAATTATGCTGATGGAGATAAACTCGCTATAGTTCCTTATGTTAAACATGAGATTGTTGCTATTGCACCCACGCATGATAGTCCTATTATCTTTTTGAATTCTCCAAACTACACTATATTAGAGAAGTTTGCACTTATTAAGGTTGCCTTTTTCCATTACACATGATGATTTTGATGAGTATAATATGCATGTACTTTCTGCTCCTACTTGCAATTATTATGAGAGAGGAACTTCATCTCCGCCTCTCTATGTTTCCAACACGATAAAATTGCAAGAAACTTCTTATACTATGCATTGGCCTTTACTTGATGTGCATGAATTGTTCTTTTATGACATGCCGATGCATAGGAAGAGAGTTAGACTTCGTTGTTGCATGATATATATCATTTTGTGCTCACTACTAAATGCCAAATCATTTTTAATTAAAATTGGCTTTGATATACCTTGGGATCCGGGTGGATCCATCACTTGAGCACTATATGCCTAGCATAATGGCTTTAAAGAAAGCGCTGCCAGGGAGACAACCCAGAAGTTTTAGAGAGTCATTTATTTCTGTTGTGTGCTTTTATAAAGTTTTAAAACAAAAAAAGAGGGGAACCCACAACTTTTCAAAAAGAAAAGTGAAAGTGATATAGACGAGCATTGTGAAACTGGGGGACGTCCTTGAACTTTGTTCATGCCCATGGAAATTTTGTGAATCTTAATTACAGAAACTTTTCAACAAAAATAATTATCCCCTTGTACAATTCCATTGTATTATAAAAATAATGTGCCAAGGTTTGCCTTTAGGATGTTTACAATGCTTGTTGGTTTGTGCGGTGCAGGACATAAACTTTGACTGTAGTGCGCGATTTTACATTTTTTGCTGGAACATCAAATGGTTATGAAACTTTTTGCACTGTCTTTCTATACAAATTGTTTATTTTTTCCTAATTTTGCCAGAATTGTTCAAGTATCAGAAGTATGGTGAATGTTCAGATTATTACTGATTGTTCTGTTTTAGAATGATTCTGATTTTGATGCATAGTTTGCTTGTTTTGATGAAACTATCAATTTCTATCAGTGGACTAAGCCATGGAAAAGTTATATTACAGTAGCTACAATGCAAAAACGAAATATGAGTTGGTTTGCAATAGTACTTAGAGTAGTGATTTGCTTTATTATACTAACGGATCATACCGAGTTTTCTTTTGAAGTTTTGTGTGGATGAAGTGTTCGAAGATCGAGGAGGTCTCGATGTGAGGATAAGAAGGAGATGCAAGAGCTCAAGCTTGGGGATGCCCAAGGCACCCCGAGTAAATATTCAAGGAGACTCAAGCGTCTAAGCTTGGGGATACCCCGGAAGGCATCCCCTCTTTCTTCAACAAGTATCGGTATGTTTTCTGATTCGTTTAATTCATGTGATATGTGCCGATCTTAGAGCGTCTTTTGCATTTAGTTTTCACCTTTTCTTTTATGCACCATGCTGGTATGAGAAAGTCCTTGGTTGATTTATAGAATGCTCTTTGCACTTCACTTATATCTTCTGAGTATGGCTTTATAGAATACTTCATCATTTGAAGTTTGGATTGCCTGTTTCTCTTCACATAGAAAACCACCATTTGTAGAATGCTCTTTTGCTTCAGTTATAATTGTTAGAGCGTGGGAATAACTTTTGTAGAAAGAATTAAAACTCTCTTGCTTCACTTATATCGATTTAGAGAGTTGACAGGAATTGGTCATTCACATGGTTAGTCATAAAATCCTACATAAACTTGTAGATCGCTGAATATGATGTGTTTGATTCCTTGCAATAGTTTTGCGATATAAAGATGGTGATATTAGAGTCATGCTAGTGGGTAGTTTTGGATTGTAGAAATACTTGTGTTGAGGTTTGTGATTCCCGTAGCATGCACGTATGGTGAACCGTTATGAGACGAAGTTGGAGCATGATTTATTTATTAAGTGTCATCCTTTGAGTGGAGGTCGGGGGCGCGCGATGGTTAACTCCTACCAACCTCACCCCTAGGAGCATGCGTGTAGTACTTGGTTTCGATGGCTAATAAATTTTCGCAATAAGTATGTGAGTTCTTTATGACTAATGTTGAGTTCATAGATTATACACACTCTCACCCTTCCACCATTGCTAGCCTCTCTTGTACCGCACAACTTTCGCCGGTACCATACACCCACCATATTCCTTCCTCAAAATAGCCACCATACCTACCTATTATGGCATTTCCATAGCCATTCCGAGATATATTGCCATGTAACTCCACCGTTCCGTTTATTATGACACGCACCATCATTGTCATATTGCCTTGCACGATCGTAAGATAGCTAGCATGATGTTTCCATGGCTTGTCTGTTTTTTGATGTCATTGCTATGCTAGATCATTGCACATCCTGGTACACCGCCGGAGGCATTCACATAGAGTCATATTTTGTTCTAGCTTCGAGTTGTAATCTTTGAGTTGTAAGTAAATAAAAGTGTGATGATCTTCATTATTAAAGCATTGTCCCATGTGAGGAAAGGCCAAATAAAAAATATGGCCTAAAAAATAGAGAGGGGATAAAAAAGAAAAGAAGAGAATGCCCCTCCAAAAAAACAAAAACCAAAAACCAAAAAAATGAGAGAAAAGAGAGAAGGGACAATGCTACTATCCTTTTCCACACTTGTGCTTCCAAGTAGCACCATGATCTTCATAATAGAGAGTCTCTTGTTTTGTCACTTCCATATACTAGTGGGAATTTTCATTATAGAACTTGGCTTGTATATTCCAACGACGGGCTTCCTCAAATGCCCTAGGTCTTCATGAGCAAGCAAGTTGATGCACACCCACTAGTTTTCTTTTTGAGCTTTCATACACTTATAGCTCTAGTGCATCCGTTACATGGCAATCCATACTCACTCACATTGATATCGATCGATGGACATCTCCATAGTCCATTGATTTTCCTAGTAGATGTGAGACTTTCTCCCTCCTTTTGTCTATCACCACCTTCTATTCCTCCCATAGTGCTATGTCCATGGCTCACGCTCATGTATTGCGTGAAAGTTGAAATTTTTTGAGAATACTAAAGTATGAAACAATTGCTTGGCTAAAACCGGGGTTGTGCATGATTTAAATACTTTGTGTGGTGAAGATGGAGCATAGCCACACCATATGATTTTGTAGGGATAACTTTCTTTGGCCATGTTATTTTGAAAAGACATGATTGCTTTATTAGTATGCTTGAAGTATTATTGTCTTAATGTCAAATGATAAACTATTGCTTTGAACCACTCGTGTCTTAATATTCATGCCATGATTAGATTACATGATCAAGATTATGCTAGGTAGCATTCCACATCAAAAATTATCTTTTTTATCATTTACCTACTCGAGGACGAGCAGGAATTAAGATTGGCGATGCTAATACGTCTCCGTCGTATCTATAATTTTTTGTTGTTCCATGCCAATATTCTACAACTTTCATATACTTTTGGCAAATTTGTATACTATTTTTTGGGACTAACATATTGATCCAGTGCCCAGTGACAGTTCCTGTTTGTTGCATGTTTTTTGTTTCGCAGAATATCCATATCAAACGGAGTCCAAACGGAATAAAAACGGACGGATATTTTTTTGGAATATATGTGAATTTTGGAAAGCGGAACCAACATGAAACGATGCCCGAGTGGGCCACGAGGTAGGGGGGCGCGCCCACCAGGGGCAGGCGCGCCCTGGGCTCTCATGGCCACACCGTAAGGCCGTTGATGCCCTTCTTTCGCCGCAAGAAAGCTAATATCCGGATAAAAATCGTGTCAAAAAATCAGCCCAATCGGAGTTACGGATCTCTGGGAATACAAGAAACGGTGAAGGGATAGAATCTGGGAACGCAGAAACAGAGAGAGACAGAGAGACAGATCCGACCTCGGAGGGGCTCTCGCCCCTCCGCCGCCATGGAGGCCATGAACCAGAGGGGAAACCCTTCTCCCACCTAGGGAGAAGGTCAAGGAGGAAGAAGAAGGAGGGGGGCTCTCTCCCCCTCGCTTCCGGTGGCACCGGAGTGCCACCGGGGCCATCATCGTGTGACGAAAATCTACACCAACACCTCTATCATCTTCACCAACATCTCCATCACCTCCCCCCATCTATCTACAGCTGTCCACTCTCCCGCAACCCGCTGTACCCTCTACTTGAACATGGTGCTGTATGCTTCATGTTATTATCCAATGATGTGTTGCCATCCTATGATGTCTGAGTAGATTATCGTTGTCCTATGGGTGATTGGTGAATTGCTATGATTGATTTAATTTGCTTGTGGTTATGTTGCTGTCCTTTGGTGCCCATCATATGAACGCGCGCATGGATCACACCATAGGGATAGTTTTATGTTGATAGGACTACATATTGGAGGGCGAGAGTGACAAAAGCTTCAACCTAGCGTAGAAATTGATGCATACAGGATTGAAGGGGGACCAATATATCGTAATGCTATGGTTGGGTTTTACCTTAATGAATGTTAGTAGTTGCGGATGCTTGCTAATAGTTCCAATCATAAGTGCATAGAATTCCAAGTAAGGGATGACATGCTAGCAGTGGCCTCTCCCACATAAAACTTGCTATCGGTCTAGTAACGTAGTCAATTGCTTAGGGGCAATTTTGCAACTCCTACCACCACTTTTCCACACTCGCTATCGTGAACTTTATTGCTTCTTTATCTTAACAGCCCCTACTTTTATTTACGTGTTCGTTATATTCTTGCAAACCTATCCCACAAAAAACTACAAAGTACTTCTAGTTTCATACCTTGTTCTAGGTAAAGTAAACGTCAAGCGTGCGTAGAGTTCTATCGGTGGTCTATATAACTTGAGGGAATATTTGTTCTGCCTTTAGCTCCTCGTTGGGTTCGACACTCTTACTTATCGAAAGAGGCTACAACTGATCCCCTACTCTTGTGGGTTATCAATGCTATGTTTGATGAAGATGATATTTTTTGTCCCCCAAGTTTTGATGAGCAAATTTATCATGATGAAAGCATGCCTCCTACTTATGATGATTATTGTGATGACACGTATGCTCTAAAGAATAAAGATAACCATGAAACTTGTCATCATGATTTTAATTTTCAATTGGATTATGCTTCACATGATAGTTATTTTATTGAGTTTGCTCCCACTACTATTGATGAGAAGAATTTTGCTTATGATGGGAGTAGTAAAATTTCTATGCAAGTAGATCATGAAAATAATGCTTTATGTGCTGGTTATATTGTTGAATTCATTCATGATGCTACTGAATATTATTATGAGTGAGGAACATATGCTTGTAGGAATTGCAATAATATCAAGTTTCCTCTCTATGTGCTTAAAATCTTGAAGTTATGCTTGTTTTCCCTTCCTATGCTAGTTGATTGTCGTTCCCATAAGTTGTTTGCTCACAAAATCTCTATGCATAGGAAGTGGGTTAGACTTAAATGTGCTAGTTATATTCTTCATGATGCTCTATTTATGTTTCAATTCTCATCTTTTATGCGAGCATCATTGAAATCATCATGCCTATCTAGGGGCGTTAAATGATAGCGCTTATTGGGAGGCAACCCAATTTTATTTTATTTGCTTTTTATTATGTTTAGTAATAAATATTGCATCTAGCTTCTGTTTAGATGTGGTTTTGTGTTTTAATTAGTGTTTGTGCCAAGTAGAACCTTTGGGAAGACTTGTGTGAAGTTTACGTGATCGTGCTATAAAAAACAGAAACTTTAGCGCTCACGAGATTGGCTACCATGTTTTACTGGAGAGTGCTTTTTAGTTGATTCTTTTTGCAGATGATTAATAGACAAATTCCTCAGCTCTACCAATTTATTTCAGAATTTTTAGAGTTATAGAAGTATTCGAAAGTTACAGATTGCCACAAACTGTTCTGTTTTTGATAGATTCTGTTTTCATTGTGTTGTTTGCTTATTTTAATGAATCTATGAGTAGTATCGGAGGGTATGAACCATTGATAAGTTGGAATACAGTAGATATTAGACCAATATGAATTTAGAATGAGTTCATAACAGTACCTAAGTGGTGGTTTTAGTTTCTTATACTAACAGAGCTTACGAGTTTTTTGTTAAGTTTTGTGTTGTGAAGTTTTCAAGTTTTGGGTAAAGATTCGATCGACTATGGAATAAGGAGTGGCAAGAGCCTAAGCTTGGGGATTCCCAAGGCACCCCAAGGTAAAATTCAAGGACAACCAAAAGCCTAAGTTTGGGGGTGCCTCAGGAAGGCATCCCCTCTTTCGTCTTCGTCTATCGGTAAATTTACTCGATGCTATATTTTTATTCACCACATGATATGTGTTTTGCTTGGAGCATCATTTTTTTTGCTTGCTGTTTGAATATTATCCCAAGATCTGAAATTCTTAAATGTTAGAGAGTCTTCACATAGTTACATAATTATTCAACTACTCGTTGATCTTCACTTATATCTTTTGGAGTAGTTTGTTGGTTGCTCTAGTGCTTCACTTATATCTTTTAGAGCACGGTGGTGGTTTTATTTTGTAGAAATTATTGATCTCTCATGCTTCACTTATATCTATTTGAGAGTCTTTTAGAACAGCATGGTAATTGGCTTTGGTTATAAAACTAGTCCTAATATGATAGGCATCCAAGTTGAGTATAGTAAAAACTTTCACATAAAGTGCATTGAACGATAGGAGAAGTTTGATACTTGATGATTGTTTTTAGATATGAGGATGATGATATTAGAGTCATGCTATTGGAGTAATTTTGAATTTAAGAAGTACTTGTGTTAAAGTTTGTGATTCCCGTAGCATGCACGTATGGTGAACCGCTATGTGATGAAGTTAGAGCATGAGGTATTTATTGATTGTCATCCTTTGTGTGGAGGTCGGGATCGCGCGATGGTTAACTCATACCAACCCTTCCCCTAGGAGCATGCGTTGAATACTTTGTTTTGATGACTCTTTGATTTTTGCAATAAGTATATGAGTTCTTTATGACTAATGCTGAGTCCATGGATTATACACACTCTCACCCTTCCTCCATTGCTAGCCTCTCTTGTACCGCGCAACTTTCGCCGGTACCATACACCCACCATGTATCTTCCTCAAAGCAGCCACCATACCTACCTATCATGGCATTTCCATAGCCATTCCGAGATATATTTCCATGCAACTTTCCACCGTTCCGTTCATATGCCACGCTTCATGTAGTCATATTGCCATGCATGATCATGTAGTTGACATCGTATTTGTGGCAAAGCCACCATTCACAATTCATTCATACATGTCACACATGATTCATTGCACATCCCAGTACACCGCCGGAGGCATTCACTTAGAGTCATATTTTGTTCTAGCTTCGAGTTGTAAGTAAATAAAAGTGTGATGATCTTCATTATTAGAGCATTGTCCCGTGTGAGGAAAAAAGATAAAGGCCAAAAAAAAAGAGATGGCCCAAAGAAAATAGAGAGGGGCTAAAAAAAGAGGAAAGCCCCTCCAAAAAAAGAGAGAAAAGTGAGAAGGGACAATGCTACTATCCTTTTCCACACTTGTGCTTCAAAGTAGCACCATGATCTTCATGATAGTGAGTCTCTTGTTTTGTCACTTTCATATACTAGTGGGAATTTTCATTATAGAACTTGGCTTGTATATTCCAACGATGGGCTTCCTCAAATGCCCTTCATGAGCAAGCAAGTTGGATGCACACCCACTTAGTTTCTTTTATTGAGCTTTCATACACTTATAGCTCTAGTGCATCCGTTGCATGGCAATCCCTACTCACTCACATTGATATCTATTGATGGGCATCTCCATAGTCCATTGATACGCCTAGTTGATGTGAGACTATCTTCTTCTTTTGTCTTCTCCACAGCCACCACTCTATTCCACATAGTGCTATATCCATGGCTCACGCTCATGTTTTGCGTGAAAGTTGAAAGGTTTGACATAATTAAAGTGTGAAACAATTGCTTGGCTGAAACCGGGGTTGTGCATGATATGAATATTTTGTGTGATGAAGAGAGAGCATAGCCAGACTATATGATTTTGTAGGGATGAACTTTCTTTGGCCATGTTATTTTGAGAAGACATGATTGCTTTGTTAGTATGCTTGAAGTATTATTATTCTTATGTCAATATAGACTTTTGTCTTGAATATTTCGGATCTGAACATTCATGCCACAATGAAGAAATTACATTGAGAATTATGTTAGGTAGCATTCCATATCAAAAATACTATTTTTATCATTTACCTACTCGAGGACGAGCAGGAATTAAGCTTGGGGATGCTTGATACGTCTCCAACGTATCTATAATTTTTTATTGTTCCATGCAATTATATTATCCTTCTAGGATGTTTTATGGGCTTTTATATACACTTTTATATGATGTTTGGGACTAACCTATTAACCCAGAGCCCAGTGCCAGTTTCTGTTTTTCTCCTGTTTTAGGGTATCGCAGAAAAGGAATATCAAATGGGGCCCAATTGACCTGAAACTCAACGAAGGTTATTTTTGGACCACAAGAAGCCCATGAAGTGCCGGAGGGGGACCAGAAGATCCACGTGCTGCCCACGAGGGTAGGGGCGCGCCCCCCTCCCTGGGCGCGCCCCTGCCTCGTGGACAGCCCGGAGACCCCCTTTACTTGCCCTCGACTCCAACACCTCCTATATATACAGAAACCTCCGGAAAATAACCTAGATCGGGAGTTCCGCCGCCGAAAGCCTCTGTTGCCACCGAAAACCAATCTAGACCCTGTTCCGGCACCCTGCCGGAGGGGGGCGAATCCCTCTCCGGTGGCCATCTTCATCATCCCGACGCTCTCCATGACGAGGGAGGAGTATTTCACCCTTGGGGCTGAGGGTATGTACCAGTAGCTATGTGTTTGATATCTCTCTCTCTCTCGTGTTCTTGAGATGGCACGATCTTGATGTATCGCGAGCTTTGCTATTATAGTTAGATCTTATGATGTTTCTCCCCCTCTACTCTCTTGTAATGGATTGAGTTTTCCATTTTAAGTTATCTTATCGGATTGAGTCTTTTAGGATTTGAGAACGCTTGATGTATGTCTTGCGTGGGATACCTGTGATAACAATGGGGTATTCTATTGATTCACTTGTTGTATGTTTTGGTGATCAACTTGCGGGTTCCGTGACCTTGGGAATCTATGCATAGGGGTTGGCACACGTTTTCGTCTTGACTCTCTGGTAGAAACTTTGGGGCACTCTTTGAAGTTCTTTGTGTTGGTTGAATAGATGAATCTGAGATTGTGTGATGCATATCGTATAATCATGCCCACGGATACTTGAGGTGACAATGGCGTATCTAGGTGACATTAGGGTTTTGGTTGATTTGTGTCTTAAGGTGTTATTCTAGTATGAACTCTATGATAGATTGAACGGAAAGAATAGCTTCGTGTTATTTTACTACGGGCTCTTGAAATAGATCGATCAGAAAGGATAACTTTGAGGTGGTTTCGTACCCTACCATAATCTCTTCGTTTGTTCTCTGCTATTAGTGACTTTGGAGTGACTATTTGTTGCATGTTGAGGGATAATTATATGATACAGTTATGTTATTATTGTTGAGAGAACTTGCACTAGTGAAATTATGAATCCTAGGCCTTGTTTCAAAGCATTGCAACACCGTTTATGCTCACGTTTACCACTTGCTACCTTGCTATTTTTATATTTTCTTATTACAAAAACATATATCTACCATCCATATTGCACTTGTATCACCATCTCTTCGCCGAACTAGTGCACCTATACAATTTACCATTGTATTGGGTGTGTTGGGGACACAAGAGACACTTTGTTATTTGGTTGCAGGGTTGTTTGAGAGAGACCATCTTCATCCTACGCCTCCTACGGATTGATAAACCTTAGGTCATCCACTTGAGGGAAATTTGCTACTGTCCTACAAACCTCTGCACTTGAGGCCCAACAACGTCTACAAGAAGAAGGTTGTGTAGTAGACAGGAGTGGCTGACCATCGGGGTACTAGCTTGGATGATGTGGACTGTTAGGAATAAGCTCGTGATTCAGCGTATACCTCTTCGTCGCGCTACCGACACTTTGTTCAAATGGTGTGGTTACTTGCAGCTTTGGCGGCTGCTTAGCCATCCCAGGGAGAGAGACACCATCAACTCCATCATCACCCAGCTTTGCATGATGGCTCTCCCGTTGGCTCCGCTGCTTCCCCCACCACCACCAGAGCCAGATTAGATCTTCCCCGCCTGATCGCCATCGTGCGTGTGTGTGCGCTCCTATGATGTGTGTGTGTTGGGCGTGTTGTGTTGTGCCCACAGCTGAACCCATTCGATGTTTGTGTGGTTGTCTGTTAGACCCTGCCTGCGGTGGCGGTGTGTGTGTGTTCTTATGTCGGTACTTTGTTGGACCTTGTGCTCGGTGGTTGGTTTATTTATAAAGCGGGGCGAAAGCCTTTTTCAGTAACATACCTGTAAAAAAGTATCGTGCCCTTATTATATGAATTGTGATGCAATAATTTGTTTTTTTCTTAGTAAAAACAACTTGATTCTAGCTTTTCCATGTAGCCGCTGCACAAATAAGATTCACTGGCCGCGACACCACTTTAATTCGAAGCCCGAGCTCTGAACAACCGGTCGCGATGCATGAGGGAGGGAGCAGGCCGGTCACATCTCGACGGGCACGGTTAGCAGGATCTTCCTTCGGGAAGTATTGCTTCGGAAGGGCTTCAACGATCGGTGGGTGACCGGCGTGATGCAAATGGTTTCCTCGGGTTGGATTGCGGTCAACATCAACAGAGAGATTGGGCCGTACTTTCCCACCTTATGTGGGGTGCGCCAGGGCGATCCCTTCTCCCTGTTCCTCTTCAACATGGTTGTTGACACCGTCGCAGCTATCTTAGATAAAGCCAAGGTAGCGGGGCATATCCGGGGCATAGTCCCACATCTGGTAGGATGGAATGGGATCTCCCTCCTCCACTATGTGGATGCCACCATTATCATGGTGGAAGGCTCTGTAACGACATCACAAACTTGAAGTTCCTTCTGCTCTGCTTTCGGGAGATGTCCGATCTCAGGATTAACTTCGATGAGAGTGCCGTGATGGTGTTGGGCTACTCCTAGGACGGACGCCAGAGCATCGCGGACCGTCTGAACTATCATCTCGGGAGCTTCCCCACGACATATTTAGGGATCCCCATTAGTGGCTCGAGGCTCACGGTGGCAGAGCTGCGCCCCACGGTGAGCAAGCTCAGCATCGCATTGAGCCTTGGCACAGGCGTTGGCTTTCTAAAGCCCCCCGAACGATGCTCGTTAACTCGTCCCTTTCTAGCCTGCCCCTATTCATTATGATCTATTATAGCCTGCCAGAGACGCTGCATCATGAGATTACCAGAGTCCAGGGCCACTTCTTCTGGGCTGGCGAGGGCGATAAGCAGAAGTACCACATGGTTCGGTGGACTGAGATATGTAAGCCCCGTGATCAGGGTGGCCTCGGGATCATGTCCTCCAAACACATGAACATTGCCCTCCTGACTAGGTGGCTTTGGCGGATTGCGAACGGAGAGGGTGGCCTGTGGCTCTGCATCATTCAGCAGAAATACCTCCATGGCCAGTCACTTGCCTTTTGCCAGCGATCCGGAGGTTCTCAGTTCTGGTAGTCCACCGCATCGGGACTTTGATTGCGGTTGGCTCTGGCACGTCCACGCTATTTTGGTTCGATTATTTGGCTGGTGACGCCCCCTTCGCAGCATGCTTTCCTGACTTGTTCGCCATTGCGGCTGAACCTAGGATCTCCATTGAGGTGGCCCTTATTGACTTAGGGCACCTGGCATTCAGTCGACCATTCGGTCCGGTGGAAAACGCAGATTGGCAGGACTTGCTTGCCTGCATCGCGATGCATGAGCCGGACCTGGCCATAGGGGCTGACCGCACCGTGTGGCGTCTAGAGCCGTCTGGTCAATTCTCCACTAAATCCCCATACCAGGCTATCGCCGCCTCCCCGGGGCCCGAGGCTCTCACGACCATCTGGGAGATCCGGCTTCCCTTGAAGATAAGGCTATTCTCGTGGCAATGGATCCATGACCACCTCCCGTCCGGCGTGGAGGTTCTGAAGCGCAACGGCCCCGGTGATGGGCTATGCCCGCTCTGCGGGACTGAAGAGGATTCAAACCATATCTTCTTCTCCTGTGTGTCCACGCAGTTCCTCTGGAGCTGTTTTCGCGAAATAGTGGGTGGAAGTTGGGACCATAACAACTTCCCCGCTCTCTTCGCCGAACTCCAGGCGGTACCACCAACGTCCTGCCACATTAGGTGGCTGACCATCGGGGTACTAGCCTGGACGATGTGGACTGTTAGGAATAAGCTCGTGATTCAGCGTATACCTCTTCGTCGCGCTACCGACGCTTTGTTCAAATGGTGTGGTTACTTGCAGTTTTGGCGTCCGCTTAGCCGTCCGAGGGAGAGAGACTCCATCAACTCCATCATCACCCAGCTTCGCATGATGGCTCTCCCGTTGGCTCCGCTGCTTCCCCCACCACCACCAGAGCCGGATTAGATCTTCCCCGCCTCATCGCCACCGCGCGTGTGTGTGCGCTCCTGTTATGTGTGTGTGTTGGGCTTGTTGTGTTGTGCCCACAGCTGAACCCATTCGGTGTTTGTGTGGTTGTCTGTTAGACCCTGCCTGCGGTGGCTGTGTGTGTGTTCTTGTGTCGGTACTTTGTTGGACCTTGTGCTCGGTGGTTGCTTTATTTATAAAGCGGGGCGAAAGCCTTTTTTGATAACATACCTGTAAAAAAAGTATTGTGCCCTTATTATATGAATTGTGATGCAGTAATTTATTTTTTTCTTAGTAAAAACAACTTGATTCTAGCTTTTCCATGTAGCCGCTGCACAAATAAGATTCATTGGTCATGAGAAAAAAAAACAATAACGATTGTATTAAAAAAAATAACTTGAAGGAAGGATGATTCTTGGAATGGTATTTTTATTATAGAAATCAATTATAGCGGCATGATCATACAACTAGTGAGATTTTCTTCGTAGAAATCGAGCATGCATCAAATTGTGTATGTATGTCGTCAATTACAATTGTGTTGAGTTGCCTCACATGCAGTTGCGACCTCTCATTGAAACCTTGCAGTTCCGATTCTCATTAAAATTTGTAGTTGCGACCCCATTTTGAAAATGTGCGGTGGCGACCTCTCCCTAAAAATTTGCAGTTGCGACCCTTACTAAAAACTTGCAGTTGCGGCCCCATTTTGAAAATGTGCAGCTGCAACCTCTTCCTAAAAAATTGCAGTTGCGACCCCATTTTGAAAACATGCAGTTGCGACCTCTACCTGAAAATTTGCGGTGGTGACCCCATTTGGTACTTGTAGTTGCGACCCCGTTTTAAAAACTCGCAGTTGTGACCTCC
>LR738711.1:776670320-776715325 GCA_902687465.1 Secale cereale
GTTGTTTTCTTTGTTTCCCTTTTCTTTTCTTTTTATTTATAGTTTGCCTTTTTCTTTTCCTTTTGTTTTCTATTTCTTTTCTGTTTTATTTTCAGTTTTCTTTATTTTAGTTTTAATAATTATGATCTTAGTTCCTAATAATAGTATTACTACTCATTCTAATGCCACTATATCCTAGGCACCCAAAACAATTTAGTTTATTACTTTATATTTTATAAAAGGCATTTAGTTATTTGTTTTGGCTGATGTTCTAGTTAATTTAGAGTATTTAAACATTTCATAATAATGTGGTTTCACCACCATAATCATCTATGATTTATTTTCTATAATTTGAACATTTTAGATTTGTCAATTGAATTTTTTTATTGTTTGCTTGATTTTGAATTTGAATTTCGAACAGGTTTCAAACTAACACGAGATTATCAACAGTAATTTGCGGTGACGTGTCGTCATTAGTAGAGGGTTACTGTAGCTTAACTATCCGGGCGTGACAACACTAGTTGCCCTGTCTTCGTGGGTACTGGTGGCAAGTAAATCTTTGTTCCAAGTTAAATTAGTTGCCATGGTGTCTGTCGGCATACGGCAACTTGATATTCGAGCATGTCTGTTTACTTTGTTGTCATTCTGTTTTCCTAACAGATGACAACTCAATAGGTGATTTCAGTACATTAACTGTCATGGTGTTTGTCAGGACATGGCACATAATAAAGGACGCCGATAACTGCCACACGTGTGGCATATCGAGTGGTTGTGCCGCACGTCCTGTGTGGCACGAACGACCCCGCCCGCACGACCGCGTTCGGGCACGCGCAGCCACATCCCGCATGTCCGATGTGTGGCAAAATCGCGCACACGTCTGGGCGAACGACCGCGCTGCCCGCACGACCCAACACGCCAGTCGTCTAGGCCTCCTTTCGATCCCCAGTCCGACCTGCCGCCATCGTCTCCTACCTCTCGATCCCCTACCTCCACCGCCTTCCTTCTTTGGTTGCCATGGCAACCAGAGCAGATTCCAAGCCTCCCCACCGCTAACCACCCACCCCCCAACCCTGCCCTCCCAAGACGACGAGCTAAAAACAGGTGGATCTCCGATCTCCTTCTGTTTCTCGTCCTTCTTCTGTCCAGAAATTTGAAATTGCAGATTGCCCACGAAGATGGCGACTAGATCCACGCTGTCAGGGCAAAACACCCCACAGATTTGTGTGTGTTCGCATTTGCCCATCAACGTACGGAAGATCTGCCATATACTATGCTAGAGTTGAGCTAAGCTTATGGGTTGGCTTGGTGCAAGTAGTTGGTAATGAAGAATGCCTAGGAATCACTAAAAAATAGGGAGAGGAAGGGAGGAATTTGGCATAGGGAGGGAGGAATAATAATTGCCACTTGTATATAACGTTAGTTGCCACCTATCGTTGTCGTTAGCTGCCACCACGCTATGTTGTTGCTTGCCATCCTATTTTATTGGCTGTTGCCATCGCTTCAAAATGATAGCTGGCATCCATATTTTAGAAAAAAGACTGAATGTGCATAAACTACTTGCCATGATGTGTTGGTTGCCTACACAGGAGATGTGATAAGATTGTCGTGTTATCTTCTATGTGCAAACAACAAGAATACATTTTGCGGATTGTTGATGCGTTCTTGTTCATGCAGTGACTGAAAACACAGTGGCAGAAAAAGCGGAAGAATGAATCATGAAGACGGCACTGATCCTTGGTTTTCTCAAAGGCCGGAACCCCCCCCCTTGGGATACAGTAGAGTACAATCAACTCATTTCTGCAGGGCCGTTGCTGCCACTACTAGAGCAGTACACGAGCATCTGTAAGATGCATGATAAAAAGGAAGGAACAGTTGCCATGTTTGTGACGAGGAAGATGTCATTCTACTTATGTCCTACAATGTCATTTTTCGCAGGTTCTTATGACTCAACCACACTCAGGGGATACCATGGCAAGTTCAGTCACAGGGCGCTAACGCTGACAAATGTACGGGCGACCAGCTTCAAGTAGCTAATGTGGCAAATCAAGGTAACGCATACGAAAAAAGAAACATACTGGTGTGGCCATGAAATTAAACTTGCAAGGATGGCAAAAAGACTCACGAGTTATATGGGAAAAAATGTAGGACCTTCATGCAGCACATGGCATCAGGCGGCAACCATGTACCTGCCATCAACATCGTACGCAGGTGAGTCTATGAAGTGAAGTTGTGGATAGTGAATTAGGAGAAGGAACATAGATGACATTGGGGTTGCCATGCCTGGACAACTGCAGTTGCCATGCCTGGATAACTGCAGTTGCCATGTGTCATAAAATGTGATTGCAAAATGTCTAAACAACTCTGGATGGCAGGTGTGAACAAATCTGTGTGGCATGGATGCACCGCTACACGTGCCATGTTGTACAGACTACATTTGCCATGCATTGACCAACTGCTAACATGATCACATGTTGTTATGGTGGAACCACATCGGCAAACATCTCTTGGCAAGCTTCACAGTTGCAGGATAGCGCTACTGTAGATAGAGCACATCAAATTGGAATGACAAACCAGATACAATCAGCACATGCGGCACAACAAGGTAAAAAATGTGAACCAGCTTGCTTTTGTGGAAAAAGCATGGGAGGAAAAGTAGATTTGTCACGGTGGTGGTGGAAAAAACAAACAAAAATGCTACCAAGTGGTCGAGGGCAAAAAGTCATATATTGTCTTTAGGATTTGCCAATTGCTATATGATTGTGTGCACCATTCATGATTGATCGCATTTTCCTAGTGAGCTCATACCTAGAATCCAAGTTTTGGTGCTAAAAAGATGCTGGTTGCCATGTCTTGGCAACAATATTTGCCATTCATGTTGGACTGTAGCTGTCATGGCTATAGAATCCAAGTTTTGATGCTAAAAGATGCTGGTTGCCATGTCTTGGCAAGAGTAGTTGCCATTCATGTTGGATTGTAGTTGCCATGACTATAAAATCCAAGTTTTTATGCTAAAAAGTGTTGGTTGCCATGTCTTGGCAACATTAGTTGCCATATTTGTTGGGCTGTAGCTGCCATGACTGGAGAACTACAGTTGCCATGCATGGCCATATGTAGATTCCATGGCTTACCGTGTGAATGATGTCATGCCAAATCACATGCAGTTGCTGTATTCCGTTACGATAAACATGCGATCCAACCCAAATGCTTACACTCGTACCTGTTTTTTATTGCAGGACCTTCAACTACAATCAACAGCGGTGCGGGGACATCTACCGCGGGGAGCTCTGAGCGCAGGGAAGAAGCGTTCCACCAGCCAGCCAACAATCATACCATAAACAATGCAGAGTCAGTGTCGGAAATGGCAATCGTTCCAGCAATGCCGACTGAAAGAACATGCGGTGCCCCCATGTTTGGTTTTGGTAATTGATGACAATCTCTATGGACTAATGGTTTCCTTGAGATATATTCGAAGGGTTTGTCCATAGGCTTTTCTTGGAGTTCATTTGTTGGTTTCAAGGAGAGTTTGTGATGACCAAGATGCTATTAAGGAATTATCCGAAGATTGATCTTGTGGGTGTTGAGCCTATCGCAAGCATGTCTTGAAGAAGAAGAGTTTGTGATCATTCATGTTTACTTTCCAGACATCATCCAAATGAAGAGAGTTGGAAAGATTCAAGGTTGATCAAGACTAAGTCAAAGAATGAATCAAGTTGATCAACACACAAAGTGTAGAAGATGTACCGAGAGGGATCAAGCAATCCCATGGTATGGTAAGCATTGTCAATCACGCTTTGTGTACTAACCCATGGTCTTCGTGAGAGTTCTTTGTGGGGTTAGGTTGCGGTGTGCAAGTTCAAGTGGAGCATCACGAAGAGATCAAGTGCTTGAAGCTTGCCGTCCATTGTGGTGACAATGGACTTGTGAAGATATGCCGGAGAGTGGCTCACCCATAGTGGAGTATGGGGGAGCAATCTACTAGTCTTCATCGAGACAACGCAATCAAGAAAGGTGGTCCAACTTGAGGAAGTCAAGATCGTCTACATCTAGCTCAAGTGGACTTTGTGCAAAGCAAAGGTTTGCCCTTGATAGGATTTCTATTTTACCGGTCTCGTGGTGGTAGTTGGGAGACCGGGTTATAGGATCATTTGTCGTACTATCAAGGGGGGCTCTCATGTTGGTAGCTTGATCGTATCGTTAGTAGAGAGCTCAAACCATTGCATCCTTGCATCATGTTTCTTGGTTCTTGTTTGTTTCTCTTTGTGAGTCTTAGAGCTTATGGTCATCTTGATGACAAGCTTGAGTTCATCGAAAACGGAGTTCACATGCGTCTTCTATGATGTTTTCGTTGTTGGAGGTTTTACCGGTCTTATCCGAGAAAGGGTTCTCACCATTTTTTATGGGCCTTTTCTAAATTGCTTCTTATTAATATTTCTATCAAGATTGTGTTAGCCCTTGTCGCTAGCTTTCCAACAAACTTGGTTTCATCGAATTCGGAGTTCGTATGCAAAAGTTATGGTCGTTTTGGTGTACTGAAAAGGCAGCATCGGTACTACCGCGGGTTGGAGCGGAAGTAATTTTTTACTACCGCTTTCGGGAGCGGTACTACCGCTTGGAGCAGTACTACCGCGGCTACTTCCGTGGCTACTTCCGCTCGGGGCCAAAAAACTCGTCACAAGTCCAACGGTGGTAGGCACGGATGTAATTTTTTAGTACCGCTCGCAAGCAGTAGTACCGCTACCCTTAGCAGTAGTACCACTACCCCTAGCGGTAGTACCGTGAGGTCAAGCGGTACTACCGCTCCGACAGTTCTTCTCGCCTTTTTGCCTCCTCGCTGTTGTTTTTCAAAGGGGTACTACCGCTAGGGCGGTAGTACCGCTCCTGGAGCGGTAGTACCGCTCTGTGCGGGCTGTGAGCATAACGGTTTGATTTTCCCCCACCTATAAAAGGGGGTCTTCTTCCCTAATGAACCTAATCCTTTTGAGCTTGTGTTCTTCCCCCATTGTTGACCTTCTTCGAGCTTGCTATCTCTCAATCCCTCCATGGATTCTTGCTAGTTTTTGGGAGAAAAGAGAGAGGAGATCTAGATCTACATTTCCACCAATCACTTTCTCCTCTAGGTGAGGGGAACCCCTTGGATCTTGATCTTGGAGTTCTTGGTGTTCTCCTTCTTGTTCTTCCTCTCATTTCCCTCCCTAGCATTAGTTGCTTTGGTGGGATTTGGGAGAGAAGGACTTGGGCACTCCGTGTGCCCTTGCCATTGCATTTGGTGCATCGGTTTGAGTTCTCCACTGTGATACGTGGAAGTGAAGTTTGAGAAGCTTATTACTCTTGGGTGCTTGGTACCCTTGAGCTCTTTCCTCTTGGGTGCTTGGGCACCCTAGACAGTTGGTGGTGTTCGGAGCTCCGGGCAAGCGTCGGGGTCTCCAATTAGGTTGTGGAGATCGCCCCGAGCAATTTGACGGGTACCGGTGACCGCCCCCAAGGGTTGCCAAAGTGTACGGGTTCGGTGACCGCCCCCAAGGGTCGCCATTTGTACGGGTTCGATGACCGCCCTCAAGGGTCCCTTAGTGGAATCACGGCATCTTGCATTGTGCAAGGGCGTGAGGAGATTACGGTGGCCCTGGTGGTTTCTTGGGGAGCATTGTGCCTCCACACCGCTCCAAATGGAGATTAGCATCCGCAAGGGTGTGAACTTCGGGATACATCGTCGTCTCCGTGTTCCTCGGTTATCTCTTACCCGAGCCCTTTACTTATGCACTATACTTTGTGATAGCCATATTGTTTCTTGTCATATATCTTGCTATCACCTAGTTGTTTATCTTGCTTAGCATAAGTTGTTGGTGCACATAGGTGAGCCTAGTTGTTCTAGGTTTTGTGCTTGACAAATTAACCGCTAGGTTTATTCCACATTTGTTCAAGCCGAAACCGTAATTATTTTAAAGCGCCTATTCACCCCCCTCTAGACGACATCCACGATCTTTCAATTGGTATCAGAGCCTCGTCTCTCTTTATAGGGCTTAACCGCCTAGAGAGTAAGGATGTCGACTAGGGGCTTAGGATTCTCTGACCCTCTTAGTTTCGATGGCACAAATTTTGATGTTTGGATAATTCGCATGCTTAATCTCTTTAGGGTCATGGACCCAAATTTAGAGCAAATTGTAGATATGGGTTTTTCTCCTGCAAAGGATCCCCAAAGATTATCTTTAGAGGATGAGAAAAACTCTTATCTCAATGCTCAAGCTTCTAATGTGCTTTTCGATGCTTTGAGCAACATAGTTATATTTCAACTCATGCCATTCTGGGATGCTCATGAGTTGTGGCAAAGCTTCGAGATAAATATGGTGTGTCCAAGAATTGTGGGAATGATTGTTCTCCATCCACCTCCGGCCGTGTTGTCTTCTCAACTTCCTCTACTTCACCTACATGTGGTTTGCCACAAGGTAATGATATGGTGAGTAGTGTTGGTCATTGCAATGATGATAGTATGCTTATTGTGGATGATCCTTCATCACTATCTTATTGCAATGCATCTTCTTTGGACTTTAACACTTCGAGCACCCAACATGTTTCACATGCTTGTGTTGATAGTCCTTGCATATCATGTAGAAATTGTTTGACTAAAACTCATGATGATATGCTTGCTATGTCTTGTTGCCATGATAAAAATGCATCTATTTCCTCGAATTATTGTGCTAACAATGTAGAGGCAACCCAACAACCCATGGAACAAGATGTAGTCTTGAATGGTGCTTCAAGGGATCCTACATCATCATCTATTGTGTTTTGCCTTATGGCCAAGGCTTCAAAGGTATCTCCCACTTTGAACCCCAATATATCTTGTGATGATAGTGATGATGACAATGATGATGATGTAGAAAATGATGAAGAGAATGATAATGTTGCCTCCTTAAAAATTAAGGGGGAAATGATTTTTAAAGCTCTTCTTAAGAATAAATTAGCTCGTTCCAACTTTATGGAAATCATGTCTATTGCCATTGAGGGCAAGAAATATATTGATGAGTTGGAATCTCATCTAGAGGATCATGAGGTCACCATTGAGAAAATGGAAGGTCATGAGCGTGATTACGCTAATGAGATCGCCGACCTTTCGCAAGCTCTTGAACTTGAAGAAACCACCAAGGAATCTCTTGAGGAGACTTTTGCTCTAGAACTATCTAGAATAAAGTAATCCCGTGATAGAGCTCTCGAGGTGGCTAATGATTTTGAAACTAAAAATGAGAAGATTGAAGTTGCACATGCTAAACTCCTTGAGGATTTTGAGCACCTCAAAAATGGCTCAAGGGTCATTAAGGGTGAGCTCATAAAACTCACCGAGTCTCATGCTCAACTTAAAGCTTCATATTCTAAGGAGCTTGCCAAGTTGCCTTCTCCTCTTGCTATTATTGATGATGCTTGTGCTACTAACTCTATTTCTAGTGAAGCATCCATTTTGAAGGAGAATGTTGAGCTGAGGGCTCAACTTGAGTTGCTATCTGGCAATTATGGGAAATTGGAAGAAAGTCATGTAAAGCTCACAAGCTCTCATGATGATCTTCTAGTATCCCATAATGTGCTAAAGATAGCCCATGAGGCTATGAGTATCAAGGTAACATCTAGTGAGCCTCATATGGATACTAGCACTACTTCAAGTCAAAATGCTATCTTGTCATGTGCTAGTCCTCGTAATTCATCTAATCACAATGTTAGTACATCTTGTGATGAATTGCTCTCCTTGCCTTGTTGCTCTAACAATGAAGATTATACTTCCTCTAATACTTTTTTTGATACTAACCATGTAGAGGAAATAAAAGAGCTCAATTCCCAAGTCACTTCTTTGAAGAAAGACTTGGAAAAGTGTCATGAAGGGAAGTCCACACTCAACAATATCTTGAGTGTGCAAAAATCCCCAAATGACAAAGGTGGACTTGGATTCAACTCCAACAAGAAGAAAAGGTCCAAGATCATTAACAAGAATAAGGGCCAAGAACAACTCAAGAATTCGGCCAAGATTATTTGCTTCAAGTGCAAAATTGAAGGGCATCATGTTAGATCTTGCCCATTGAAGAAGGCCATTAGTGACAAGCAACAAGGGAAGAGGCCACAAGTTCAATCTCGTGCTCAACCGCAAGTTGGAGAAAGGTTGCTTCCCAAGAAGACCCATGGTAATGCTTCTCATTTTGAGGAATCAAATGAGAAGAAAGTGAAGAGCAGATGTTGCTACTTATGCTGTGAGAAAGGTCACCTTGCTTCTTCATGCACTAGTGGTAACTTATCCAACCCAATTATGATTGATGATGTCTATTCTCTTGGGAAGGATAAGGTTGGAAATGTGTTTGCCAAGTTTCTTGGGACTCAAAGTGGTGTCAATAAAAGAACCATTTGGGTAGCCAAGCCTATTGTGACTAACCTCTTAGGACCCAACTTGGTTGGGGACCAACTAGCTCAAACTTGATCAATAGGTGTTTTGGAGGGCATTGGAGACTTGGCTACATTATGAAGAATTAAGGGGTCTTCATCATTCATATTGTCTCAAGCCAAGTCATTCAGATTATCAAGTTTCTATCTTATATCCAATGTTCCTCCTTGCCGTAACTCGTGCTTAAATTGTTTACATTGAAAGTTACTTGCCCCTTTGCATGTTTTGGTTTTGTTCCTTGCATGTGTTTGTATATGCCGTGCGTCCAATTTGCATATCTTGAGAAATCAAGTATGTGTATATTGGTTTGCACATCATGTATGTGTGTGTCGTGCGTTGAGCCTTTGTGCTTCTTGCTTTTATCTTAGTTAGCTCTTGTGAGAGATTAATGGAACATCCCATGTTGGGAGAGTGATGTGCTTTGTGCACCTCACAATCCTATAAATGTGTGTACATGAGGAATACCATCTAGTATTGATATTACAAGATTATCTAGTCTCTATGTGGTATGTCTTCTCATGAGAAAGTCAAATTCTAAATGTTCCATTAATTATCTCTTGTTGGTTCTGTTTTGCATCTTGGTAAGTTTTTCATTGGCATCACATTATGGGGGAGTAATATTCTATGTTCATATTACAAGCCTAGAAAATGTGTAAATTTGAGATATTGTCACCTAGAGTTGATAGTATAAATTATGTTGTTCCTAGGTGGCATGTTAGCTCTACAAGTTGCATTTTGCTTGTGTTTGGTGTGAAGATGATGTTGGATATCATTGCTATCTATCACCGGGAATTATTTCCAAAATACCTCTTGTCATTGACAACTGGTAATCATTTATGTGGTGGATATTATTGATCATCTTTACATTGTATTTTGGTATTATTTGTCTTATCTCTTGCCAAGTTTGTGTCAACTCCCATTGCCTTCCGTGCCACTTGTGGATCTACTTATTTTATTGATTTTGTCAAGTGTTTTCTAGATATGGTGAAAGTGGTGATCCTACCTTGTGCATTTTGTATTCAAATGCAAATTCTATTTAATGCACAATTCTTGGGGGAGCTATCCTATCTTCTATAGAACACTCATCTTGTGATCCATAGCAAGTGTGTGTTGATGGAAGGCAATCCGTTTCTTTTTGGTACTTTGTGCCATCATGAAACTTTGTAGATGGGTTGGTTTGTTTGGAACCATCCTCTCTTTTGGGAGTGCGGTATCTTTCCTTTTGCGTGTATCAATGGATATCTCATTCCTTGATGTATCTTCTAAATAGATATCTTCCAAGTGATGATTTCTCCATTCGGTATCCTATTTTCACTTGGTATTTCTTTTTCATTTCGTTTCGTTTCTTGAAAGTCTTGAGCATGCATATTTACTACATATATTTTCTTTGGCATGCTTTCTTCCTTTAACCCAATATATAGGGGAAACACCACCTAGTCTCAATTTGGATGAGATGTGCATGAAATTAATTTTCATATATAAATGCACTTAAGTTTGTGGAGTTTGTCCTATGTATTGGTGTTTCTAACTCTTTGGTCCCAATGAGTTTGGGTACCATTTTGTTTGTGTTGTTCTAGGAACAATTAGAGATGCATTGGATGCTCGGCTCATTCAAAAGGAAGGTGGTGTCACCATGTGCTTATTGGAATCAAGCTAGGATGATCAATGAACTACTATCTACCTTCAATTGTTATCTAATACATCCCTCCAATGGTATCTCGGTAGCAAGTATCATCATCTACTTCATGCACAAATTTCTTGCATCAACCTTGTGTAGGTTGTATCATGGCATGTAATTCCTTCTTTCTTGTGATACTTGTTTCCTTTCTCAAAGCATCCCAATAATGATCTCTTGTTGCTAGTTGTGATGTCTTTGATGTTTGCTTGGTTGGAATTCATGTTTATTCAATAAGACCTTATCTAGCCATGTGCTATGCGTTCACGCAAAATATCTTATTGGTATAATTATGACTTCCTTGTGGGTATCTTATTACTTCCTTTTTGTAACTATTTCGAGTGTACATTCTTCTTTGTGGATTGATATCATCATGATTTTCATCTACCTAGAATCTTATACACTTGAGAGAAATTACATATCTAGAAGATATCCTTTCTTTCACGACCACCTTGTCTTTCTTGTATCATTTCTCTGGTGGCTCCGTGAAAGCCTTTGCCTTGAGTGCGGATCTTATATCGTTGCATCTTGATGCACTCTTTTGTGGTGAAGATCATTTTTTTCTCTTGCTTGTCTTGACGAGGCTTTTGCCATTTCTGTTGGTTTCCCTCCTCATGGCAAAGATATCCTTTTTATATCTTCACCACAGGATGTCACAAGCATAGGTTACTTATATGATTAGTAGTGAGCTTGTGAACCCATTTGCTGTTGTGAGTGGGAATGATAGGCCTTGCACTGTGTATCTCATTCATTCAAGAGTATATTGATGCTTAATGTTCATCCATACATTAATCTTCTCAAGTGCTTTGCCATGACTCACACACATCATTTTGGTTGAGCCTACTCTTAAGTTGACTCTTTTATATATTGCTCAACCAGTTGTTTGTTGCAAGTGCTAGCCTTTGCTTCCTTCATGTTCACTTGCACTTGGTGTGGGTGTCTATTGATCTTGGGGGATTGATGATCCTATTTTGTGCACTTGGTATCCTAATGAAAATATTCTAAGGAGTGCATAAATTATGGGGAGCTTCACTAGTGTCTTTAGAACACTCCGTTGCTATGTCGTGAGGTTCTATTGATCTTGGGGGAGCGACGATCCTATTTTGTGCTCGTTGTATCCAAATACAAAACTAAATTGTGCACAAATCATGGGGAGCTTCTCTAGTTTCTCTAGAACACTCCTTTGCTCTTATCATAATATCTTTTATTCATTTGGCATGTCGGATCATTGGTCTAGTTGGGTTAATTGGTATCTTTTGATAGCTTGATTCAATTGGTATCCTTTGATTGCTTGATTGCGTGTTTTTCTCCCTTTGTTATGCCTTTGTGGCATATCATTCTTTTGCCATCTTTGGGCCTCAATATAGTTTGTCTTCCTCCAAGTATTTACATTTGGATATATTTATTGCATTCCACTCTCTATTTTGAGGAATACACAATTTATGGAGGAACACAATTTATATTGGCCTTCTAAGCTATTCGCCCATTTTGGCAATCGATGCCAATGGGGGAGAAGTTTCAGAGAGTTTAGTTTTGTGAGGAAGTTTAGAGAGTTGTCTCTTCTCTCTTCTTGCTTTGGTTTTGTTCCTAAGCTTTTGCATCTCATGAGTGTACATTATTGTTGCATGGTATGGTGATGCATAATTCCTTATATAAACTCTCTTGAAAGTGATTGTCATCAATTACCAAAATGGGGGAGATTGAAAGAACATGCGGTGCCCCCATGTTTGGTTTTGGTAATTGATGACAATCTCTATGGACTAATGGTTGCCTTGAGTTATATTTGAAGGGTTTGTCCATAGGCTTTTCTTGGAGTTCATTTGTTGGTTTCAAGGAGAGTTTGTGATGACCAAGATGCTATTAAGGAATTATCCAAAGATTGGTCTTCTGGGTGTTGAGCCTATCGCAAGCATGTCTTGAAGAAGAAGAGTTTGTGATCATTCATGTTTACCTTCCAGACATCATCCAAATGAAGAGAGTTGGAAAGATTCAAGGTTGATCAAGACTAAGTCAAAGAATGAATCAAGTTGATCAACACACAAAGTGTAGAAGATGTACCGAGAGGGATCAAGCAATCCCATGGTATGGTAAGCATTGTCAATCACGCTTTGTGTACTAACCCATGGTCTTCGTGAGAGTTCTTTGTGGGGTTAGGTTGCGGTGTGCAAGTTCAAGTGGAGCATCACGAAGAGATCAAGTGCTTGAAGCTTTCCGTCCATTGTGGTGACAATGGACTTGTGAAGATATGCCGGAGAGTGGCTCACCCATAGTGGAGTATGGGGGAGCAATCTAATAGTCTTCATCGAGACAACGCAATTAAGAAAGGTGGTCCAACTTGAGGAAGTCAAGATCGTCTACATCTAGCTCAAGTGGACTTTGTGCAAAGCAAAGGTTTGCCCTTGATAGGATTTCTATTTTACCAGTCTCGTGGTGGTAGTTGGGAGACCGGGTTATAGGATCGTTTGTCGTACTATCAAGGGGGGCTCTCAAGTTGGTAGCTTGATCGTATCGTTAGTAGAGAGCTCAAACCATTGCATCCTAGCATCATGTTTCTTGGTTCTTGTTGGTTTCTCTTTGTGAGTCTTAGAGCTTATGGTCATCTTGATGACAAGCTTGAGTTCATCGAAAACGGAGTTCACATGCGTCTTCTATGATATTTTCGGTGTTGGAGGTTTTACCGGTCTTATCCGAGAAAGGGTTCTCACCATTTTCTTATGGGCCTTTTCTAATTTGCTCCTTATTGATATTTCTATCAAGATTGTGTTAACCCTTGTCGCTAACTTTCCAACAAACTTGGTTTCATCGAATTCGGAGTCCGTATGCAAAAGTTATGGTCGTTTTGGTGTACTGAAAAGGCTGCAGCGGTACTACCGCGGGTTGGAGCGGAAGTAATTTTTTACTACCGCTTTCGGGAGCGGTACTACCGCTTTCGAGAGCGGTACTACCGCTTGGAGCAGTACTACCGCGGCTACTTTCGTGGCTACTTCCGCTCGGGACCAAAAAACTCGTCACAAGTCCAGCGGTGGTAGGCACAGATGTAATTTTTTAGTACCGCTCGCAAGCAGTAGTACCGCTACCCTTAGCAGTAGTACCGCTACCCCTAGCGGTAGTACCGTGAGGTCAAGCGGTACTACCGCTCCGACTGTTCTTCTGGCCTTTTTGCCTCCTCGCAGTTGTTTTTCAAAGGGGTACTACCGCTAGGGCGGTAGTACCGCTCCTGGAGCGGTAGTACCGCTCTATGCGGGCTGTGAGCATAACGGTTGGATTTCCCCCCACCTATAAAAGGGGGTCTTCTTCCCCAATGAACCTAATCCTTTTGAGCTCGTGTTCTTCCCCCATTGTTTACCTTCTTCGAGCTTGCTATCTCTCAATCCCTCCATGGATTCTTGCTAGTTTTTGGGGGGAAAAGAGAGAGGAGATCTAGATCCACATTTCCACCAATCACTTTCTCCTCTAGGTGAGGGGAACCCCTTGGATCTTGATCTTGGAGTTCTTGGTGTTCTCCTTCTTGTTCTTCCTCTCATTTCCCTCCCTAGCATTAGTTGCTTTGGTGGGATTTGGGAGAGAAGGACTTGGGCACTCCGTGTGCCCTTGCCATTGCATTTGGTGCATCGGTTTGAGTTCTCCACTGTGATACGTGGAAGTGAAGTTTGAGAAGCTTATTACTCTTGGGTGCTTGGTACCATTGAGCTTGTTCCTCTTGGGTGCTTGGGCGCCCTAGACGGTTGGTGGTGTTCGGAGCTCAATCATTGTAGTGTAAAGCTCCGGGCAAGCGTCGGGGTCTCCAATTAGGTTGTGGGGATCGCCCCGAGCAATTTGACGGGTACCGGTGACCGCCCCCAAGGGTTGCCAAAGTGTACGGGTTTGGTGACCGCCCCCAAGGGTCGCCATTTGTACGGGTTCGGTTACCGCCCTCAAGGGTCCCTTAGTGGAATCACGGCATCTTGCATTGTGCGAGGGCGTGAGGAGATTACGGTGGCCCTGGTGGCTTCTTGGGGAGCATTGTGCCTCCGCACCGCTCCAAACGGAGATTAGCATCCGCAAGGGTGTGAACTTCGGGATACATCGTCGTCTCCGTGTTCCTCGGTTATCTCTTACCCGAGCCCTTTACTTATGCACTATACTTTGTGATAGCCATATTGTTTCTTGTCATATATCTTGCTATCACCTAGTTGTTTATCTTGCTTAGCATAAGTTGTTTGTGCACATAGGTGAGCCTAGTTGTTGTAGGTTTTGTGCTTGACAAATTAACCGCTAGGTTTATTCCGCATTTGTTCAAGCAGAAACCGTAATTATTTTAAAGCGCCTATTCACCCCCCCTCTAGGCGACATCCACGATCTTTCACCGACAAGCACACCTTTGCACACCGGCACAAGCAACACTCAAGCAGATGAAACGACCACCAATACTGAAGTGAATGATGAAACTGATGACGAAGCACAAGGGGATGAAGATGGTGGGCAATCAGAAATAATGGTACCTAAGGCACCACATGTTGGGCAGAGATTTGATTCGTTCAAAGATGCCAAGGAATTCTACCAGACATATGCAATGTTCCATGGGTTTGCGGTCAACACCGAGTACCATAGGAAAATTAAAAAAACTAACGAGTACAGCAGAGGTGAGTTGAGGTGCTACAAGGCACGAAGGAACAAGAAGGGTAAAGGTGTTGCGCCTGTCGTGCCGGAACGAATGAGAGGTATCATTGTCAAGACGGAATGCCCTGTCCGGTGTAAGCTAAACGCAGTTGGAGCACAGTGGGTGGTCAACGAATATTTCGATGAACACAACCATGAACTCATAAATAAGTTTGATCTTGTAAAATTTCTGAGTGCCCACAGAGGATTCAACCCCCTCGAGAAGAAATTCATAAAGTTGCTACATGATTGTAACACCGGTCCATCAAGAATGGTCCAAATACTGTCCCTCATCCATAACGGAGACGGTAGGCTGAGTAGCATGCCCTACATACCAGCAGACATCACAAACCTAAAGGCAAAGTACCGTAGAGAGAACAGGTGGGCTGACATAGAAGACACGATAGCCTACTTCGACGAGAAGGCAAAAGCAGATCTGGATTTCTTCTACAGTATAAGATTGGACGTTGAGGACCATGTCAGAAACATGTATTGGGTGGATGGTGCTTCAAGGAGAGCCTACAAACATTTCCGAGGTTGCATTTCGTTCGACGTGACATATCTCACTAATATGTACAAGGTGCCCTGCGCACCATTCATAGGAATAAATAACCACAATCAGTCATTGCAGTTCGGTTGCAGGCTCGTTCAAAACAAAGACACGGATGGGTGCACTTGGCTGTTCAAAACTTTCTTGGAGTGCATGGTTGGACTTGCTCCGATGAACATAATAACAGACCATGATTTTAGCATGCGTGCAGGCATAGAGGGGGTCTTTCCGTTGGCAGTGCATAGGCACTGCAGGTGTCATATTATTAAGAAGGCTGAGGAGACGCTAGAACCGTTCTTTGCTGACCGTCTAGAGCTGCATAAGGCATTCGAGCTGTGCGTGGACCACAGCTTGACGGTGGAGGAGTTTGAACGGATCTAGACGACTATGATTGAAACATATCAAATCCAAGACAATGAGTCACTTACTAGCCTGTGGGAGAAGCGAATGTACTGGGTGCCGTCCTACTTCATGCAGTGCTTCTTCCCATTTCCGCATACTACGCAACGCAGCGAGGGGTTCAATGCTGTTCTGAAGCGGTACATGAGCCCTGGCAACTCATTGCCGCAGTTTGCCAAGCAATACACAACTTTGCAACAGAAGATACTGTGATATGAGCTACAGCAAGAAGAAAACACCGCGCTTAAGCAGCCTAAATTGCTAACATATTTACCTATGGAGAGGCATATGAGCAAGATATATACCAACAAGATTTTTAACAAGTAAGTCAACTGCGCTACCGTCTTGTTTGCACAAGCATGGAGGGGTAGTGGGTGCGATATAAAATGCGCTGCAGTTGCCAGCTTTTTTGAATTGCTGATATGTTGAGAAGTAGCCATTGAGTACATTGTAAACATGATATGTAGTTGCCATGTGTAATCAACTGTAGGTAGCACGTGGGTTGAACTATAGTTCCCATGTTTAGTGAACTGTAGTTGCCATGTTTAGTGAGTTGTAGTTGCCATGTTTAGTGAATTGTAGTTTCCATGTTTAGTGAACTGTAGTTGCCATGTTTCATGAACTGTAATTGCCATGTTTCATGAACTGTAGTTTCCATGTGAAAAATGGTATGCAGTTGGCATGTGACACAAAACTTCATTTGCCATGTTTTATGAACTGATGTTGCCATGTTAAATGTAATGTACTTGCCAATTAAAATGTTATGCATTTGCCATGTGGAGATATCATACAGTTCATATATGGAACCAAACCAACACAAGGACATATGTGGGGGGAAAATTCAGGATTTCCATGCCATCATTCGTTTTAGATGCCTTTGATACGTTATAGCCTACATCAAACATAACGTGCTGCAAAAAAAATCATATAATAGTTTAACAAACCACAAAAACATGCAGATTCCAGGAAGAAATAAAGCGTGCCAGCATGTAAGTGATACCGCTATTAAAGAAGGAGATCTTGTTAGGATTCATGCGTTCTTTCTTCTCAAGAAGACGGAATGATTGCTGAATAAAGGTACCAAGGTAACCCTTAGAGTCAAAGCATTTTTAGCTATTAAGGACTTACTGAAAAAGGCTCAAAAACAGGAATCAGTTGGAGGAAACTAAGGACCAGGTTCACATTATCAGTGAGCGTGGATAAGAACGGCTTACCAGGTGGACGAACATACGTCCAAGGTGTGTACTCTATTGGGCATGTTGGATTCAGAACCTGAAGACCCAGATAAAGGAAGGAACTACTTTATGAAGGCCTTGATAAACGAAGCAGAATACTACTGACAATGCTGCAAATTCGAACGTGAAAGGATTGTGTGTTGTCAAATACTAAAAGTAATGAACATGAACGCGGTCATGCGAATGCCCCGCCATTTCATACGGCGGTGATGGACTTGGGACGCTGACGACGCGTTGGGGCCACAAGCATCAAATGCAGTTTTGGCTGTGCATGATGAGAGACCAGAGGCAACCATGGAAGCTGTGAGGCACGTTGTGCTAACCAAGAACTATGCTGAACTAATAGATGAAGCATGCAAGAGTGATGAGACAGCGAGGGTGGCAGAAAAGCATAGGAAGGCCCTGAAAAGAGAGCTTGATGAGATCAAAAAGAGGAAGGCTGAAGAAGCCTTACACAGGTTCCCCCGCACCTCAAGTGTGCCTTCATCTACGGGTCCATCATCAGAAAACTCGGAGGTAAGGTCTGGAACAGCAAGCACACAAACCCAGGTCAGGAACCCACCCTGTTCCATCACAAAAGGGCGTCCAAAAGAGATAAGATAGAAATCGGGGTTGGAAATTCAAGCAAAACACAAGAACACAAAGAAAGGGGCGGGCAATCCGTAAAGCAACTGTGGATGATTGTAACGTCTGTGCTGGTGACATTTTTGTAAGGTAGATGGTCAGGATTTAATTTTTTTGAGAATGACTGTTGGTGGACAACATAATTCGAAAGAAATGTCATGTATGCCACATATGTACTGCTAAATCTGCCATGCAGCTTCCATCGAATCCGCCATGTGATTTCTATTGGATCTGCCATCACGTAGATTTTCCGTTTTCAGACCATGCATTTTGTTTCGGTTTTTTTGACATGCTGATCTATTGAAAAATGGCAACTGGGTACAATGTAAGCATGAATTGTAGTTGCCGTGTGAAGTCAACTATAGTTCCCATGTATACTGATAATGCAGTTGCCGTGTGGAATGATATCTAGTTGTCATGTGAGTCAAAAATTGCAGTTGCCATGTTTTATGAGCTGCATTTGCCATGTTAAATAAACTGTGTTTGCCATGTTATATGCATGCATTTGCCATGTTAAATAAACTGTGTTTGCCATGTTATATGCATGCAGTTGCCATCTCACATATAGTGCAGTTGACATGTCAAATATCATGCAGTTGCAAAAAAATGATTACTTTCACTAACCATGTCTGATCAACTATATTTGCCATGTTATCAAGCATCATAGACGCATTCAAACATCCAACTGCTAATACCAACCACAAACACATAATAGTACTGAACATAAACAAAGCTGCTGTCACACGAAGTAGGTTCACATCCACACATATATTACAAAAATATTCAATGCCACTCATACGCCACCACTAGATACTAGACTACGGGGGGTGCAATCATAACATAGTACACGGACATAATTAAAAAAAAGATGATACCTTACATTCCTCAGGCACAGAATGTAAGGTAGGCGTGCGGTATGGAGCACCACGTGATCACTTGTACTTCTTGTTGGCTTTCTTGTCAGCTTCCTCTATGAACTCTCGTGCGTTGGCCTGCATACTGAAATCTTCATTCATCACCCAGTTCCATGTGTATATTTTGCGGAGCTCAACAACCATTGCAGCTGTGACGACAGGGACCCGTCGGCCTTCCCACTTTGCAAGGTATTCCAGTGTGAAAGCCACAATCATGCCTATAAAAAAGAATCAGGTCAACTAAAGAGAACAGAAAAAATCACAAACGTCAATGCAGAGGTGACAAAAAAGTTTTAGGATTGGTGTGGAGGACACATGAAAAAAGATAGCAATTACCCGTTTCCCTGCTTCGTAGTCGCGACATAATCGATTGGGAAATGACCGATCTGGACCTTTGAGGTTTCGTAGTGACGGTTCCATGTCTCTTTGAGGTTGTTGATGAAGAATTCGGCATGTGTAGTAAGGTCTGCATCCGCTTCTGAACGAATAGAATCAAGCACCTCAAATCGTTGGTTCTTCAGGTCAAGGAAAATCGCGTAGTGGTGACCACACTTGTCATGTGGGTCGTGTGGTGCAAGCTCCTGGAACATGGGGAACAGTACCTGCAAGTAAGATGAACAAAAAAGAAAAAGCAGAGTTCATCATCAAAAACAGCAATGATGTAGTTGAAAAAATGACATGTAAAGATATCGTCGGATGCACTAAGAGGTACATTAATGACAAAGCAGCAAGTGTCCTAAAATACACCCACAGAGAATGTTTATTTTTCCATGTGTAATTGAAACAAGTTGCCATCCATGTATGAACAAAAATGCCCAGTATTTTAATTGAAGTTGCCACATAAGTTGCATTAAAAAGCAGTCAAACTTATTTTACATGGCAGCTGTTGCCACATGAAACATCTGTCACAAAGCAGTGTGTAGCCCACATGTGAAAGCATAGCTACTGACAAAAACATAACATGGGAGGAAAATGTGCAAAAGATAAGGAGCACTCACACATTTCTTCAGTGTGAGCTTGAATTCACCATGCGCAACAAAATGCTTCCTCGGGATTTTATGGTGGAAGTCACCATCCCATATTTTGCATGTCACACTGTACTGCATGATCGATTTGTAGGCACAAATATCCATATGCCTGTTGATGAAGTCAATCCCACACGAAACTACATTCTTTGACATTTTACCGAGTGGCCTCACAGACTCGGCAAGATCACCCAGGTCGACGTACGTCGCATCACATTGTATGATTTTGGTTCTGTCCAAACATGAGCTGTATGAAAAATGATATAACATGAAAGAATCATGTATACTAAGTAAAAGTAAAAATAAAAAGTAAACAAAAGCATGACTGGAATAGCAAAAGGAAAAAATAAGAGAAAAGCAAGTAAGGGGTTATGTGGTGTGGACGTTACGCTTTCAGCTCCTTCATGTGCTTGCTGTTGGACCTCGCATTTCCAAAACGCTTGACAATATCATACAGATGGCCTTGACTTCAGGCTCATAGTCATCCACGGGTGGTGTGTGAACTACCCTATGCTGCCTCACAGATCCAGCGGTGGCACTTCTAACGGTATCCTCGGATACTAATGACCCACAAGTGTAGGGGATCTATCATAGTCCTTTCGATAAGTAAGAGTGTCGAACCCAACGAGGAGCAGAAGGAAATGATAGGCAGTTTTCAGTAAGGTATTTTCTGCAAGCACTGAAATTATCGGTAGCAGATAGTTTTGTGATAAGGTAATTGGTAGCAAGTGACAAATAGTAAAAGCAAATAAGGTGCAACAATATGGACCAATCCTTTTTGTAGCAAAGGATAAGCCTGGACAAACTCTTGTATGAAGGAAAATGCTCACGAGGACACATGCGAATTATCGTCAAGCTAGCTTTCATCACGTTCATATGATTCACGTTCGGTACTTTGATAATTTGGTATGTGGGTGAACCGGTGCTTGGTTGTTGTCCTTACTTGGAAAAGCCTCCCACTTATGATTAACCTCTATTGCAAGCATCCGCAACTACAAAAGAAGTATTAAGGTAAACCTAACCATATCATAAAACAAGTGGATCCAAATCAGCCCCTTACGAAGCAACACATAAACTAGGGTTTAAGCTTCTGTCGCTCTAGCAACCCATCATCACTTATTACTTCCCAATGCCTTCCTCTAGGCCCAAATAATGGTGAAGTGTCATGTAGTCGACGTTCACATGACACCACTAGAGAAGAGACAACATACATCTCATCAAAATATCGAACGAATACCAAATTCACATGACTACTTATAGCAAGACTTCTCCCATGTCCTCAGGAACAAAAGTAACTACTGACAAGACATATTATTGTTCATGATCAAAGGGGTATTAATATGCATAATAAATCTGAACATATTATCTTCCACCAAGTAAACCAACTAGCATCAACTACAAGGAGTAATCAACACTACTAGCAACCCACTGGTACCAATATGAGGTTTGGGTACAAAGATTGGATACAAGAGATGAACTAGGGTTTGAGAGGAGATGGTGCTGGTGAAGATGTTGATGAAGATAACCCTCCCCAAGATGGGAGAGTTGTTGGTGATGACGGCGGTGATGATTTCCCCCTCCCGGAGGGAAGTATCCCCGACAGAATAGCTCCGCCGGAGCCCTAGATTGGTTCCGCCTCGAGACGGCGGCGCCTGGTCCCGAAAGCCTCCGTATGATTTTTTTTCAGGTTAAAACACCTCATATAGGAGAATATGGGCATCAGGGAGTCATCGGGTGGCCCACGAGGCAGGGGGCGCGCCCAGGGGGAGGGGGCGCGCCCCCCACCCTCGTGGATAGGTGGTGGCCCCCCTGGTGAATCTCTTTCGCCAGATTTTTTTTTCTGAAACGGTGTCTCGTGGAGTTCCAGAGATTTTTGAGTTGTGCAGATAGGTTTCCAATGATTGCTCCTTTTCTGGCCCAGAATTCCAGCTGCCGGCATTCTCCCTCTTCATGTAAACCTTGTAAAATAACAGAGAAAAGGCATAAGTATTGTGACATAACGTGTAATAACAGCCCATAGTGTAATAAATATCAACATAAAAGCATGATGCAAAATGGACGTATCAACTCCCCCAAGCTTAGACCTCGCTTGTCCTCAAGCGAAAGCCGATATCGAAAAATATGTCCACATGTTTAGAGATAGAGGTGTCGGTAAAAAATAAAATACAGAAATGAGAGCATCATGATCATTCTTATGACAGCAACTCACATATATTGTCATATGATTCTTATGTTAAAGTAATAATTCATTCACAATGTCAAGTATGAATCAGAAACTTCATTGAAAACCAACAAACTATGATCTCGGTCATTGAAGCAATTGCAATTTATCATAACATCGAAAAGAGTCAATGTAAGACCTTTTTAGCAAGCCCACATACTCAACTATCATATAGTCTTTCACAATTGCTCACACTCACGCAATACTTCTGGGTGTGGAGTTTTAATCGGACACAGAGAAAGATAGGGGCTTATGGTATTGTCTCCCAACCTTTTACCTCAAGGGTAATGTCAACAGTAATAGACCATGATAACTTACATCCAAGTGGGTATATATGTCAGGATATTTCCAACACAGTGTGCTTGCCAAAGGATAAAATGTAAAAAGGAAAGGTGATTTTCACCTTGACTCTTATAAGGCAAGAATAATAGATAGGCCCTTCACAGAGGGAAGCAGAGGTTGTCATGTGATTTTATGGTTGGATGCACAAAGTCTTAGCACAAAAGAACATCACTTTATATTGCCACCTGTGATAGGGACCTTTATTCACTCTGTCGCTTTTATTACTTCCATATCACAAGATCATACAAAGATTGTTTCCTCCACACTAATAAATCTTACATATTTTAGAGAGTTTGCAAACATGACAACTTACTTGAAGGATCTTACTCAATCCATAGGTGGGTATGGTGGACTCTCATGGCAAAACTGGGTTTAAGGATGTATGGAAGCACAAGTAGTATCTCTACTTCGTGCAAGGAGTTTTGGCTAGCATGAGGGGGAAAGTCAAGCTCAACATGTTGGATGATCCATGACAATATAATTTATTTCGAATATAAGAAAACATAACCCATTATGTTGTCTTCCTTGTCCAACATCAACTCTTTAGCATGTCATATTTTAATGAGTGCTCACAATCATAAAAGATGTCCAAGATAGTATATTTGTATGTGAAACCTCTCTTTCTTTATTATTTCCTATTAATTGCAACGATGACCAAAACTATGTTTGTCAACTCTTAACAACTTTTAGTCATCATACTCTTATATGTGAAGTCATTACTTCCCATAAGATCAATATGATCTCTTTGATACTTTTTACATTTTCTTTCATTCTTATGACCAAAGTGAGGAAATCCAGCCCTTGACTCAACACTAATCTTTATTATATAGCTCATGGACTCGATTACAAAGGTAAAGATCATAAAGCAAAAGCTCACAAATAGATCATGCTAACATTATTCTACTAGATCAAGATATTACCAAAAGGATCGAACTAAGAAAAACGGTAAAGATAGGAGTGTGATGGTGATACGATGCCGGGGCACCTCCCCCAAGCTTGGCAGTGGCCAAGGGGAGTGCCCATACCCATATGATTATGTCCCCTTCTTCGGAGGTGGTCATGATAGAGTTGTTGATGATGTAGGCTTGTCGTCCATCTTCCAAGGCATGGGCTCACCATCGTAGAAGGATGACCGAGTATCCGGGATACTCAAATATGCAGCCAAACTCATCTTCTTGAATATATATTCGTACTAACAGTTTTGGTTTTGCAGGTCATAGATCTGGGCTTGGAGGTGTTCGATTTTCTCTTGGAGATTGGAGATGGCTTCCCCGAAGATCCTTGCGTCCAGCTTGTGGTTGTTGGCGAGCTCCGTGATCATCATGTGGTTGGCGTTGAGTCCTCGTTCCACCATACCTTGGCACTTGAAAACTTGCTGCTCCCTTGCTTCGAATCTCATCTCCATGCTTCCGGTCCTCCTTGGCCCCTCAACATCGTTGATGTGCAGCACCCCTTCACGTAGCTCCATGGTTTAAGGGTGATGCAGCACCTCCGCGGGGTAGGGGTTGATGACCTTGGGGGTGCTGGAAGACGCCATGATGATCTAGATCTATCAGAAACAACAGCTCGAAACGAAATAGAGGATTTTTGCGTGATACGGTGGTCAAAACCTTCGGGAGAATATATAATGATTTTTTACCGACCAAAGGGAGTAGCATGCAAGAAATCGGAGTCCGGGAGGCACACGAGGTGCCCACGAGGCGGGGGTGCGCCCAGGGGAATAGGGCGTGCCCTCCACCCTCGTGGACGGCTCGTGTCTCTTCTGGACTGCCTCTTATTTTTCTATTTTTTAAATATTCCAAAACGGTGAAAAATTGCCATTAGAACTGTTTTGGAGTCGGTTTACTTACCGTACCACATACCTCTACCTTTTCGGAGTCTGAATCGTTCTGGAAAGTGCCCCTTATGTATTCCCGCGGGGTTACAGTTTCAATAACATTGGTTTCAACATTTATAGGATTACCTGAGATATAATGTTTGATTCTTTGACCGTTCACCACCTTCGGATTTGTGCCTTCGAAGTTGTTGATTTTTATGGCACCGGAACGATATACCTCCTCGATAACGTAAGGACCTTCCCATTTAGAGAGAAGTTTTCCTGCAAAAAATCTTAAATGAGAGTTGTATAGCAAGACATAATCACCTATGTTAAACTCACGCTTTTGTATCCTTTTGTCATGCCATCTTTTAACATTTTCTTTAAACAGCTTGGCATTCTCATAGGCCTGGGTTCTCCATTCATCAAGAGAGCTAATGTCAAATAACCTCTTCTCACCGGCAAGTTTGAAGTCATAATTGAGCTCTTTAATAGCCCAATATGCCTTATGTTCTAGCTCAAGATGTCAGTGACAAGCTTTTCCATAAACCAAATTATATGGAGACATATTCATCGGATTTTTGTATGCAGTTCTATAGGCCCATAATGCATCATCAAGTTTCTTGGACCAATTCTTTCTAGACCTATTAACTGTCTTTTGCAAAATTAATTTCAGCTCTCTATTACTTAATTCTACCTGACCACTAGTTTGTGGGTGATAAGGGGATGCAATTCTATGATTAACATCATACTTAGCAAGCATTTTACGGAAATCACCATGAATAAAGTGTGAACCACCATCAGTCATTAAGTATCTAGGGACTCCAAACCTCAAAAAATAACTTCCTTAAGCATTTTAGTAGAGGTGTTGTGATCAGCACTACTAGTTGGAATAGCTTCTACCCACTTAGTAACGTAATCAACAACAACTAAAATATGTGTGTACCCATTAGAGGAAGGAAATGATCCCACATAATCAAAGCCCTAGACATCAAACGGTTCAATAACAAGTGAATAATTCATAGGCATTTCTTGACGTATATTGATATTACCAATTCTTTGACATTCATCACAAGATAAGACAAACTTACGAGCATCCTTGAAGAGAGTAGGCCAATAGAAACCAGATTGCAATACCTTATGTGCAGTTCTATCTCCAGCATGGTGTCTTCCATAAGCTTCGGAGTGGAACTTGCGTAGGATCTGTTCCTGTTCATAATCAGGTACACAACGTCTAATAATACCATCTACTCCTTCTTTATAAAGATGTGGGTCATCCCAGAAGTAATTCCTCAAATCATAGAAGAACTTTTTCTTTTTGCTGGTATGTGAAGCTAGGAGTTATAAACTTAGAAACAATGTAATTAGCATAATCAGCATACCATGGAGCAGTACGAGAAGTATTTAGGACAGCTAATTGTTCATCAAGAAAGCTATCATCAATAGGTTGTGGGTCATCAAGAATATTCTCTAGCCTAGACAAGTTATCTGCTACGGGGTTCTCAGCTCCCTTTCTATCAATAATATGCAAATCAAATTCTTGCAGCAAGAGAACCCATCTGATAAGTCTAGGTTTAGCATCTTTCTTTTCCATAAGGTATTTAATAGCAGCATGATCAGTGTGAATAGTTACTTTAGAATCAACAATATAAGGCCTAAACTTATCACATGCAAATACAACTGCTAAAAATTCTTTCTCGGTAGTGGCATAATTTCTCTGGGTACTGTCTAGAGTTTTACTAGCATATTGGATAACATTCAATTTCTTATCAACTCTTTGTCCTACATCAGTACCTACAACATAATCACTAGCATCGCACATAATCTCAAAGGGTAAATTCTAGTCAGGAGGCTGGACAATAGGTGCAGAGATCAATGCTTTCTTAAGTATTTCAAATGCTTCTAAGCAATCATCATCAAAGACAAAAGGAACATCTTTTTGTAAGATATTAGTCAGAGGCCTGGAAATTTTGGAGAAGTCCTTAATGAACCTCCTATAAAACCCGGCATGACCAAGGAAACTTCGAATACCTTTGATGTCCTTGGGACATGGCATCTTTTCAATAGCATCAACTTTAGCTTTGTCAACTTCAATACCTCTTTCAGTAATTTTATGTCCCAGGACAATGCCTTCATTAACCATAAAGTGGCACTTTTCCCAATTCAAGACAAGATTAGTGTCTTCACATCTCTGCAAAACTCGATCAAGGTTGCTCAAGCAATCATCAAAATAAGTTCCGTAAACGGAGAAATCATCCATGAAAACCTCAACAATATTTTCACAAAAATCAGAGAATATAGCCATCATGCATCTTTGAAAGGTAGCAGGTGCATTACATAAACCAAAAGGCATGCGTCTATAAGCAAAGGTACCGAAGGGACAAGTAAAAGTAGTCTTTTCTTGATCCCCTTTTGACACGGGTATTTGAGAGAAACCGGAATAACCATCTAGAAAGCAAAAATGAGTATGTTTGGATAACCTTTCTAGCATTTGATCAATAAAAGGCAAAGGGCAATGATCTTTCTTAGGGGCTTTGTTTAATTTGCGGAAATCAATTACCATCGTATAACCAGTAACAATTCTTTGTGGGATCAATTCATCTTTATCATTAGGAACAACAGTCATACCTCCCTTCTTAGGGACACAATGGACATGACTTACCCACTGGCTATCAGCAACTAGATAGATAATACCTGCCTCTAGAAGCTTTAGTATTTCCTCCCTTACCACTTCTTTCATCTTAGAATTTAACTGCCGTTGATGATCAATAACCGGTTTAGCGTCCTCTTCCAATTTTATCTTGTGTTGGCATAAAGTGGGACTAATGCGATCATCCAGAGTATATCCAATAGCAGCACGGTGCTTCTTCAAAGTTTTCAATAATTTTTCTTCTTCCTGCTCTCAAAGGTTAGCACTGACAATAACATGATATATCTTCTTTTCATCAAGATAAACATACTTAAGAGTATTAGGTAATGGTTTAAGTTCAAACACGGGATCACCCTTGGGTGGAGGGGGATCCCCTAGGATTTCAACAGGCAAGTTGTTTTTCAATACGAGCCCCTGCTTAAAGATTATTTCATCTATTTCCCTCCTCTCATTTTATATACATATCATTTTCATGGTCTAGCAGATATTGTTCTAAAGGATCGTTAGGGGGCACAACAATAGAAGCAAGACCAATAATTTCATCCTTACTAGGTAATTGTTTATCATGGGGTTGTCTACGAAATTTAGCAAAGTTAAAATCATGAGACATATCCCCTAAGCCAACGGTAACAATATCTTTTATGCAGTCTATCTTAGCATTAACAATATTCAAGAAGGGTCTACCAAATATAATGGGACAAAAATCATCTTGTGGGGAACTAAGAATAAGAAAATCAGCAGGGTATTTAACCTTCCCACACAAGACTTCAACATCTCTAACATTCCCGACTGGTGAAATAGTGTCTCTATTAGCAAGCTTAATAGTAACATCAATCCCTTCTAACTCAACAGGTGCAATATCATGCATAATTTCTTTATATAAGGAATGAGGGATTATACTTGCACTAGCACCCACGTCACATAAACCATGATAGCAATGATCTCCGATTTTAACAGAAATAACAGGCAAGCCTACAACAAGTCTATGTTTATTCCTAGCATCGGGTTTGGCTATTCTAGCAGCTTCCTCTTGGAGGTAAATAACATGTCCATCTAAATTTTCAACCAAGAGATCTTTAACCATAGCAACACTAGGTTCAACTTTAATTTTCTCAGAGGGTGTAGGTGTTCTAGTATTAATCTTACGAACCACAGTTGAAGCTTTAGCATGATCCTTTATTCTAACAGGGAAAGGTGGCTTCTCAATATAAGCAGTGGGAATAATAGGATCAACATTATAAGTATTAGTCTTTTCTTCAACTTTAAAATGTTCAACTACCTTTACTTCAATGGGAGGATGGTATTTAAGCCACTTCTCATTGGGAAGGTCAACATAAGTAGCAAATGATTCACAGAAAGAAGCTACTATCTCAGAGTCAAGTCCATATTTAGTGCTAAACTCACGGAAAACATTGGTATACATAAAACATTTAACACAATCAAACTTAGGGGTCATACCTGAATCCTTACCTTCGTCGAGATCCCAATCTTCAGAGCTGCGTTTAATTATTTCCAATAAATCCCATTTTAATTCAATAGTCTTCATCATAAAAGAACCAACACAAGAATTATCGAGCATGGTGCGATTATTGAGAGAAAGCCGAGCACAAAAATTTTGAATGATCATTTTTCTTGAGAGCTCATGATTGGGGCATGAATATGACATTGACTTAAGCCTCCCCCAAGCTTGAGCGATGCTTTCTCCTTCGCGAGGCCAAAAATTATATATATAATTACAATCACGATGAACCTGATGCATAGGATAGAACTTCTGATGAAATTCCAACTTCAGTATAGTTCCATGATCCAATATCATCGCATAGCCTAAACCATGTCAATGCATCTCCCTTAAAAGATAATGGGAAGACCTTCTTCTTGATAACATCCTCGGGCATACTAGCAAGCTTAAATAATCCACAAACTTCATCCACATAGATTAGGTGTAAATCGGGATGCAGTATTTCGTCTCCTGTAAAGGGATTATCTAGTAGTTTATCTATCATACCCGAAGGAATTTCAAAGCAAACATTTTCAGTAGGTTCAGTAGGTTGAGGATAAACTCTTTGCTCTTTTGGTTGGGGTGAAGATACCCCGAACAAGCCCCTCAAAGGATTATGAGCCATAGTAACAAGTAATAGTAAATTTCAGCACACTATATAAATATTTCCTTACCAAATTCCACTTACCAAAGGCGCTTCACACCCCGGCAATGGCGCCAGAAAAGAGTCTTGATGACCCACAAGTGTAGGGGATCTATTGTAGTCCTTTCGATAAGTAAGAGTGTCGAACCCAACGAGGAGCAGAAGGAAATGATAGGCAATTTTCAGTAAGGTATTTTCTGCAAGCACTGAAATTATCGGTAACAGATAGTTTTGTGATAAGGTAATTGGTAGCAAGTGACAAATAGTAAAAGTAAATAAGGTGCAGAAAGATGGCCCTATCCTTTTTGTAGCAAAGGACAAGCCTGGACAAACTCTTATATGAAGGAAAACGCTCCCGAGGACATATGGGAATTATCGTCAAGCTAGTTCTCATCAAGTTCATATGATTCGCGTTCGGTACTTTGATAATTTGGTATGTGGGCGGACCGGTGCTTGGGTGCTGTTCTTACTTGGAGAAGCCTCCCACTTATGATTAAACTCTATTGCAAGCATCCGAAACTATAAAAGAAGTATTAGGGTAAACCTAACCATAGCATGAAACAAGTGGATCCAAATCAGCCCCTTTCGAAGCAACGCATAAACTAGGGTTTAAGCTTCTGTCACTCTAGCAACCCATCATCTACTTATTACTTCCCAATGCCTTCCTATAGGTCCAAATAATGGTGAAGTGTGATGTAGTCGACGTTCACATGACACCACTAGAGGAGAGACAACATACATCTCATCAAAATATCGAACGAATACCAAATTCACATGACTACTTATAGCAAGACTTCTCCCATGTCCCGAGGAACAAAAGTAACTACTCACAAGACATAATATTGTTCATGATCCGAGGGGTATTAATGTGCATAATAAATCTGAACATATGATCCTCCACCAAGTAAACCAACTAGCATCAACTACAAGGAGTAATCAACACTACTAGCAACCCACATGTACCAATCCGAGGTTTGGGTACAAAGATTGGATACAAGAGATGAACTAGGGTTTGAGAGGAGATGGTGCTGGTGAAGATGTTGATGAAGATAACCCTCCCCAAGATGGGAGAGTTGTTGGTGATGACGGCGGTGACGATTTCCCCCTCCCGGAGGGAAGTATCCCCGGCAGAACAGCTCCGCCGAAGCCCTAGATTGGTTCCGCCAAGGTTCCGCCTCGAGACGGCGGCGTCTGGTCCCGAAAGCCTCCTTATGATTTTTTCCAGGTCAAAACACCTCATATAGGAGAAGATGGGCATCGGGGGGCACCAGGTGGCCCACGAGGTAGGGGGGCGCGCTCAGGGGGAGGGGGCGCGCCCCCCACCCTCGTGGATAGGTGGTGGCCCCCCTGGTGAATCTCTTTCACCAGATATTTTTTATATTTTCTGAAACGGTGTCTCGTGGAGTTTCAGAGCTTTTTGAGTTGTTCAGAATAGGTTTCCAATGTTTGCTCTTTTTCCAGCCCAGAATTCCAGCTGCCGACATTCTCCTTCTTCATGTAAACCTTGTAAAATAAGAGAGAAAAAGCATAAGTATTGTGACATAACGTGTAATAACAGCCCATAGTGCAATAAATATCAACATAAAAGCATGATGCAAAATGGACGTATGAGATACCGACTCAGCAGGCACGTTAGAACTTGATTGCCCCTGACCCCGTGAGGACCTACTCTTTAATGATGCCTCCTCAATCCTGCGGTAAGCTTCTTCAAGGGATGGCGAAATCTCCTCAGGGGTGGTTGCAAGGATCAAACAGTGGGTTAGCATACTTGGAAGCACAACAAGTTATTGTGGAAAAATTGGTGTAGGATATGAAATGTAGGTGCAAAAAAATGAGTTGCCATGTGAAGGCAACTACAGTTGCCATGTGTAGTGCACTGTAGTTGCCATGTGGAAACAACTCCAGTTGCCATGTGTAGTGCACCGTAGTTGCCATGTGGAAGCAACTGCAGTTGCCAAGCACATTGAACTGAAGTTGCCATGTTGCAGCAACTCCACTTGCCATGTGCTTAGCGAATGGAATTGCAACATGGCAACAAATGTGGGTGCCATGTTGGAGCAACTCCAGTTGCCATGTACATCAGACGAGGTTTGCCATCACCAGTGAGAAACTAAAAAAAAGCTTGTGACAAACGTCAGACACAAAAAATGTACCTTGCACTATCGGCTTTGCAAACTTCACAGCCTTCCTGCCATCAGCCATTGGTTGCGCCATCATTGGGGCCATGCCTGCCGGGAAAGTAAATGCGACTGGCATAGGATCTTGCACCCACTGGTTCATCTTGACTGCGATCGATGCCAAGGCTACAGCTCGGTGGGGTGAAGGCCATTGGGTGCCTCTCCTACCTACCATCCGGATTGCGAGAAAGTTGCTTCGCAGAATCCATGGGTGACATATCAACAAACATTTCTGCCTCATCTGCTTCAGTGTCATCAGGCTTATTACTAGGGCGGTGCGTGTTGCTAGCGGTGTCAACCGCAGCTTTCTTGGCAATCTTCTTGTTTGGGCTGTATGGGACACCAATGCTGTCTGGGAGCTTAGAAGTGCGAAGATTTAACCTGGGGATCTCCACGACAGGTACTGGCGCAGTTTGCTCCGGACGTTCAGCTCCGTCTGTCATGCCCGGCTTGCCACCTACGTCGGTTGTACTATGGACTTCCATTTTCTCCATAACATTGCTTTTGGCAGATGGCGGGAACAGTGTGGAGGCAGGCACGTAACCAGAGTCATCTCTGCTGCTCCTAGCTACAGCTGGTGCATTGGGTATGTCTGCAGATTGCTTGCGGGGGCTACGCCACCTAGGTGGAAGACCAGCTCGCGCAACGGTCACCGTATCAACCTTTGGACCACCAGAAGCTGGAGCTGTTGTGCCGAGAGTGTCACCTATGGGTGGCATCTCATTCTGAATTGTCACCACAGCCCCTTCTTTTGTAGACGCATAAGTGCCACCAGCCACACGCTTGGAACCCGTATCATATGAGCCCCCTGGTGAATCTTCCTTACTGAGGTTGTTATGGGGAGCGTCGACTTCAACAATTGCTGATCGGGTGGCATGGGTCACAGCAGCATCCTTCATTGCCAGTAGAGTGGGTAATATCTCAGCAGTCCTGGCAGATACAGACCTGTCACTCCCAGATGTACGTATGCCTGTTGTTGTAGTCTGCACATCTGCAACCGGCAGAGATCGTCGGCCGCTTGCGTTAGAGCTCGTGGGAACAGTGGACGGTGCATCATCAATTTTCTCAACTGGCGCCTCCTGAACATTTGAGTTGCCACATGTCGACATCTTTGAATGAATGCGTTCGAGTGGGTCTCTAGTGTTCTGCGTGGTCACGCGTGTAGTAGTCTTCTTCACCCTGCAAGCAAAGCACATGAAGAGTATAAAAATTTGAACAGAATAGTTGCCATGGTAGCCATATTAAAAATGAAAAAATGTGTGATGTGCCAGAGCTTCCATTTGAGAGAAAGGTATGGATGAGCACAAAAGACAATGTAGGGGAGGGGGTGGAATCCAGAGGAAAGCTGTTAGTTGCCATATAAGTGGAGTAAGAATTTCCATGTGGCCTAGTTAGCAATTGCCATGCAAAAGAAGCAGGAGTTTCCATGCAACACAAAGTATATCATGAGAAAATAGCAGTTGCCATGTGGGACTGATGGCAGTAGCCCATGTGGCAAGCTGGACAGCTACAATGAAAAGTAGACGGGTAGTTGCCGCATAGATGTATCAACTAAAAAAGTTGTGTACGATCTAGAATGCATCAAGCAAAAAAAATAACACTATGCCAGTTAAAAACAGGGAGAACCTACTTCTTGACTGTCTTCCTCAAGTCTTGCAGTACAACAGGGTCCCCGGTGTTGGACGTTGACGTACAAGGAGACGACCTAGTGGAAGTGGTGTCACCAGCAGTGGGATCACCCTTGTTCAATCGGGCAGAAGCGTGGGTTGGCGTTGGTGCTTGCTTCTTGTTAACTACTCGTCCACCAGCTGTCGCCTCACTGCACATAGAAAAAATGGCAAAAAATGATACCAAGTGTGAGACACATAAATAATGCCGCACTTAGCAAACAAAGGAAAAAGGGGCGGTCTGTTAAAAAGGAGAGACAAACAAAACACTAAATAGATGTCGAACCTCCTCCTAGCAGTTATGGGATCGGTCCTAGACCTCTTGCCAACAGAGTCATGCCCAACATCCTCTGGAGCCCTGCCCCTCTTTGAGGGCGACACCCCCTTGTCTCTCGCAGCTGTCTGTTGAATGACTTTCTCCGGTGGGGGGACATCTGGTGCAGCCTTGTCCTTCTTACCACCTGCACGAACTTCAACATGTTCATCATCGTTGGTTTCATCTTGCATATTCTCCATGTCATCATCATCGTCCTTATTGAGACCAGCATCTCCATATAGTTCATCTTGCGTGTCGGGGAGCTCCTGGGAGCTGTTGTAGTCATACCGGCCACGGCAACCAGTCGGCCGATGTGTACGTTCTCCAACAAATGGTGTGAACTGCCTCGCAACCGCGTCACTGTCAGAGCCATTAAGTGTCGCCCAACCCTCAACCAACTTCCCAAGCAAGATGGTCATGCTAGAAGCAAACTGCCCAACTACATGCTCAACAGGTGCCCTCGCCTGACCAGAAAACAAAAAGTAGCAATAACCAAGCATATTAGAGTCGTGTGTGTAGGAACAAATAAACCGAAACAATCATGAGATATATCAAAAAAAGAGAAAAATAATTTCAGAAAACAAAATAAACATCCTTCATTACCTCAGCAGGACAAGATGGAGCTGAATGCACATCCATCCACTTGCCAAAGTTTTGAGGCCCACCAAACACACTGTAGTCTATAGCATGCTTGGCCATCAGCTGGAAAATCAGCAAAAACAACTAAGATGTAAGAGAGAAAATAAGGAACAATGACCAACAATTCATGTATTGCAAAAAAGATGGAGAAAAATAAGAAGTTTCAACACGGATGGCGGAGTTGCCGTGTGGGGTCAGACATGGGTGCCATGCGCACACAGACATGGCTAACAAGGTATTCATCTCTTGTTAGCCACAGATGGTTGCCGTATGGGGATTTTTTTCATATGGTATGCAGTATCGAAATTGAAGAATGCCGTGCAAGAAAGGACGTAGAACTAACCTGTAGTTTCCCATATTTCATATCAGTTATCTTGTGTGCGGCAAGCACAACCTTGACAGCATTGTACGTCCATGCAGAGACAGCAAACTTATGTGGATGCGGCGGGCCTCCTATCTCAGTAAAGTCAACGGTGGACAAATCAAGACAATCGACGTAGATGAGCTAGTATACACAATGAAAAAGAAAAATATGTCAGTCGTCATCATGCTATGTTGAAAAAGAAGCTAATGTAGAGTCATTGAGTCATCAAGTTGAAAGGTAATGAAGGGAAAAAGATTTGCCGTCTATCTGTGCTAGTTGCCATCAGGCTGTGCTGGTAGTTGCCACCTTGTTATGCTAATAGTTGCCACAAGCTCAACATCATGGTTGCCATGCACATTGTACAAAAAGTGAGTGGATGTATGAAATGAACACTTTTTTTGTGTCTTGTTGAAAAATGCTATTGCCTTGTAGGCAGCAACAAATTGATGCCATGGATCAAACAGAAGTCACTTTCTCATGCAAACAATTCACATAAATAATGAAAAAAGGGGTTGCCGTGCGTGATCTTGTACGGTTCACACTTATCAACAGCTGACATGTTGATTTTGGGAAAACATTCAACCGTGGTAAGAGTATTTGCAAAGTAGTATGGAAAAAATACCATTAAGTGCATGTGACATCCCTTCTGGTACATCTTGTTTGAGAATGCATCATGCAGGAAGTCTGCGATGAATTTACACCAATTCATGTTCTACACGTCTTTCAGCTTCACCTGCACAACACAAAATTCAGGACAAAAAAGTTGCCGCATCAGCATTCAAATGAAAAGAATCAAAAAACTGACAGTGACTAGCTTCCAGATCACATCAGAATCGAAAGGTTGAAGAAAGAAAGAAGTAGAGAGAGAGAGCATTCACGAGGATGGGGAAGCACTTGTTGCTAGGGGGAAGAGATGTGGTAGGCGCAAAAACAACTGAGATCAGGTACATGAGGAGCTTCATCTTGAAAACCTCACCATGGGTTTTCATGCCCTCGAGCGAAGTTGCCAGCACAGTCGTATTCGGCATGGATGCCATCCGAGGAAACAAACGGGTGAACAAGGGTTCCTCGATCTTATTATTCACCTCGTACGGGACTTTGATTTCTCCACGGGGCACACCCAAAGTGCAGAACACGGATTCCTCGTCCAAAGGCAGTCTTCCACGTCTCGGAATCGCGAATTCCCTGGATGACGTGTCGTAAATCTCATCGAGCCAGTCACATACAGGGTTCACTAGGTTCATGCACCGAACATCCATCAGAGCATGCATCCCCATCTCACCAGCAGCTGCCTTCTGCTCATTAGTAAATCCCTTGGTCATTGTAGTTAGGCGTTCTTGTGAAGCTCTATTGCACTGACGTTTCTTCTTCTGCATAACAGACAAATGATCATTTGTTGCCATGTTTTCAGTATCATGAAAATTTAGTTCCTAACAGACGATTGCAAACTTAATGTGACATTCAAACATATGGGGGGTGGAAAGTTACATCATCACCGTCTTTTGTGCATCCAGTTGCGCGATTCTGTTGCGGTAACTCCATAAAATCATCATCATCGACTTGATGGTCGCCGCGAGCCATTGTGCTGAGGTAAGAACAAAACAAAATGTCAGGGTGAAATGAACTTATGAAGGAAGCAGTTGCCACCTAATATAATGTACTTGCCACATGGGCTCAAATGAAAGTGGCAAAAAGATTTGGCAATTTCATATGAACACCCACACTTAAACTTCCTGCACTGATCGCAAATAGCATTTCAAGGCAATACATAACTAACAACTAGAAAAACGTTGGCTCAATCGCAAGCAAAACCCGGATGTGGCTGCGGACAGGCCAAGCCACACCGGCATGACTGCCATCGCAGCGGCGACGAAACTACGCAATGCCACCCTGAACGGCAAGTACGAGACTCCACCGCTGACGGGAACACCGGAGCACCGCGAATCCGCCGGAATCTCGATGAATCTCAAGCGGAAAATTGACCACAAAGGGGAGGGGGAAAGGCAACGCAAGGAATGTGTGCGTGCGAAGGAGGATTACCTTCAATCTGCCGGCACTCCGGTGAAAACGCTCCGGTCCGGCGAGCCCCACCGACGGCCGCAAATGTCGTCGACTCTTCCGCCTCCGCCGCCGCCTTCTCCTATTGGCTTCTCCTCCAATCGACTGAACTGCTATGGATGGTGAGTTGGGTGAGTAATTAAGTGGAGCGATTAAATGGACCCACGAGGGGAGGGGGACGAAGTGCGAGACGTAGTTGACGGCAACCGCAGTCGGGCGTGGCGTACGGGCGCCACGACAGTTCCACCGCACGCCCCCGACTAGCAACCGTAGCCCACGGAGAGGAAACCGGCGTGCAGGCGAACTCTCTCACACGCCACACACGCGAGATGTCCTACGTGGCACACAAAATCACCCATTTCGTGCCAAGATTCGTGCATAAGTGACTGGACGGCGATGGAGGCGTGTGGGTGAGTTGGCTAACGCCCACACGTGTGGGCGTTAGTGTTTTTGATGATAAAAGATGCCCACCTTTTTGTGGTTGCCATTCTAATTTTTGTAACATATGGCAACTATGTAGTCATTTTCATTTTAAACTAGTTGATGCAGTGTTCTTCGACACATGGCAACTGGTATTTGAACATTGCCATCACTATATTTTTGCTGTTCTGTTTACCTACTAGAATGGCAAATGCATGTTTGTCTGTGTGTGTACTGGTGGCAAGTAAATCTTTGTCCCAAGTTAAATTAGTTGCCATGGTGTTTGTCGGCATACGACAACATGATATTCGAGCGTGTATGTTTACTTTCTTGCCATTTTGTTTCCCTAACAGATGTCAACTCAATATCTGATTACAATACATTAGTTGCCATGGGGTTTGTTAGTACATGGCAAAGAATAACATATACCCACCTTTGTGGTTGTCATTCTGTTTTTGTAACATATGGCAACTATGTAGTTCATTTTTTGCAAATGTTCATACTTAAGCCTTGTTTGTCATCTTTTGAACCATGGCAATTTTCACTGCGATGTTGAAATTTATCAATTGCCAGGCATGTACCCTGTTTTATGAGTACCCACTAATGTGTATTTGCCGTCTGTTACAAAAACGGGAAGACGATGACGATGACTTCATGGACCCACCCCCACGGAACATTGTGGCTGGTGCCAATAAACCTGCGTAGGAGGTTGGTTTTTCTTTGCTTTGCCAAATAATTGCATCTCCAACCCCTCTATGTTGGTTGGCCGGATCTTGTAGCGACCCTCGTGGGTGATCTGAGGTGTATGTGGCACAAGCATTTTCGTTGTTTGTGTCTGAAGTTGAACCTCCTGCATGGCAATTGTAGCTGTTATTTCATCATGGCAAATGTAGTCATGCTTGCATGGCAACTGCAAGTAAGCAGTTATGGCAACTACACATTTATCAGTAATGGATACTACAGTTGCCACATAATGGCAGTATCCCTGCAAATATGATGGAAACTGCAGTTATCACAACATGGCAACTGTAATTATGCATACATGGCAACTTCTTATAACCAGTGATGTCAACTGAAACATGATCAATGATGGAAACTACAGTTGCCACATGATGGCAAGAGCAGTGAAACATGATGGAAAATGTAGTTACCACAGCATGGCAAATGTAGGTACCACATCATGGCAACTGAATTTGCCATAGCTTGGCAACTGCTAGACCATCACCACATGGCAATTCATTCTGAATACACAAGTTATTTTTGTCCCTTAACCATTCCTGGCTATTGTTGTTGCCTTGGAATTGAAAATGCATTCATTAACCATTTACTTTCTCCATTTTTATTCTCACCTGGATAATACGTTGATGGCAGGTCTCCCATTGTTAGCTGGTGCCATGCGCTACACCCAGTTGCTGCAAATGTCTTTTTTTAGTAAGTTTTCCTGTTTCATAATATGATGTTCTTTCTTCATACTTTACCTTGATTTGCATTCTCTTTCGTCCGATGTTGTTGTCCTAATTGTGAGGCACTCACATTTACTCCCGGTGCAGTTTGCCATGGGACCTCTGATGGCAAACTATAATTCCCTGCATATGTGTAGAACGAACATCATACATTTGCCATTATTTTGCTTTCAAACATGGCAAACTATCCTTTTTGCTCGATACGGAAACGGTCCCATGTCTCCATATTCTTGCAGTAGAGGTAGCAATAGCCCCGATGAAATGAAGTTGCTGTAGACATCCCATGGCGTCGGTTGCGGCTGTTGAAAAATGATACGTCTCCAACGTATCTATAATTTTTTATTGTTCCATGCTATTATTTATGATGTTTTGTATGTTTAATGGGATTTGTCATACACTTTTATATTATTTTTGGGACTAACCTATTAACCCAAAGGCCCAGTCCAGATTGCTGTTTTTTTGCCTGTTTCAGGGTTTTATAGAAAAGGGATATCAAACGGAGTCCAAATGGAATGAAACCTTCGGGAGAGATATTTTTGGAGAAAATCATGCACGGGAGACTTGAGAACCACGGAGTAGGGTTTACGTGGTGCCCACGAGGGTGGGGGGTGCAGCCCCCTAGGGAGTGCCCCCTACCTCGTGGGCCCCACGTATGGCCCCTGGTGCCCTCCTTCCTCCTATATATGCCTACGTACCCCGAAACCATCAGAACAACAGAGAAAACCCTAGTTCCACCGCCATAAGCTTCTGATCCCACGAGATCCCATCTGGGGGCCTGTTTCGGAGCTCTGCCGGAGGAGGGATCTACCACGGAGTGCTTCTACATCATCATCATCGCCTCACCATGAGTTGTGAGTAGTTTACCACATACCTTTGGGTCCATAGCTACTATCTAGATCACTTCTTCTCTCTCTTTGGATTTCAATACAAAGTTCTCCTCGGTCTTCGAGGAGATCTATTCGATGTAATCTCTTTTTGCTGTGTGTTTGTAGAGATCCGATGAATTGTGGGTTTATGATCAAGATTATCTATGAGAAATATTTGGTTATTCTCCGAACTCTTTATGTATGATTATAATATCCTTGCAAGTCTCTTCGAATTATTGGTTTGGTTTGGCCTACTAGATCTATAGTTCTTGCAATGGAAGAAGTGGTTGGCTTTGGGTTCAATCTTGCGGTGTCCTTTCCAAGTGACAGTAGGGGCAGCAAGGCACGTATTGTATTATTGTCATTGAGGATAAAAAGATGGGGTTTATATCACTAAGTTTGAGTTTATCCCTCTACATCATGTCATCTTGCTTAAGGCGTTACTTTGTTCTTATGAACTCAATACACTAGATGCATGCTGGATACCGGTCGATGTGTGGAGTAATAGTAGTAGATGCAGAATCGTTTCGGTCTACTTGTCTCGGACGTGATGCCTATATATAATGATCATGCCTAGATAGTTTCTTAATTATTCTCTTTTCTATCAATTGCTTGACGTGATGCAGAATCGTTTCGGTCTAATTATTCTCAATACACTAGAAGCCACTAAAGAACACTATGGCCCCCGGGTCTATTCTCAACATATCAATCTACAATCTACTTTACTTTTCCGCTTTTACTTTCTGTTCTTATAATCAAAAATACCAAAAATATCAAACTATCATCTCTATCAGATCTCACTTTCGTAAATGACTGTAAAGGGATTGACAACCCCTTATCGCGTTGGCTGCGAAGTTCTTATTTGTTTGTGCAGGTGCGAGCGACTCGCGCGTGGTCTCCTACTGGATTGAGACCTTGGTTCTCAAAAACCGAGGGAAATACTTACGCTACTATGCTGCATCACCCTTTCCTCTTCGAGGGAATACAACGCAAGCTCGAGAAGTAGCAAGAAGAATTTCTGGCGCCATTGCTGGGGAGGCTTACACAAAAGTCATATACCAAGTACCTATCACAAACCCTTATCCTTCGCATTACATTTTTTGCCTCTCGTTTTCCTCTCCCCTACTTCACCCTTGCCGTTTTATTTGCCCTTCTTCTGCCATGTGTTTATCATTCGCTTGCTTCTTGTTTGCTTGTGTGTGTTAGATTGCTTGCTTGTGACTATGGCTCAGAACAATACCAAATTGTGTGACTTCTCCAATACCAGCAATAATGATTTTATTAGCACTCTGATTGCTCCTATTACCGATGCTGAATCTTGTGAGATCAATGCTGCTTTGTTGAATCTTGTCATGAAAGATCAATTCTCCGGCCTTCCTCGTGAAGATGCCGCTACCCATCTAAACAACTTTGTTGATTTGTGTGATATGCAAAAGAAAAGGGATACAGACAATGATATTGTTAAATTGAAGTTATTTCCATTTTCACTTAGAGATCGTGCTAAAACTTGGTTTTCCTCTTTGCCTAGAAATAGTATTGATTCGTGGAATAAGTGCAAAGATGCTTTTATCTCTAAGTGTTTCCCTCTTGCTAAGATCATCTCTCTTAGAAACGATATTATGAATTTTAAGCAACTAGATCATGTTGCACAAGCTTGGGAGAGAATGAAGTTAATGATACATAATTGCTCTACACATGGTTTGAATCTATGGATGATTATTCAGAACTTTTATGCTGGCTTGAATTTTTCTTCTAGAAATCTTTTAGATTCGGCCGTGGGAGGCACTTTCATGGAAACTACCTTAGGAGAAGCTACCAAACTCCTAGATAATATTATGGTTAATTATTCTCAATGGCACACCGAAAGATCTACTAGTAAAAAAGTGCATGCTATTGAAGAAATTAGTGTTTTGAGTGGAAAGATGGATGAACTTATGAAATTATTTGCTGCTAAGAGTGCTTCTTCTGACCCTAATTATATGCCTTTGTCCACTTTGATTGAAAGTAACAATGAATCTTTGGATGTGAATTTTGTTGGTAGGAATAATTTTGGTAACAATCCTTATAGAGGGAACTTTAATCCTAGGCCTTTTCCTAGTAATTCCTCTAATAATTATCGTAATTCCGACAACAACTCTTATGGAAAGATGCCTTCTGAATTTGAAACTATGTTAAGGAGTTTATGATTTTGCAAAAGAATTTCAGTGCTATGCTTGAAGAAAAATTGCTGAAGATTGATGAGGTGGCAAGAAGTGTGGATAGAATTACTCTTGATGTTGATTCTTTGAAACTTAGATCTATCCCGCCTAAGCATGATATCAATGAGTCTCTCAAAGCCACGAGAATTTCCATTGAAGAATGCAAAGAAAGAACCGCTAGGATGCGTGCTAAAAGAGAGAATTATATAAAAGCGTGTTCTTCTAGTTATCATGAAAATAAAGATGAAGATCTGAAAGTTATTGATGTGTCTCCTATTAGATCCTTGTTTTCTAGTATAAATCTTGATGAAGATAGGATTGGAGATGATTCTACTTTAAGGTGTCCCATTTATTCGGAGTTTTTAGATCTTGATGCTAAAATTAGTAAAAGTTGGAGTGAAGCAATTAAAACTTTGCATAGTGATGAACCCACTACTTTGGATTTCAAGGGATTCAATTATGATAATTGCTCTTTGATTGATTGTATTTCCTTGTTGCAATCCGTACTAAATTCTCCGCATGCTTATAGTCAAAATAAAGCTTTCACTAAACACATAATTGATGCCTTGATGCAATCTTATGAAGAAAAACTTGAGTTAGAAGTTTCTATCCCTAGAAAGCTTTATGATGAGTGGGAACCTACTATCAAAATAAAAATTAAAGATCATGAATGCTTTGCTTTGTGTGATTTGGGTGCAAGTGTCTCCATTATCCCAAAAACTTTGTGTGATTTGCTAGGATTCCATGAGCTTGATGATTATTATTTGAATTTGCATCTTGCGGATTCCACTATTAAGAAACCTATGGGAATGATTAATGATGTTCTTATTGTTGCTAATAGGAATTATGTGCCCGTAGATTTCATTGTTCTTGATATAGATTGCAATCCTTCATGTCCTATTATTCTTGGTAGACCTTTCCTTAGAACGATTGGTGCAAATTGATATGAAGGAAGGAAATATTAGATTCCAAATTCCGTTAAGGAAAGGCATGGAACACTTTCCTAGAAAGAAAATCAAATTACCATATGAATCTATTATGAGAGCCACTTATGGATTGCCTTCCAAAGATAGCAATACCTAGATCTATCCATGTATCGTGCCTAGCTAGGGGCGTAAAATGATAGCGCTTGCTGGGAGGCAACCCAATTTTATATTATTTGTTTTTTCTTCTGTTTAGGAATAAATATTGCATCTAGCTTCTGTTTAGATGTGGTTTTGTGTTTTGTTTAGTGTTTGTGCCAAGTAGAACCTTTGGGAAGACTTGTGTGAAGTTTATGTGATCTTGCTGTGAAAAACAGAATCATTAGCGCTGGCTAGAATGGTCACCAGATTTTACTGGAGCGTGCTATTTAGTTGATCTTTTTGCAGTTGATTAATAGAAAAATTCCTCACATTTACCAATTTAGTTTGAATTTTTTGGAGTTACAGAAGTATGCGAAACCTGCAGATTACTAAAGACTGTTCTGTTTTTGACAGATTCTGTTTTTCGTGTGTTGCTTGCTTATTTCAATGCATCTATGAGTAGTATTGGGAAGTATAAGCCATAGAGAAGTTGGAATACAGTAGGTTTAACACCAATATAAACAAAGAATGAATTCATTGCAGTACCTTTGAGTAGTGGTTTGCTTTCTTATACTAACGGAGTTCACGAGAATTTTGTCTAAGTTTTGTGTTGTGAAGTTTTGAAGTTTTGAGTATTGCTTTGATGGACTATGGAACAAAGAGTAGCAAGGGCCTACGCTTGGGGATGCACAAGGCACCCCAAGTAAAATTCAAGGACAACCAAAAGCCTAAGCTTGGGGATGCCCCGGGAAGGCATCCCCTCTTTCGTCTTCATCCATCGGTAACTATACTCGGAGCTATATTTTTATTCACCAAATGATATGTGTTTTACTTGGAGCGTCTTGTATAATTTGAGTCTTTGCTTGTTAGTTTGCCACAATTATACTTGCTAGACACACCTATTTGAGAGAGTTAAATATGGCCTAGGAATTGTTAGAACACTCTATGTGCTTCACTTATATCTTTTGAGTTGAATAGTTTTTGCTCTAGTGCTTCACTTATATCTTTTAGAGCACGGTGGTGATAATATTTTGAAGAAATTGTTGATCTCTCATGCTTCACTTATATCCATTTTAGAGTCTATTAAAACAGCATGGTAATGTGCTTAGGCTATAAAACTAGTCTTCACATGATAGACATCCAATATCAATGTAGTAAAAACTCTCACACTAAGTGCATTGAATATGATGAGAAGTTGGATGCTTGATAATTTTTTTAAGATATGAGGATAGTGATATTAGAGTCATCCTAGTGGAGTTATTATGAAATTGAGAAATTCTTGTGTTAAAGTTAGTGATTCCCGTAGCATGCACATATGGTGAATCGCTATGTGACGAAGTTAGAGCATCATGTATTTGTAAGATGTCAACCTTTGTGTGGAGGTCGGGGGCGCGCGATGGTTAACTCCTACCAATCTCCCCCCTAGGAGCATGCGTTGATTGCTTTGTTCTGATGAATCGTAATTTTTTGCAATAAGTTTATGAGTACTTATGACTAATGTTGAGCCCATGGATTGTACGCACTCTCACCCTTCCACCATGGCTAGCCTTTCTTGTACCGCGCAACTTTCGCCGGTACCATACACCCACTATATATCCTTCCTCAAAACAGCCACCATATATATATTCCTCAAAACATCCACCATACATACCTATCATGGCATTTCCATAGCCATTCCGAGATATATTGCCATGCAACTTTCCACAGTTCCGTTCATATGACAGGCATCATATTGTCATATTGCCATGCATGATCATGTAGTTGACATCGTATTTGTGGAAAAGCCACCATGCATAATTTTTCATACATGTCACTCTTGATTCATTGCACATCCCAGTACACCGCCGGAGGCATTCACGTATAGTCATACTTGTTCTAGTATCAAGTTGTAATATCGAGTTGTAAATCAATAAAAGTGTGATGATCATCATAATTAGAGCATTGTCCCATGTGAGAAAAGGCCAATAAAAAAGAGATGGCCCAAAAAAATAGAGAGGGGCTAAAAAAAGAGAGAGAAAGCCCCTCCAAAAAAAGCGAGTGAAAAGAGAGAAGGGACAATTGCTACTATCTTTTTCCACACTTGTGCTTCAAACTAGCACCATGTTCTTCATGATAGAGAGTCTCATGTTTAGTCACTTTCATATACTAGTGGGAATTTTCATTATAGAACTTGGCTTGTATATTCCAATGATGGGCTTCCTCAAATGCCCTAGGTCTTCATGAGCAAGCAAGTTGGATGCACCCCCACTAGTTTCTTTTGTTGAGCTTTCACACATTTCTAGCTCTAGTGCATCAGTTGCATGGCAATCCCTACTCACTCACATTGATATCTATAGATGGGCATCTCCATAGCCCGTTCATACACCTAGTTGATGTGAGACTATCTCCCTCCTTTTTGTCTCCTCCACAACCACCTCTCTATTCCACCCATAGTGCTATGTCCATGGCTCACGCTCATGCATTGTGTGAAAGTTGAAAGGTTTGAAAGAATGGAGTATGAAAACAAGTGCTTGGCTGAAATTGGGGTTGTGCATGATATGAATATTTTGTGTGATGAAGAGGGAGCATAGCCAGACTGTATGATTTTGCAGGGATAACTTTCTTTAACCATAGTATTTTGAGAAGACATGATTGCTTTGTTAGTATGCTTGAAGTATTACTATTTCTTATGTCAATATAGCCTTTTGTCTTGAATCTTTCAGATCTTAACATTCATGCCACAATTAAGAGAATTACATTCAAAAACTATGTTGGTTAGCATTCCACATCAAAAATTCTATTTTTATCATTTACCTACTCGAGGACGAGCAGGATTTAAGCTTGGGGATGCTTGATACGTCTCCAACGTATCTATAATTTTTGATTGTTCCATGCTATTATTTATGATGTTTTGGATGTTTAATGGGCTTTGTCATACACTTTTACATTATTTTTGGAACTAACCTATTAACCCAAAGGCCCAGTCCAGATTGCTGGTTTTTGCCTTTTTCAGGGTTTTACAGAAAAGGGATATCAAACGGAGTCCAAACGGAATGACACCTTCGGGAGAGATATTTTTGGAGAAAATCATGCACGGGAGACTTGAGAACCACGAACTAGGGTTTACGTGGTGCCCACGAGGGTGGGGGGCGCCCCCCCCCCCCCCCCC
>LR738711.1:776715381-776778267 GCA_902687465.1 Secale cereale
CCCCCCCCCCCCTAGGACGCACCCCTGCCTCGTGGGCCCCACGTATGGCCCCCGGTGCCCTCCGTCCTCCTATATATGCCTATGTACCCCGAAACCATCAGAACAACAGAGAAAACCCTAGTTCCACCACCGTAACCTTCTGTTCCCGTGAGAGCCCATCTTGGGGCCTGTTCCGGAGCTCCGCCGGAGGAGGGATCTACCACGGAGTGCTTCTACATCATCATCATCGCCTCACCATGAGCTGTGAGTAGTTTACCACAGACCTTCGGGTCCATAACTAGTATCTAGATGACCTCTTCTCTCTCTTTGGATCTCAATACAAAGTTCTCCTCGGTCTTCGAGGAGATCTATTCGATGTAATCTCTTTTTGCGATGTGTTTGTCGAGATCCGATGAATTGTGGGTTTATGATCAAGATTATCTATGAGAAATATTTGGTTCTTCTGTGAACTCTTTATGTATGATTATAATATCCTTGCAAGTATCTTCGAATTATTGGTTTGGTTTGGCCTACTAGATCTGTAGTTCTTGCAATGGGAGAAGTGCTTGGCTTTGGGTTCAATATTGCGGTGTCCTTTCCCAGTGACAGTAGGGGCAGCAAGGCACGTATTGTACTGTTGCCATCGAGGATAAAAAGATGGGGTTTATATCACTAAGTTTGAGTTTATCCCTCTACATCATGTCATCTTGCTTAAGGCGTTACTCTGTTCTTATGAACTCAATACACTAGATGCATGCTGGATAGCGGTCGATGTGTGGAGTAATAGTAGTAGATGCAGAATCGATTCGTTCTACTTGTCTCGGACGTGATGCCTATATATAATGATCATGCCTAGATAGTCTCATAATTATTCGCTTTTCTATCAATTGCTTGACAGTAATTTGTTTACCCGTCGTAGAATATCGCTATCATGAGAGAAGCCACTAGAGAACAATATGGCCCCCGGGTCTATTCTCAACATATCAATCTACAATCTACTTTAATTTTCCGCTTTTACTTTCTGTTCTTATAATCAAAAATACCAAAAATATCAAACTATCATCTCTATCAGATCTTACTTTCGTAAGTGACCGTAAAGGGATTGACAAACTCTTATCACGTTGGCTGCAAAGTTCTTATTTGTTTGCGCAGGTGCGAGGGACTCGCACGTGGTCTCCTACTGGATTGATACCTTGGTTCTCAAAAACTGAGGGAAATACTTACGCTACTGCGCTGCATCACCCTTTCCTCTTCGAGGGAATACAACGCAAGCTCGAGAAGTAGGAAAAAACCAAGGATTTGAACCTTCGCCTGGTTCTATCCTTCCTTTTTGTTTGTCCCCAAAACCTAGATGCATAATGAACAGATAGTTGTTGTGTTAGTTTGCATTCTACCTTGCATATCCTATCTTTAATGAGCATCACAAATAAATGTAGCATCCGATTTTCACATGCCAAACTGATTTTGGGTGGCAATTGGCTGCTTGATGGCAAATTCAGCGAGACTCATGAGGCAAATACTGTTGGAACCACATGGGAGATCATGTGGTCCAAGGCGACAACTATTTTTTGCCATTCAAATACATGCCCAGTGTTTCTCCCAGAGCAATCCACTTGAATTTCACTAGTTGGCAACTTCTGTTGGAACCACATGGACGATTAGGTGATGGAAAACAACAACTAATTTTCCCATCTCTCCCATATCTACCAACACACCCAACTGCCATATATCCCAGCAGATCTGGGAGAAATCTGGATGAATCCGGATGGCAATTCTGCCTTTTAGAGACAACAATCACCCCTTCGATATCAATTCATGCGTTAGGCATGGAAATTCACCAGATCCCAGATTTTTGAACCCTACTGAGATGTGGGATGAGAGGGTAGAGACGAAAGAGTGAGGGCGGCAACTGTAGGACGTATCTACAAAAACGGGTTCGTTGACGTGTTCTTGGTCTACGATTTTGGCGTAGTCAACCTTGATGCCATGGCGATTTGGGTGCAGATCGTCGGAGGGGAACGGGACGAGCGGGGGCAGGGGTAGATGAAGGAGTTGGAGGAGGGGTTAGGCGAGGTTTGCGGGCAGGCGCTTTTGGGGCAGTTGACAAACGTGCGGGCATTGGCAATTGCTGCCGCACGGTGGTGTGCGGGCCACGTAGGTGGCTGCCCTATTGTTCGGGCGCTGGCAGCTGCGCCCGCATGGGGGTGTGTGGGCTGGCAAATGTTGTTGCCGAACAAATCGTGCGGCACTAACCCTTACAGCCCACACGTGTGGCAGTTATCGGCGTCTAAAAAGAAAGAAAGGAAGTCTTTTGGATTTGGGAAACGATTAACACCAGCCGTGTTAGAATAATCCTTGTTTCATAGTCAATCAATGGAGGACTAAACAATCACACAAGACATGAGTGAATTGCAACTACGGCCCTTGTAGTCGCTGGTTTGGTCCAAAACAGTCCTTAGAGCTTGCGTGTTGCCTCGCTATGGTCCCAAAACTTGCCAATATGGTTCATCGACGGTCCTCAGGCGGGTCCCATGTACTCCCTATGAACTAAAACCAAGACGAGTAAATCGAAACGGAGGGAGTACGTATCATCTTTGTTAGTAGAATGTACGTATCATCTAGTATGCATCTAGCCACGGCAGCACAGGCCGAGGCGAGCCAAATCAGTTTTTTACTCCATCTGGTCCTTTTTACTCCGCATATTAGATTTGTCTCAAGTCAAACTTTGCAAAGTTTGACCAAATTTATATTAAAAAATATCAACATCTACAATATCAAATATGTATACCACGAAACTACATTTCGTAATGAGTCTAACAATATTGGTTTGGCATGGTGAATGTTAATAGTTTTTTCTATAAGTTTGGTCAAAGTAAAAACTCTCTGACTTGAGATAAAACTTATATGCGGACTAAAAAGGACCGAAGGGAGTACAATGCGGCCATAGGATTGAGAAGAGTACTGCCCGCAATACATCCTCTAGGACTAGACATAAGCTGATTGTAACGTAACAAGGGCTGCGGCGGCTGGTTTTGATCGGAGGCGATCGACTATGGTGGCGAGGACATAGCCATCATGAGTCACCATCGGTAGCGATGGCTCCCGTACGCCAACATGATAGGTATCCCGTGCCCAAATATGGTATCTCTAAATATAAGGAGCACCATTCTTTTCAGATGTTTTTTTAAAATCCAAACTAAGGATTCTCATTGGAAATGCGGGCATTAGATGTTCTAGGGTCAATAGTTAGGAGCGAGGTTGCAGTTTCCTTTTCCTCAATAGAAGTGGAGTTTCCATTGTTCGATGGTTTTCCATTGCTAATACGTGATGAAATTGATAGTATATAATCACAGTCAAATAATGTCCCATTTGGGTTTTTCAGAACCATCATATCTGCTGCTTAGTTTGATTTTGGCCCATAGCTGATTTGGTTAAGTTTTAGACATATGATTATGTTGATTCGAGCCTTTGAACTATTCCGATCATAAGTTTAGTTCAACTTGTTACTGATTGGGTTAGGGTTTGGACACAGCGTAGGATTTCAGTACGTATGAACTAAAAATTTGTTTTTTCTTTGTTTGATAGGACATGAGGCTGGTCACTTCACTATAGAGTTCGTCCATGGTGGATTTTTCATGGGGACATGAGGCAAATAGGTCCTGTGTTAATGGCAAAAAGTATGCTATGATTATTGCGAAGCTTATGTAATGTGCACGATCATGTTTGATGATTTAATTGAGACACTATGCTATGAAAGGAGGGGAAGAATTATCACATACTTATAGTTGTTGTGTTTGCAAATCAATGAAGATGGTCTTCGGTAATGGACAACGACACAACATGTATCAGGGCAATGGTTAGTGAGGGACACATATTTCTCATGTTTTATCTTGCGCATGAGGATACCATTACCACAGATACATGGGATGATGTTATTCCAAACCCCAACACCCAAATTCCTGATGTTATCATCCCTATGAAGTGTGGCAGAGACCAGGAACACGAGAGTGTATTGGAGAAGAGTAATGTGTCATACAGTCATGTTGATGCGACTACAAAAGAAGGGACATGTATATGCAGAGGGAGAGAAAACAGAGGAAGAAGATGACATGAGTAGTGATGATGAATCATGTGACTTCAATTATGTTCCGTACTTAGTAGACAGTCACTATGATCAGGAGGATGGTGATGCAGGTTTGTTCATTGATAGGAAGCAGAATGATGTTGAGAAGGAATGCAAAGGGAAATACAACGAAGTTGTAGAAGATGACATTTCGAAAGATGATTAAACTGGAGCATCCAGATTCAGATGAAGAAGATATGAAATTCAGTTTCAAACATATATGAATGAGCCCAAGTTCCATTTGGACCAGATGTTTTCCCCCATTAATCAGTTGAGGAAGGCAGTTAGCTAGAGAGTACAACTGCACAGAGAGGTTGAATATAACATTTCTGAAGACTGACATAACTAGGCTTGGAGCCAAACGCAATGATGGATGTCCCTAATATTTCTATTCACCATATGACAACATGACACAATCAATTATGATCAAGACATTCAAAGATAAACACACTTGTTGCATGAAGTGGTAAGTAGAAGCTTTTACTGCCAGATATATAGCTCATAAGTATGAGGAGAAGACGAGAGAAGATGAGAAAATGGCACTGAAAGGTTTAGAGTCACTAGTGCGACAAGAGTGGAACATGAAAGTCAAGAGGGAAAAGCTTGGGAGAGCTATAAAATTGCACACAACATAATATATGGGGATGAAATTGCACAATACAACACGTTATGGGACTATGGGCATGAGTTGAGGAGATCCAATGCAGGCAGCACTTTGCTGAGCTTGCCAATGATGGTCAGTTTAGGAAATGTTATTTCACGTTTGATGCATGCAAGAGGGGGTTTCTATCTATTTGTAGGCCAATGCTCATTCTTGATATAACCCATTTGAAGACCCAAATTGGAGGCATTCTATGGACAACTATTGTAATGGACCCCAATGATTGCATCTTTCCAATAGTTTTTGGTGTTGTCGAAGTTGGGTATACAAAATTTTGGAGGTGGTTCTTGACTGCTTTGAAATTGGACTTGGGCAATGTGAACACATATCGATGGAGCGTTATGTCAGACAAGGAGTATTTTATTAATGTTCACATAATTTTTACTGTTATAATCATTATGTATTTTTACATTGCTTTACCTCAATTAGGCATTAATAAGGCTGTTAAGGAATTGTTTAGTGACTCGGAGCATAGATTTTGTGTTAGACATTTTTGGCAGAATTTCACAAAAAACTTCAAAGGTGAAATCTTAAAGAACCAACTGTGGAGATGTGCAAGAAGTACTACCACATGTCAATTTAGGGTTAGCATGTATCAGATGCTGATTTTAAATAAAGAAGCTCATGACTGGTTGGATGAGTTAGATCCGAGAACATGGGTCAGAGCTTATCAGAGTGAATTCCCTAGGTGTGATGTGCTATTGAATACTAATTGTGAGGTGTTCAATAAGTACAGCTTAGAAGCAAGAGAAATGCCCTTCCTAAGCATGGTACAAGCAATAAAGGGGCGGATAATGACGAGAGTTTATTCCAAGAAGGAAGAAGCATGGAAGTGGCATGTCACTATACATCAAAAAATTAGGGAAATACTTCAACGGCATGTGGAAGCTGCTAACACATGGACTGCTGACCCGGCCAGACTTGGGATATTCCAGGTTAATGACAAAGGTGTAGGCTTTGAAGTGGCCATCAGGTTGAGGACTTGCAGCTGCATGAGATGGGATTTGACCGAAATTCCATGTTGTCATGGAGTGGCTGCTCGCAGGCATGCCAAAATACCTCCTGAAGAAATGGTGCACTCATGCTACTCCATTCTAGCAGATTTGAAAGCATATGAGCATATTATCATGTCATGCAAAGATGTGGTTGAGTGGCAGAGGGTGTATGGCATAAAAATACTTCGCCCACCAATTCTGGAAAGGAAGCGAAGGAGAAAGAAAATGGGGATGCAGCAACTAGAAGAGAAAGAAATCAGGGCGGGGAGAAAAATGGGTAGATGAGGGGCTGTTATCCGTTGCAGCTAGTTTGGTGTTGCATGTCACAGTATTGTAGGATGCAATGATTTGAAGCTTGGTTTGAAACCAACGCAAAAGGGGAAGGTAGTTAGAGCAGAGCCACCAGTTTCTTCTAACTTAGAAAATGAGGATCCTATCCTAAATAGGTAATAAATCTAATAATGTTTGTCATTTACCATTTATTTAATTAATAGCTTCTGTCATTTCCTATATATTTAAATGCATTTCAAGTGCCATTATCAATATAGGAGCAAAATATGCAAACCATGGGTGTGAGTCAACCAGAACATATATATGAAGTAGAGGTCATTTCTACATTGATTGATGAGGTTTGTTTGTATGTTCTTTCTAGTGTCTTTTCCGAAATATTTATCTATGACACAAGCATTGTTCAAATCCAATATTTAACAATTCAGACATAGTCAAGCCTGAGACTGAGTGTGGAGCCAACTACTTCACCAAAAATGCTTACATTCAAGGAAATGTCGAAATGCACCCCAGTGCATGAGACAACTGTCATAGTCCATGGAATTGTTTATAGGAAGAGAGAGGTGTTAGCTTTGTCCAAATTGAAAGCAACTGCTGAGAGAAGGTAGGTTGTGGATCAAGCCAAATTTGAAACAACAATGGTTTAAGGAAGAAGATAACAAACTAATGCTAGCAGTTGAGCCTAGAAAGCAAGAGCTACAAGAGAAAAAAAGGCCAAGCTCTTGAAGAGAGAGAAAACAATTTTGAAGGAAAAAAAGAGTTGATGAAGATAATTAAAGGAAAGCTAACGAGGAGAAAATGAACACCATATGCACGTCCTTCTTTTGCTCCCTGTATCTCTCGATAAGTTGTCATACCAAGAAAATAGCTTCCATGGTCGACCTACTAGGCATGAAACCAAACTAATTTTTTTTTCATGCTTGTCATTCTTCTTAAGTGTAACTCAATGACTCTATCCCATGGATTCATTGTATGGCTCATCAACTTAATTCCATGGTAATTAGTAAAACTCTGAACACCCCCTTGTTCTTATTGATTGATACTAATATACTCTGTCTCCATTCCTCTGACATCTTGTTTACCCAAAAATGAGGTTGAAAAGTTTGGTTAGTCATACTATCACTATGTCCCCGAGGCCTCTCCACACCTCAATGGGCATATAGTCAAGGACCATCGTGTTGCTTCCTTTCATCGTTTTTAAAGCCTATTTGACCACAAACTCATGGATTTGCCGCACAAAAAACCTGCTAGTATCATCAAAAGAGTTGCCCAGTTCAGTGGTAGAGCTCTAATTCTCCCCATTGGACAACTTGTCGAAGTACTCCTTCCATCTATGCATAATCTTCTCGTCCTTCACCAGGAGCTGGTCTGCTTTGTCCTTGATGCATTTGACTTGGTCAACATTCCTCGTCTTCCTCTCTCGGATCTTGGTCATCTTATAGATGTTCCTTTCACCTTCCTTCATTTCTAACCGCAGGTATATGTACTCATACGCCTGGCCCCTTGTTTCACTCATAACTCACTTTGCGTCCTTGTTTGCCATATTGTACTTCTCTATGTTATCTGTACTCCTATCCATGTATAGGAGCCTTCTGGACACCATCATTCTGTTGGGGATTGTTGCAGAAATTAAAAAAATTCTATGCATCACCAAGATCAATCTATGGAGTGACTAGCAACGAGAGAGGGGAGTGCATCTTCATACCTTCAAAGATCGCGATGCGGAAGCGTTGCAAGAATGCGGTTGGTGGAGTCGTACCTGAAGCGATTCAGATCACGGCCGAATCCGATCTAAGCGCCGAACAACGGCGCCTCCGCGTTTAACACACGTACAGCCCGGTGATGTCTCTCACACCTTGATCCAACAAGGAGAGAGGGAGAGGTTGGGGAAGACTCCGTCCAGCAGCAACACGATGGCGTGGTGGTGGAGGAGCATGGTACTCCGACAGGGCTTTGCCAAGCACCGCGGATGGAGAGGAGGAGTTGGGACGGGGAGGGCTGCGCCAGGTATATGGAGTGCGGCTGCCCTGCCACCTCCCCACTATATATAGGGGCCAGGGAGAGGGGGGCCGGCCCCCTTAGATCCAATCTAGGGGGGAGCGGTCAGGGAAGGGGGCTTGCCCCCCAAGCCAAGGGGGCCGCCCCCCCTTAGGGTTTCCCCCAATCCTAGGCGCATGGGCCCTAGGGAGGGAAGGCACCCAACCCACTTAGGGGATGGTTCCCTTCCACATACAGCCCATAGGGCCCTCCGGGGCAGGTGGACCCTCCCGGTGGATCCCCGGAACCCCTTTGTTGGCCCCGGTACAATACCGGCATACTCCTGAACACTTTTGGTGACCGTATGATGACTTACCATACATAAATCTTTACCTCCGGACCATTCTGGAACTCCTTGTGACGTCCGGGATCTCATCCGAGACTCCGAACAACATTCAGTAACCACGTACATACATTCCCTATAACCCCAGCATCATCGAACCTTTAGTGTGTAGACCCTACGGGTTCGGGAACCATGCAGACATGACCGAGACATCTCTCTGGCCAATAACCAACAGCGGGATCTGGATACCCATGTTGGCTCCCACATGTTCCATGATGATCTTATCGGATGAACCAAGATGTCAAGGATTCAATCAATCGCATATACAATTCCCTTTGTCTACCGGTATAGTACTTGCCCGAGATTCGATCGTCGGTATCTCTATACCTTGTTCAATCTCGTTATTGGCAAGTATCTTTACTCGTTCCATAACACATCATCCCGTGACCAACTCCTTGGTGACATTGAGCTCATTATGATGATGTCTTACTGAGTGGGCCTAGAGATACCTCTCTGCCATACAGAGTGACAAATCCCAGTCTCGATTAGTACCAACCCAACAGATACTTTCGGGGATACCCGTAGTGCACCTTTATAGTCACCCAGTTAAGTTGTGACGTTTGGCACACCTAAAGCATTCCTACGGTATCCGGGAGTTGCACAATCTCATGGTCTAAGGAAAAGATACTTTACATTGGAAAAGCTTTAGCGGATGAACTACACGATCTTGTGCTACGCTTAGGATTGGGTCTTGACCATCACATCATTCTCCTATTGATGTGATCCCGTTATCAATGACATCCAATGTCCATGGTCATGAAACCATGACCATCTATTGATCAACGAGCTAGCCAACTAGAGGCTTACTAGGGACATATTATGGTCTATGTATTCACACATGTATTACGGTTTCCGGTTAACACAATTATATCATGAACAATAGATGATTATTATGAACAAGGAAATATAATAATAACCTTTTTATTATTGCCTCTAGAGCATATTTCCAACAGTCTCCCACTTGCACTAGAGTCAATAATCTAGTTACATTGTGATGAATCGAACACCCATAGAGTTCTAGTGTTGATCATGTTTTGCTCGTGGAAGAGGTTTAGTCAATGGATCTGCGACATTCAGATTCGTATGCACTTTACAAATATCTATGTCTCCATCTTGAATATAACCACGAATAGAGTTGAAGCGGCGCTTGATGTGCTTAGTCTTCTTGTGAAACCTGGGCTCCTTGTCAATGACAATAGCTCCAGTGTTGTCACGGAAGAGAGTCATCGGGCCCGACGCGCTTGGAATAACTCCTAGGCCGGTGATGAACTCCTTCATCCAGACTCCTTCCTGTGCTGCTTCGGAAGCAGCTATGTACTCCGCTTCACATGTAGATGCCGCCATGACGCTTTGCTTGCAACTGCACCAGCTGACTGTCCCTCCATTCAAAATATACACGTATCCGGTTTGTGACTTGGAGTCATCCGGATCTGTGTCGAAGCTAGCATCGACGTAACCCTTTACGACGAGCTCTTCGTCACCTCCATAAACGAGAAACATATCCTTAGTCCTTTTCAGGTACTTCAGGATGTTCTTGACCGCTGTCCAGTGTTCCACTTCGGGATCACTTTGGTACCTCCCCACCAAACTTATGTAAAGGTTCACATCAGGTCTGGTACACATCATGGCATACATAATAGAACCTATGGCTGAGGAATAGGGGATGACACTCATCTTTTCTCTATCTTCTGCCGTGGTCGGGCATTGAGCTGTGCTCAATCTCACACCTTGCAATACATGCAAGAACCCTTTCTTGGACTGATCCATATTGAACTTCTTCAATATCTTGTCAAGGTATGTGCTTTGTGAAAGACCAATGAGGCGTCTTGATCTATCTCTATAAATCTTGATGCCTAATATGTAATCAGCTTCTCCAAGGTTCTTCATTGAAAAACATTTATTCAAGTAGGCCTTTATGCTTTCTAAAAGTTCTATATCATTTCCCATCAACAATATGTCATCCACATATAATATGAGAAATGCTACAGAGCTCCCACTCACTTTCTTGAAAATACTGGCTTCTCCATAAGTCTATACGAACCCAAACACTTTGATCACTTCATCAAAGCGAATGTTCCAACTCCGAGATGCTTGCACCAACCCATAGATGGAGTGCTGGAGCTTGCATACCTTGTTAGCATTCTTAGGATCGACAAAACCTTCCGGTTGCATCATATACAATTCTTCCTTAAGGAAACCGTTAAGGAATGCCTTTTTGACATCCATTTGCCATATCTCATAATCATAGAATGCGGCAATTGCTAACATGATTCAGATGGACTTGAGGATCGCTACGGGAGAGAAAGTCTCATCGTAGTCAATTCCTTGAACTTGTCGATAACCCTTAGCGACAAGCCGAGCCTTATAGATGGTCACATTTCCATCCGCGTCAGTCTTCTTAAAGATCCATTTATTTTCTATGGCTTGTCGATCATCGGGCAAGTCAACCAAAGTCCATACTTCATTATCATACATGAATCCTACATCGGATTTCATGGCTTCAAGCCATTTGTTGGAAGGCCTGCCATCGCTTCTTCATTGTTCGAAGGTTCACCATTGTCTAACAACATGATTTCCAGGACAGGGTTGCCATACCCTCTGGTGTGGAACGTGTCCTTGTGGACCTACGAAGTTCAGTAGTAACTTGATCCGAAGTTTGATGAACATTATCATTAACTTCCTCTCTAGTTGGTGCAGGCACCACAGAAACATCTTCATGTGCTGCGCTACTTTCCAGTTCAAGAGTGGTTACAACCACCTCGTCAAGTTCTACTTTCCTCCCACTTACTTCTTTCGAGAGAAACTCTTTCTCCAGAAAGGATCCATTCTTGGCAACGAAGACCTTGCCTTCGGATCTGAGGTAGAAGGTATACCCAATAGTTTCCTTAGGGTAAGTGTGTAACATCCCAAACTTTCAATTTGGAATGTTATACATAGATCATATTTGCATTGCATGCTTTTTGCATATTTTTTTGTGGCGTTCCTCGAAATTCTAAGCAACTCAAGGACCTACGGAGAGAGTTGGAAATTTTACCGTTTTCGTATTTGAGTTCGCTCGAATACCGGTACGAGGACAGTGTGATTCTAATTATTTTTCTCTCCTAAAAATATTTCTAAATACAAAATATGAGCGGAGATAATATGACTTCTCCAAAATAACAGAAATATTGGAGGAAAAATGTTAAAATCACTTTTGGTATTTTTCTGGATTTATTTGCGAATTTATTTGCATAGAAAAAATGTGCGTTTTTCAAAATTGCATTTAGGTCCGGGAAAAATGTTCACTTTGTCCTAAATATTATTAGAGGACGGAGAAAATTTATTTCGGGAATTTTGGAGTCCGTTTAGTATTTCTTCCGTTAGTTTTTCTGCGCCAGGACTCTATTTAGAAAAAAAAAGGAATCGACTTAGACTCGTATATGGTTGGGACTCTCGGCTTTATAAGTGCCAGAGCCGGCCCGACACCGCAGCAAGCCAGCCCCGCTCCCTGCTCTTGCCCGAGCTACCGCCGCCCTTCGCGCCGCCGCCGCCGCCGCCGCACCCCGCCTCGCCGCCCGTCGCCCGCCGCCACCGCCACCGGATCCCGCCGGAGTTCGCGAGGTAGTTATCGGTCTTTTTATAAGAACCGATCGGTTTTCCGTAAAACCATAGATCTGTTTTTTTAATTAGATCAGTTCGGTTTTCCGTCGGTTTAGTTATTTAGCGGACGTTCGTCCGTACGTTCGTTTTAACGAACGGTTTTCGTCCGTTAGCCGCAGACAGCGAACGTTCGTTCATTAGCCTGTTCGTCCATTTTCTTTTTCGGGGTATTTATCCGCGATTATTCCGATCGCGATTTCTGGCCTCATCTTGTTTTTCGTTTTTCTTTTCGCTCGAGAGTCGGAATCAGGTGATTCAAAATCCCAGATCTTCGTCTCGACGCCCTCTTTATGTTTAATCAAATGGAACAAAGTTTTGGCTACTGTATAATTTGACTTTAGGCCAATTAGTAACCGGAGCTCGTTTCTTTCGCAGTTTGAGTTTCGTTGCTTCTTTCGAGTTGATTCTTTTTGCAAACCGGAGTTCTTAAGTTGAACTTTCTGGTTAGATCTCTTATTTAAGTTTTACCCGTGCATTAGTTAAGTACTTATTGTATGCTTGTTTGATTGCGATTGAGTACCCGGAGTGCGCCGCTTGCTATTTTGAGTCTCTAGGTTTTGGGGATCATCAGCAAGGCAAGTAACACTTTGATCATACTTTCCAATTACCCAGTTTTCATTGCATTAGTCAAACCCTCACACATTGCATGAGTAGGATCTATTAATTTGTGGGACTGGGAAGTAGATTGAGGTAGTACCTATTACCTGCATTACATTCAAACCTTTGGGAGTTACTTCTACGTATGCTGTTAGGACATGCTATGCTCGTAGACGTGGATTGGGTGAGTGAAATCCATGACAGATGTGAGTTTGTTAATTAATGGTTCAACTTAAGGTGGCAACATTAATACACATCTGGGTGGATTGAGGCATCTGGGTATTCCAGTGATTGCTTGTTTTTCTTTTGGACCGCCACCCAGAGTCAAAGGGATCATGAGATTATTCATACTAGAAACTTCCGTGTGCAGCCACAATGCTATTATGGGCTCTATCATAGTATGAGTAAGTCGTGCGAACTCTTACAGTGGTGGACTAGCAGATGTAGGGGATGTAGGTTGGTACGGTCCGCCCAATCGTAAGGTGCTAGCGCTTCTGAAAGACTATGTCTCGGTCATCCGTTTATCAAACACCATGAAGTGCGAGAAACCAAACGGAGGCGATCGAGTCTTGCGGGAAAAGTGCACAAACCTCTGCAGAGTGTACAAACTGGTCATGATTAGCCGTGTCCCCGGTTATGGACGTCTTGAGTATCTAGTACTTGGATTTTCATGTGAATCTCATCATGTTACTCTAATTTAACATTGTTGGGTTTAATCATTATTTTTATTGGGGTTGAGAGGATGTCTATCTTCTCAACGATGTTTCAACTACCATGATAGTTAACTAAAATCTATTCCTTTGAAGTAGGGAAAATTTGGCTTTACGAAAAAACTTAACCATAGAGCTTTCCACCAGCCATATTGCATATAGTATAGTCTTACTTTCATTGCATTCTCTTGTGTTACCTTGCCAGCATATTCCATGTGCTGACCCGTTTTCGGGCTGCAATGTTTCATGTTGCAGACTTTTCAGACGACGAGTAAGATGCCTTTTAGGTCGTGGTTCTATACTCAGTGATGCCGTTGGAGTTGATGGACTCACTTATCTTCCAAGCCTTCCACTGTTATCGTGTTTGATGGCCTTCAGCCATATTATTTGTAATAAATTCATCGTTGGACTATCGATGTAATAAGTGTGTGATTGCTACTCTGTTATAAATCCTTCTAGTACTGTGCGTGTCAGCATTACTGATCCAGGGATGACACTGATGCATAGAGATCAGACTTTTTGAGGTCTGGTCGCTACAAGATGGTATCAGAGCACACGCTGACTGTAGGACACGACCACTAAGCTAAAGCCCTAGAGCACTATTCACTCTTCTCTTTTCTGACTCCTCGTCTTTTCTACTCTTTAGGATGGTGGATGCAAAGCACAAGTTCATGCAACCGGATGATGATACACCATTTGGACGACACCTGAAGGAAGTAACAAGATATCTAAACATTGGACTACCAAGTCTCACCGGAACCTACAATGCCACTCTACCTGAGGAGGAGCGTTGGTTGATTCAAGCCCAAGTTCCAGGAAGGATGTTCGCACCTGTCACCTCACTCATAGCATTTTCCTTTAATGCACCTACATGGAGCCTAGGCAGGAGCATGGCAGCCCACATTGCTATGGGAAGGATCGGAGAAGTCTACAAGCAGGAGCTAAATGACACCATCTACCAGATTTGTGGACGCCACGATGAGAATTGGGATATTTTCAGCACCCGGAAGGATAAATCCATTGCAGCCTTCATTCAGGAGTTGAACCACCACATTCGTCGCCAGGAGCACCAGATGTGTGCTGGGATGATAGATTTGAAGAAAGCCCTAAATAGGAATTTGGAGCTAGAGGAAGAACTCAAGTCTACACGCGACGGATATGAGGAGGAGATGAAAATACTTGTGGAGAAGAATGATGACTTGACACGGAAGTTAGGGATACTCATGGGAGAAGAAGACGAGGAAGAAGAACCCAAGGAGATTCCACCGGAAGACTATATCATCATAGATGACACAGATTCGGAAGCTGAAGATAGCAAGGACGAAGACTATGAAGATGAAGCTCGAGCAGATATTATGGAATCCTCTGCCGATCAATATTTTTAGATGACCACCCAGTGACTAGTAGTTTACCTCCATATATTAGATTTAGAGCACGTTTGTAATGTTAGTTAGATTTGTAAGACCTTGCTTGAAATTGATTGGTGTGATATGATTGTGTTTGCCTCATGTGCATATGGGTAGTGATTTTCCCTTAGACCTATTTTCTATTCTAATCTCTTCCCTCTACACCCATCAGATGCCTCAAGACGTGAATTTGAGTTTCCCGCTGAGCTCACCCAGCTGATCCAGCAGCAGAACACCCTGATGCAACTTCTTGTCCAGAATACTCAGAACAACCAGAACAACAACAACAACCCTCGACCACCACCACTCGTGGACAACCTGACACGTTTCTTAAGGTTGCAACCACCAGTGTTTGCCAGCAGCATCGAACCACTAGTGGCTGATGAATGGCTACGCAAGATTGGAAGGGATTTGACCACCGCCAATTGCTCGGATGCTGAGAAGGTGCGATTTGCCGCACACTAGTTGTCTGGACCAGCCACAGCATGGTGGGAGAATTACACAGCCACTTATCCCGTAGCCAATGTGACTTGGGATTAGTTCCAGCAAGCTTTTCGTACCGCCCATGTCTCAACTGGATCTATGAGTATGAAGAAGCAGGAGTTTCGCAATCTGCGCCAAGGAAATCGTACTGTGGCTCAGTACGTGGATGAGTTTAGTACCCTATCTCGTTATGCCCCAGATGATGTGGCCATAGATGCCGCTAAGCAGGAGAGATTCATGGAAGTGCTAAATGATGAGATGAGTGTACAGTTGATGGTGGCAACTTTCAATAACTACCAGGAGCTGGTTGACCGCACCCTAATGATTGAAAGGAAGCATCAACAGATTGAAAGTCGCAAGAGGAAGTATGGGCAAGGAAGGTATAACTCTGGAGCACAGCAGAAGCCCCGTTTTACCCCTAAGACGGTAGGACAGTTTCATCATACCCATGGAGGAGGTAGCTCGCACAACCACAATGGCACTAAGAATGGAAATGGGAATGGAGCCAATGGAAACCAGAACCGCCCTACACCGTCCACACCCACCAAGAGGGATTTCAGCCATGTCACTTGTTACAAGTGCGGGAAGAATGGACATTATGCCAATGAATGCCCAGAAGCTAAGAATGGGAACGGCAATGGAAGCGCCGCGAAGAAGCCCAGCCCCTTCAACAAAGGACAAGTGAATCACGTTAGCGTGGAGGAGGTTGAAGCCCAACCAGATGCAGTAATAGGTAAGTTCTTAGTTAAGTCCTTTACTGCACTCGTTCTTTTCGATACTGGTGCATCACATTCATACATTTCAAGGGGATTTGTGGATAAGTATAAGCTGCCAACCCAAGCCCTTAGATCGCCCATGTTAGTAACCTCACCAGGAGCGGAGTATATGGCTAAGTTATGGTGTGATCAGTTGCCTTTAAGGATTGGTAATTACAATTTCCCTTCGGACCTAATAGTATTGGAATCTCAAGGACTGGATGTTATATTAGGCATGGATTGGTTATCCAAGTATGAAGGGAATATTTAATGTGCCAGTAAGACCATTTTGCTTACCACGCCGGAAGAAAGAAGGATCAAGTATGTATCCCGGCATGAGTCAAAGAGGAGCAGATTAAATTCCTTGTCAGGAGTTGTTCAGGAGGAAGTGCCAGTAGTGAAGGATTATCCGGATGTGTTTCCAGAAGAACTGCCAGGAATGCCACCGGATAGAGATATAGAGTTTTTGATTGAACTTTTGCCAGGCACAAGGCCAATTTCTAAGAGACCATATAGGATGCCCGCAAAGGATTTGGAGGAAATTAAGAAACAGATTAAGGAGTTACTGGATAAAGGATTCATACGCCCAAGTTCTTCACCTTGGGTTCGCCAGTACTTCTAGTAGAGAAGAAGGATGGATCGTTAAGAATGGTTGTTGATTACCGAGGATTGAATGAAGTAACGATCAAGAACAAGTACCCATTGCCGATGATCAATGATCTGTTCGATAGATTGCAAGGAGCTAAGATATTTTCCAAGATCGATCTGCGATCAGGGTACCATCAATTGAAGATCCGAGAGCAGGATATACCTAAGACGGCCTTTACCACTAGGTATGGGTTGTACGAGTATACCGTTATGTCGTTTGGTCTGACGAACGCACCGGCATACTTTATGAACCTGATGAACAAAGTGTTTATGGAGTATTTGGATAAGTTCGTCGTAGTGTCCATAGATGATATATTGATCTTCTCGAAGGATGAAGAGGAGCATGCAGAGCATTTGCGATTGGTATTGGATAAGCTCAGAGAACATCAGTTATATGCCAAGTTTAGCAAATGTGAATTTTGGTTGAAGGAAGTCGGATTTCTCGGACACGTTATATCTGGAGAAGGAATAGCAGTAGATCCCGCCAAGGTGGACACTGTGACCCATTGGGAAGCACCAACAACAGTTGGGGAGATCCAGAGTTTTCTTGGAATCGCATGATACTACCGGAGATTTATTGAGAATTTCTCGAAGATTGCAAAGCCTATGACGGGGTTGTTAACGAAGGACACCAAGTTCAGATGGACAGAAGAATGTGAGGCCAGTTTCCAGGAATTAAAGAAAAGGTTGGTATCATCCCCTGTGTTGATTCTTCCAAATCAACATAAGGATTACGAGGTGTACTGCGATGCTTCACGTCGAGGACTTGGAGCAGTTCTTATGCAGGAAGGAAGAGTTGTTTCGTATGCTTCACGACAACTGAAACCTCATGAGATGAACTATGCCACCCACGATTTGGAGTTAGCAGCCGTAGTGCATGCATTGAAGACGTGGATACATTTTCTCATTGGAAACCATTGTGAAGTATATACGGATCACAAGAGTTTGAAGTATATATTCACTCAGAAGGAGTTGAATCTTAGGCAAAGGAGATGGATGGAACTCATTAAGGATTATGACATGAGATTGCATTATCATCCCGGAAAGGCTAACGTAGTAGCCGATGCGCTAAGCCGTAAGAGTCATGTCAATACCCTAATGATGGAGGAATTTCCAAAGGAGTTAGTCGAGGACTTACGAGAACTACGTTTGGAGATAGTTCCGAGAGGCTATGTAGGAACACTAGAAATCCAGTCTACTCTGATGGATAAAATCAGAGAAGCTCAGAAAACTGACAAGGAGGTTGTCGCTACAAAGGAGAGGATGAGCGAAGGAAAAGCTAAAGGTTTTCGTGAGGATGAACACGACACCTTATGGTTTGAGGACCGCGTTTATGTGCCTAATGACCCGGAGATCAGGAAGTTGATTTTACAGGAGGCCCATGATTCACCATACTCGATTCACCCAGGGAATACTAAGATGTATTTGGATTTGAAGGATATTTTCTGGTGGACCGGTATGAAGAAAGATATCGAGGAGTATGTAGCATTGTGCGATGTATGTCAGAGAGTAAAGGCAGAACATCAGAAGCCAGCATGATTGTTACAACCTATGACAATACCCGAATGGAAGTGGGAGAAGCTTGGCATGGATTTTATCACCGGATTGCCCAGGACCAAAGCAGGATATGATTCAATCTGGGTAGTACTGGACCGATTGACGAAGGTAGCCCACTTTATCCCTGTGAAAACCACATATACCAGTGCAAAGTTGGCAAAGATATACATGACCAGAATTGTATGTCTGCATGGAGTTCCGAGGAGCATCGTATCAGATAGAGGAACCCAGTTTACCTCAAAGTTCTGGAATCAGTTACATGAAACTTTGGGTACCAGGCTAGAGTTTAGTACCGCGTTTCACCCGCAGACAGATGGACAGACTGAAAGAGTCAATCAGATTTTGGGAGATATACTGAGAGCATGTGCATTAGATTACGGATCTAGTTGGGATGACACCTTGCCCTACGTGGAGTTCTCATACAACAACAGTTACCAAGCCAGTTTGAGGATGGCACCGTTCGAGGCATTGTATGGAAGGAGATGCCGAACACCGGTGTCGTGGGACGAAGTTGGAGACCGACAGTTGTTTGGACCATATTTAATCAAAGAGTCTGAGGAAAAGGTGAAGTTGATTCGAGATAGACTGAAAGTAGCTCAGTCTAGGTAGAAGAGTTATGCAGACTCGAAGCGTAAGGAGATAACCTATGAGATCGGAGACAGAGCCTAGTTGAGAGTATCGCCTCTGCAAGGAGTTAAACGTTTCAGAGTTAAAGGGAAGTTAGCCCCGAGATTTGTGGGACCTTACCGTGTTTTGGAAGGCATGGGAGAGGTTGCCTATAAGTTGGAATTGCCCGAAAGATTGTCAGGAGTGCACGACGTGTTTCACGTATCACAGCTTAAGAAGTGCCATGCGGAGATGGCCGATATACCGCTTAGAGACATAGTACCCCTGGAAGCAATTCAGTTGGACAGTGATCTGACTTACGAGGAGAAGCCTGTTAAGATTCTTGAATTTTCGAGCAGAGTCACTCGCAGCAAGGTTATCAAGTTTTGCAAAGTTCAGTGGAGTCACCACACCGAGGAAGAAGCCACCTGGGAACGAGAGGATGATCTACGCAAGGACCACCCACACCTGTTCTCTAGCCAAGTCGAATCTCGAGGGCGAGATTCATTCTAAGGGGGGGTAGGTTTGTAACATCCCAAATTTTCAATTTGGAATGTTATACATAGATCATATTTGCATTGCATGCTTTTTGCATTTTTCTTATGGCGTTCCTCGAAATTCTAAGCAACTCAAGGACCTACGGAGAGAGTTGGGAATTTTACCGTTTTCGTATTTGAGTTCGCTCGAATACCGGTATGAGGACAGTGTGATTCTAAATATTTTTCTCTCCTAAAAATATTTCTAAATACAGAATATGAGCGGAGATAATATGACTTCTCCAAAATAACAGAAATATTGGAGGAAAAAATGTTAAAAACTCTTTTGGTATTTTTCTGGATTTATTTGCGAATTTATTTGCATAGGAAAAATGCGCGTTTTTTTAAAATTGTATTTAGGTCCGGGAAAAATGTTCACTTTGTCCTAAATATTATTAGAGGACGGTGAAAATTTATTTCGGGAATTTTGGAGTCCGTTTAGTATTTCTTTCGTTAGTTTTTCTGCGCCAGGACTCTATTTAGAAAAAAAAGGAATCGACTTAGACTCGTATAGGATTGGGACTCTGGGCTATATAAGCGCCAGAGCCGGCCCGACACCGCAGCCCACCAACCCCGCTCCCTGCCGTAGCCCGAGCCGCCGCCGCCCTTCGCGCCGCCGCCGCTGCCGCCGCCACCCCGCGCAGCCGCCGCGGCCGCACCCCGCCTCGCCGCCCGTCGCCCACCGCCGGACCGCCGCCGCCACCGCCGCCGGATCCCGCCGTAGTTCGCGAGGTAGTTATCGGTTTGTTTTATAAGAACCGATCGGTTTTTCGTAAAACCGTAGATCTATTTTTTTAATTAGATCGGTTCGGTTTTCCGTCGGTTTAGTTATTTAGCGGACGTTCGTCCGTACGTTCGTTTTAACGAACGGTTTTCGTCCGTTAGCCGCAGACAGCGAACGTTCGTTCATTAGCCTGTTCGTCCGTTTTCTTTTTCGGGGTATTTATCCGCGATTATTCCGATCGCGATTTCTGTCCTCATCTTGTTTTTCGTTTTTCTTTTCGCTCGAGAGTCGGAATCAGGTGATTCAAAATCCCAGATCTTCGTCTCGACGCCCTCTTTATGTTTAATCAAATGGAACAAAGTTTTGGCTACTGTAAAATTTGACTTTAGGCCAATTAGTAACCGGAGCTCGTTTCTTTCGCAGTTTGAGTTTCGTTGCTTCTTTCGAGTTGATTCTTTTTGCAAACCGGAGTTCTTAAGTTGAACTTTCTGGTTAGATCTCTTATTTAAGTTTTACCCGTGCATTAGTTAAGTACTTATTGTATGCTTGTTTGATTGCGATTGAGTACCCGGAGTGCGCCGCTTGCTATTTTGAGTCTCTAGGTTTTGGGGATCATCAGCAAGGCAAGTAACACTTTGATCATACTTTCCAATTACCCAGTTTTCATTGCATTAGTCAAACCCTCACACATTGCATGAGTAGGATCTATTAATTTGTGGGACTGGGAAGTAGATTGAGGTAGTACCTATTACCTACATTACATTCAAACCTTTGGGAGTTACTTCTACGTATGCTGTTAGGACATGCTATGCTCGTAGACGTGGATTGGGTGAGTGAAATCCATGACAGATGTGAGTTTGTTAATTAATGGTTCAACTTAAGGTGGCAACATTAATACACATCTGGGTGGATTGAGGCATCTGGGTATTCCAGTGATTGCCTGTTTTTCTTTTGGACCGCCACCCAGAGTCAAAGGGATCATGAGATTATTCATACTAGAAACTTCCGTGTGCAGCCACAATGCTATTATGGGCTCTATCATAGTATGAGTAAGTCGTGCGAACTCTTACAGTGGTGGACTAGCAGATGTAGGGGATGTAGGTTGGTACGGTCCGCCCAATCGTAAGGTGCTAGCGCTTCTGAAAGACTATGTCTCGGTCATCCGTTTCTCAAACACCATGCAGTGCGAGAAACCAAACGGAGGCGATCGAGTCTTGCGGGAAAAGTGCACAAACCTCTGCAGAGTGTACAAACTGGTCATGATTAGCCGTGTCCCTGGTTATGGACGTCTTGAGTATCTAGTACTTGGATTTTCATGTGAATCTCATCATGTTACTCTAATTTAACATTGTTGGGTTTAATGATTATTTTTATTGGGGTTGAGAGGATGTCTATCTTCTCAACGATGTTTCAACTACCATGATAGTTAACTAAAATCTATTCCTTTGAAGTAGGGAAAATTTGGCTTTACGAAAAAACTTAACCATAGAGCTTTCCACCAGCCATATTGCATATAGTATAGTCTTACTTTCATTGCATTCTCTTGTGTTACCTTGCCAGCATATTCCATGTGCTGACCCGTTTTCGGGCTGCAATGTTTCATGTTGCAGACTTTTCAGACGACGAGTAAGATGCCTTTTAGGTCGTGGTTCTATACTCAGTGATGCCGTTGGAGTTGATGGACTCACTTATCTTCCAAGCCTTCCGCTGTTATCATGTTAGATGGCCTTCAGCCATATTATTTGTAATAAATTCATCGTTGGACTATCGATGTAATAAGTGTGTGATTGCTACTCTGTTATAAATCCTTCAAGTACTGTGTGTGTCAGCATTACTGATCCAGGGATGACACTGATGCATAGAGATCAGACTTTTTGAGGTCTGGTCGCTACAAAGTGATAACCCACAAGTGTAGGGGATCGCAACAGTTTTCGAGGGTAAAGTATTCAACCCAAATTTCTTGATTCGACACAAGGGGAGTTAAAGAATACTCTTAAGTATTAGCAGCTGAGTTGTCAATTCAACCACACCTGGAAACTTAGTATCTGCATCAAGGTAATTTAGTAGCAAAGTAATATGGAGATAGCGGTAGGAGCAATAAAAGTAACGGTAGTGTTTTTGTAATAGTAGCAGCAGAAAAGTAAATAAGCAACAAGCAATATGTGAAAACCTCGTAGGCATTAGATCAGTGATGGGAAATTATGTCGGATGCAATTCATCATGTAGAAGTTATAACCTAGGGTGACACAGAACTAGCTCAAGTTGATCAATGTAATGTAGGCATGTATTCCGAATATAGTCATACGCGCTTATGGAAAAGAACTTGCATGACATCTTTTGTCCTACCCTCCCATGGCAGCGGGGTCCTATTGGAAACTAAGGGATATTAAGGCCTCCTTTTAATAGAGTACCATACCAAAGCATTTACACATAGTGAATACATGAACTCCTCAAACTAAGGTCATCACCGGGAGTGGTCCCGATTATTGTCACTTCGGGGTTGCCGGATCATAACACATAGTAGGTGACTATAGACATGCAAGATAGGATCAAGAACACACATATATTCATGAAAACATAATAGGTTCAGATCTGAAATCATGGCACTCGGGCCCTAGTGACAAGCATTAAGCATAACAAAGTCATAGCAACATCAATCTCAGAACATAGTGGATACTAGGGATCAAACCCTAACAAAATTAACTCGATTACATGATAGATCCCATCCAACCCATCACCGTCCAGCAAGCCTACGATGGAATTACTCACGCACGGCGGTGAGCATCATGGAATTGGTGATGGAGGAAGGTTGATGATGACGATTGTGACGATCTCCACTCTCCGGAGCCCCGAACGGAGATCAGCCCTCCCTACAGAGATTAGGGCTTGGCGGTGGCTCCGTATCGTAAAACGCGATAATTCTTCCTCTCTGATTTTTCTCTCCCCGAAAGTGAATATATGGGATCCGTAGATACGTCGGTGGAGCACCAGGGGGCCCACGAGGCAGGGGGGCGCGCCCCCCACCCTCGTGGACAGGGTGTGGGCCCCGTGGTCTGGATCTTCCCGCAGGTATTTTTTATATTTTCCAAAATTATTCTCCGTGGATTTTCTGGTCATTCTGAGAACTTTTTATATCTGCACAAAAAACAACACCATGGCAGTTCTGCTCAAAACAGCATCAGTCCGGGTTAGTTCTATTCAAATCATGCAAGTTAGAGTCCAAAACAAGGGCAAAAGGGTTTGGAAAAGTAGATACGTTGGAGACGTATCAACTCCCCCAAGCTTAAACCTTTGCTTGTCCTCAAGAAATTCAGAAGATAAAATGAAAGTCATAAAGAAAAACTTTGACAAACTCTTTTTGCTCTTGTTGTTGTAAATATGTAAGCCAACATTCAGGTTTGCAGCAAGATCATGAACTAACCACATTCACAATAACTTTCAGGTCTCAAGTCTACTCACATCAATGGCATAATCAACTAGCGAGCAATAATAATAAACCTCGAATGACAACACTTTATCAAAACAATCATGATATGATATAACAAGATGGTATCTCGCTAGCCCTTTCCGAGGCCGCAAAACATAAATGCAGAGCACCTTTAAAGATCAAGGACTGACTATACATTGTAATTCATGGTAAAAGAGATCCAGTCATGATCATACTCAATGCAAATTAATAGTAATACTTGCAAATGATAGAGGTGCTCTCCTACTGGTGCTCTTTTATAAGAGGATGATGACTCTGCATAAAAGTAAATAGATAGGCCCTTCACAGAGGGAAGCAGGGATTTGTAGAGGTGCGAGAGCTCGATTTTTAAATAGAGATGAATAACATTTTGAGCGGTATACTTTCATTGTAAACATGACAACCAAGAATCTCGATATCTCCCATGCTACGCACATTATAGGCGGTTCCCAAACAGAATGGTGAAGTTTATACTCCCCCAACCACCTACAAGCACACTCCACGGCTAGCCCGAAACAACGGGTACCGTCCAAACCAACAACAGCCCTGGGGGAGTTTTGTTTAATTATTATGATTTTGAGCATGGGACTGGGCATCCCGGTTACCAGCCATTTTCTCGTGAATGATGGGCGTAGTCCACTCACCGTGAGAATAACCCACCTAGCATGGAAGATATAGGCAACACTAGTTGATACATGAGTTGTTCGAGCATACAAAACATAATTTCATTTGAAGGTTTAGAGTTAGGCACATACAAATTTACTTGGAACGGCAGGTAAATACCGCATATAGGAAGGTATGGTGGACTCATGTGGAATAACTTTGGGGTTTATGGAAGTGGATGCACAAGCAGTATCCCCTCTTAGTACAGGTGAAGGCTAGAAAGAGACTGGGAAGCGACCAGCTAGAGACAACAACGGTCATGAACATGCATTAAAATTAATTAACAATGAATGCAAGCATGAGTAGGATATAAATCACAATGAACATAAATATCGTGGAGGCTATGTTGATTTGTTTCAACTACATGCGTGAACATGTGCCAAGTCAGATCACTTAAATCGTTCAAAGGAGGATACCACCCCATCATACCACATCACAACCATTTTAATATCATGTTGGCATGCAAGATAGACCATTATAAACTCTCAGCTAATTAAGCATGGCATAAGCAGCTATGATCTCTATTTGTCATTGCAAGCATGTTTATTCATAACAAGTTGAATTAGGAACGATGAACTATCATATTTACAAAAACAAGACAGGTCGAGTTCATACCAACTTTTCTCATCTCAATTAGTTCATCATATATCATCCTTATTGCCTTTCACTCGGACGACCGAACGGTGTGGATAATAGTGCACGTGCATTGGACTAAGCTGGAATCTGCATGCATTTAATACAAGAGAGAAGACAAGGTAATATGGCTCAAGGTTAAACCAATAATAAAGCATATGAGAGCCACTAAGTAATTTAATCATGGTATTCTACTCTTGACCCCTAAAGAAAAGAAAAGAAATTATTTACTGGGGAAAGCTCCCAACAAGCAAAAGAAGAACGGGAAATCTTTTTGGGTTTTCTTTTAATTACTACTACTACAGGCATGGAAAGTAAACTAGCTAGAAGCTACAACTAATTTTGTTTTGTTTTGTTTTTCTTAAAGTTTTTCTAACACCCAAGAAAAAGACTAAGAAAAAAATAAATTTAAACTAAGCATGGTTGGTACAATGAAAGAGTGTGAGCACCGACAACTAGAATAAGTGTGTGAACATGAATGTAAAGTTGGTGAGAAACACGTACTCCCCCAAGCTTAGTCTTTTGGCCTAAGTTGGTCTATGGCCAGTATTGGCCTGACGGATATCCAAAGTCGTAGTTGGGGTTGTACTGAGATGCAGCAGCTACTGCGTGATGAGTTGCAGCTCGAAGGCGGGCTGCTTCCGTCATATTATGATACTCATTTGCCTCCTCCTTGGTTATCGTGTATCTCCCTTTTGCCAGAAAGTCAAACAAAGTAGGGGCAGGAAGAATAATAGGGACGGCATGACGCCTGTTAAAGATTAGTCGATATTTGAGGGATTGTTCATCCCTCTCTATAAATCGGTGACTAGTCATAGTGTGGTAATCCAAATGAGCAGGCGGTAAAGGTTCATCATTTTCATGTATAGTCACACCAAGACGGCGGGCTATGCGAGTGGCATAAATCCCACCAAATAAATCTCCATGCAAACCATTATGATGTAGCCTACGTGCAACAATGGCTCCCAAGTTATATTGTCTATCACCGAGTACAACACTCTTGAGGACACTAAGATCAGGGACACACATGTGGCAAGCCTCATCTTTATCGTTTATGCATCTACCAATAAAGAGAGCAAAGTAATGAGTAGCAGGAAAATGAATGCTCCCTATGGTAGCCTGTGTGATTTCTCTAGATTCCCCCACTGTGATACTAGCAAGGAAATCTCTATATTCAGATTTGCGAGGATCACCAATACTGCCCCACTGCGGGAGCTTACAAGCATCATCAAAATCCTCTAAGTCCATGGTATAAGATTTATCATAAAGGTCAAACAAGACAGTGTGAGAATTATGTGAAGATGAAAATTTAAACCTTCTCACAAAGTTATCCGTTAAGCCATGGTATCGAGGGCACTTATCTTGTATGAAGCCCTCGAGGTCAGCGTTGCGCACATATGCGTGAAATTCCTCCTTGATGCCAACCTAATCCATAAAGTCATCTGACGGCCATTCACAAGGCCGCACTTCCGCTTCCCTCGGTAGTTCATCGTCCGGCTCACGAAACACGAGCCTCGGTTCTTGCTTCCTTGAAGAACCACCTTGGAAGTTTTTCCCATGCATTTTTCTGAAATTTTTAGCAACTCAAAATAAAAGTTTACCAAACTCAACAAGACTGATAGCAACAACTGCTACTAGTGCCTAGAGACTATATCATGCATTAGAACTACTTGGGACCAAAGAAATTTGACATGCAATCTCAAGAACAAGGTCACCACAGCAGCAAAAATTTGCAATAAATAAAGCACTAGAACAAAAACTAATTGGACCAATGGAGGAGTCACATACCAAGGAACAATCCCCCCAAAACAGTTTGGTGAATGGTGCTTTGAGCAAGGAGATCGAAAATGGCAGCAAGATGAGCTAGAACTCATGCTTGAGCTGGTTGGTGAATTTTTTGGGAGGAAGGATTAGAGTATGGGTGCAGGAATATGTGGAGGAGGGGCACGTGGTGCCCGCGAGGCAGGGGGCGCCCTGGACCCTCGTGGCCAGGTGCTGGCTCCCCTCGATGTGTGTTATGTGCCATATATTCTCAAATATTCCAGAAAAAATCATATTTAATTTTCAGGGCATTTGGAGAACTTTTTATTTGGGTATTTTTTTTATTGCACGGATAAGTTTGGAAACAGACAGAAAATACTATTTTTGCTATATTTATCCTAATTAATAGAAGGTAAAAGGAGGGTACAGAAGGTTGTGCTATTTAGATTCACCCATCTCATGCTCATCAAAAGGAATCCATTAACAAGGTTGATTAGGTCTTGTTAATAAACTCTTTCCGAATAACATGAAGCCGGAGAATTTTCGAATAACACTAGGCTACCTCAATGGGGATATGTATGTCCCCAACAATAAGAATGCCATATGTCTTCTTGACAGTAGGAAGAGGAAATTCAAAACCTCCAATAGTAATAGTTGAAAATTTTCCAATATAATTGATACTATGGACCTGAGGTTGTTTCCTCGGAAAGTGTACCGTATGCTCATTACCATTGACATGAAAACTGGCATTGCCTTTGTTGCAATCAATAACAGCCCGTGCAGTATTCGAAAAGGGTCTACCAGGCATAATAGACATACTATCGTCCTCGGGAATATCAAGTATAACAAAGTTCGTTAGGATAGTAACATTTGCAACTAGAACAGACACATCCTCACAAATATCGACAGGTATAGCAGTTGATTTATCATCCATTTGCAAAGATATTTCAATAGGTGTCAACTTACTCAAGTGAAGTCTACGATATAAAGAGAGGGGCATAACACTAACACCGGCTCCAAGATCACATAAAGCAGTTTTAACATAGCTTCCTTTAATGGAGCAAGGTATAGTGGGTACTCCTGGATCTCCTAGTTTCTTAGGTATTCCACCTTTAAAAGTGTAATTGGCAAGCATGGTGGAAATTTCTACTTCGGCTATCTTTCTTTTGTTGGTAATAATATCTTTCATATACTTAGCATAAGGATTTGTTTTAAGCACATCAGTCAAACGCATGCGCAAAAAGATAGATCTAATCATTTCAGCAAAGCGCTCGAAATCCTCATAATCCTTTTTCTTGGATGGTTTCGGAGGAAAAGGCATGGGTTTCTGAACCCATGGTTCTCTTTCCCTACGGTGCTTCCTAGCAACAAAGTCTCTCTTATCATAACGTTGATTCTTTGATTGTGGGTTATCAACATCAACAGCAGGTTCCATCTCTACATCATTATTGTTGCTAGGTTGAGCATCGTCATGAACATCATCATTGATATTATCACTAGGTTCATGTTCATTACCAGATTGTGTCTCAGCATCAGAAACAGATATATCATTGGGATTCTCGGGTGTGTCGGCTACAGGTTCACTAGAAGCATGCAAAGTTCTATCATTTTTCTTTTTTCTTCTTCTTAGAATAACTAGGTTCATCTAAAGGTTCTCTGAGAATCTTGCTCAATTCTCTTAGGATGGCCTTCAGGATACAAAGGTTCCTGAGTCACTTTACCACCTCTAGTGGAGACTCTAACAGCATAGTCATTATTCTTACCATTTAATTCATTAAGCAAATCATTCTGAGCCTTAAGTACTTGTTCTACTTGAGTGGTGACCATGGAAGCATGTATACTAAAAAGTTTCAGTTCACCTTTAACTCTAGACGGATAATCACTCAAGCGTTCAATCATGTAAGCATTGTGTTGTAATTGTCTACCAACGTAAGCATTGAAGTTATCTTGTTTCACAATAAAATTGTCAAACTCATCTAAGCATTGGCTAGCAGACTTATAACGAGGAATATCACCTTCAACAAATCTATAAAGATAATTTACCTTTACTACCTGTGTCGGGTTATCAAGACCATGTATTTCTTCTATAGGTGTTAAAGTCTTAACATCTTCAGCTTTAATACCTTTTTCTTTCATAGATTTCTTTGCCTCTTGCATATCTTGAGGACTGAGAAATAGAACACCACTTTTCTTCGGAGTTGGCTTAGGGGCTGGTTCAGGAAGTGTCCAATTATTTTCATTGGCCAGCATATTATTCAATAGTAATTCGACTTGATCAACTGTTCTTTCCCTGAAAACACAACCGGCACAACTATCCAGGTGGTCTCTAGAAGCATCGGTTAGTCAATTATAAAAGACATCAAGTATATCGTTCCTCTCAAGAGGATGATCAGTCAAAGCATTAAGTAATTGGAGAAGCCTCCCCAAGCTTATGGGAGACTCTCTTCTTAAATTTGCCCAAAGTTATATATTTCTCGTAAGGCAGCTTGTGTCTTATGAGCGGGAAAATCATTAGCAGAGAAGTAATACATCATATCCTGGGGACTACGCACACAACCAGGATCAAGAGAATTAAACCAAGTCTTAGCATCACCCTTTAAAGAGAACGGAAACAACTCAAGGATATAGTAGTAGCGAATCTTTTCATCATTGGTAAACAGTGTGGCTATATCATTCAACTTAGTAAGATGTGCCACAACAGTTTCAGACTGATAGCCATGGAAAGTATCAGATTCAACCAAAGTAATCAACTCAGGATCAATAGAGAATTCATAATCCTTATCAGTAACGCAAATAGGTGATGTAGCAAAAGCAGGGTCATGTTTCATTCTAGCATTCAAGGACTTTTCTTTCAGCTTAGCTAATAATTTCTTAAGATCATATCTATCGTTGCAAGCAAGAAAGTCTCTAGCAGTTTCTTCATCCATAACATAACCCTTAGGAACAACAGGCAATTCATATCTATTGGGACAAGCTTCATCATCACTTTCATAAATATTATCAGTTTCAATATTTGCAATCTCCCTAACCTTAGCAATTTGTTCATCTAGAAATTCACGTAGTGGCACGGAATTATCAGGCATAGAAGTAGTTTCATCATACATAGCAGAAGTGGCATCATCAAGAACATACGACATATCAGATTCAATAGCAGGAGTAGGTGTCGCAAGTTTACTCATAACAGAAGGGGAATCAAGTGCAGAGCTAGATGGCAGTTCCTTACCTCCCCTCGTAGTTGAGGGTAAGATCTTGGTTTTTGAGTCCTTCAAATTCTTCATAGTGATCAACAGATATAAATCCCAAGTGACTTGAAGAATAAAGCTATGCTTTCCGGCAACGGTGCCAGAAAATAGTCTTGATAACCCACAAATGTAGGGGATCGCAATAGTTTTCGAGGGTAAAGTATTCAACCCAAATTTATTGATTTGACACAAGGGAAGCCAACGAATACTCTTAAGTATTAGCAGCTGAGTTCTCAATTCAACCACACCTGGAAACTTAGTATCTGCAGCAAGGTAATTTAGTAGCAAAGTAATATAGAGATAGCGGTAGCAGCAATAAAAGTAACGGTGGTGTTTTTGTAGTTTTTGTAATAGTAGCAGCGGAAAAGTAAATAAGCAACAAGCAATATGTGAAAAGCTCGTAGGCATTGGATCGGTGATGGGAAATTATGTCGGATGCAATTCATTATGAAGAAGTTATAACCTAGGGTGACACAGAACTAGCTCCAGTTCATCAATGTAATGTAGGAATGTATTCCGAATATAGTCATACGTGCTTATGGAAAAGAACTTGCATGGCATCTTTTGTCCTACCCTCCCGTGGCATAGGGGTCCTATTGGAAACTAAGGGATATTAAGGCCTCCTTTTAATAGAGTACCGGACCACAGCATTAACACATAGTGAATACATGAACTTCTCAAACTAAGGTCATCACCGGAAGTGGTCCCGATTATTGTCACTTCGGGGTTGCCGGATCATAACACATAGTAGGTGACTATAGACTTGCAAGATAGGATCAAGAACACACATATATTCCTGAAAATAAAATAGGTTCAGATCTGAAATAATGGCACTCGGGCCCTAGTGACAAGGATTAAGCATAGCAAAGTCATAGCAACATCAATCTCAGAACATAGTGGATACTAGGGATCAAACCCTAACAAAACTAACTCGATTACATAATAGATCCCATCCAACCCATCACCGTCCTGCAAGCCTACGATGGAATTACTCACGCACGATGGTGAGCATCATGGAATTGGTGATGGAGGAAGGTTGATGATGACGATGGCGACGATCTCCACTCTCCGGAGTCCCGAACGGACTCCAGATCGGCCCTCCCGAGATAGATTAGGGCTTGGAAGCGGCTCCGTATCGTAAAACGTGATAATTCTTCCTCTCTAATTTTTTTCTCCCCGAAAGTGAATATATGGGATCCAGAGATATGTCGGTGGAGCACCAGGGGGCCCACGAGGCAGGGGGCGCGCCCCCACCCTCGTGGACAGGGTGTGGGCCCCTGGTCTGGATCTTCCCCCAGGTATTTTTTATATTTTCCAAAATAATTCTCCGTGGATTTTCAGGTCATTCCGAGAACATTTTATTGATGCACAACAAACAACACCATGGCAGTTCTGCTGAAAACAGCGTCAGTTCGGGTTAGTTCCGTTCAAATCATGCAAGTTAGAGTCCAAAACAAGGGCAAAAGGGTTTGAAAAAATAGGTACGTTGGAGACGTATCAGTAAGCTATGAAGACACATTTTTTCGATTTGGGTTCAAGCTTTTCAGGTTGAAGTTTCTTGACATAATCATCGCATCCCCAAACTTTTTGAAATGACAACTTAGGTTTCTTCCCAAACCATAATTCATACGGTGTCATCTCAACGGATTTAGATAGTGCCCTATTTAAAGTGAATGCGGGAGTCTCTAAAGTATAACCCCAAAATGATAGCGGTAAATCGGTAAGAGACATCATAGATCGCACCATGTCCAGAAGAGTACGATTACGACGTTCGGACACACCGTTACACTGAGGTGTTCCAGGCAGCGTCAGTTGTGAAACAATTCCACATTTCCTTAGGTGTGTGCCAAATTCGTGACTTAAATATTCTCCTCCACGATCTGATCATAGGAACTTTATTTTTCTGTCACGTTGATTCTCAACCTCATTCTGAAATTCCTTGAACTTTTCAAAGGTCTCAGACTTGTGTTTCTTCAAGTAGACATACACATATCTACTTAAGTCATCAGTGAGGGTGATAACATAACGATTACCACCGCGAGCCTCAACGCTCATCGGACCGCACACATCAGTATGTATGATTTCCAACAAGTTTGTTGCTCGCTCATTGTTCCGGCGAACAGAGTCTTGGTCCTTGTCAGGGATATTACTAGCAGGTATAAACCGGCCAGGAAGATCCGGAATACACTGATATAGTTGTATTATCACAAGCCCAGTAGAATATGTACAAGAGATTACAGCCCATGGAGGTTTAGGGCCCATGTGTAAAGGCCTACGGTTTGTAAACCGTCATATCATGTAACTTGGAATGTAAGATAGAAAGAGTAGAGACCGAGGCGGACACATTTATGAACCGGCCTCGGGACTCTGTAAACCGGATCGGGCGTCGCCTCCTATATAAAGGGACGACCCGGCGACGGTTTGAGGACAAGAAACAACAGCGCGAAACACAGGCAAGCGATTCGCTCCCTGTACATCGACGCCCAAGCAATACCACACCAAACTAGACGTAGGCTTTTACCTTCATCGAAGGGGCCGAACTAGTATAAACCATGTGTGTCCTTTGTGTGCTTTTAACCTCTTCAAGCTAACCCGCACGATGGCCTCACACCTAAGTCCTCTAAACAGGACATCTGTCGTGCTAATTCCACGACAGTTGGCGCCCACCGTGTGGCAGTCACGCGATGGTTTCGAGTTCTTGAAGGGCAGCTTTGAAGGACTCAAGGGTTACGCAGTTGGCCGGATGACCAAGAGTCGTCGTGGCCGGATCTACATCGATGACGCGGGCTGGGGCCCCGAGGCCGATTCAATCGAATACGGGTACCGGGTCCCCTTCGGCGGCATCCACGTCTTCATCGGCAAGATCGGCGAACCGGGACCTGGGCCGGACATCTTCCCCAACATCGTCGAGCCGGCTCAGCGTGCGAGATCGGCCCGGATTCAGCCCGCCGTGAAGCGTGTTTTCGTTGGAGCGGTACATGGAGTCCAAGCCGAGGACAGATCGGATTCCGGTGGCGAGACAGTTGTCTACTCTGACGATGAATATTCATCCGAAGAGACCGAATCTTTGTATCTGTTGCAGGACGGCCGATCTGAGGGTGTGGCCGATGGTGATAGTATTCCGGACCCCTTTGATCCGCCAAACCAGGTGGCTGTTTTCATGGCCGGATCACAGCCTGCGCAGCTGCCCTCGATGACCGGGGCGTTCACCTCAGAGGTAGCGGGTGCTGGGGCAGGCAACCAAACCCCGTCGCCCTCTGACGCCCTATCCACCTTGGTTGGAGAATTGACGGCACTTGCAACAGCAGAAGTGGCCCCTGCCAACAAGGCGCAACATGATGCAGAGATTCTTCAGCTGAAGGGCTGGATTGAGGAGGCTAAACGGGATTTGGACGCGGAGAAAGCCAGGATGGCTACGAGGCAAGCAGAGCTAGACTCCCAAGCTTTCCGGCTCAGGGTGGATCAGACTTCTGCATAGGAGGTAATGTACAGAAGACAGCAAACTCGTCTACCGCCGGTTTACGAGGCGAGGAATCTCTTTGGCACACCAGGAGCGGGAACCAGCAATCACCCAGAGGTAAACCGAGGAGGAGCCCCGGGGGCCGGCGCGTCGGTTCAGCCGCCGGCCGCAGAGCGAAACCGCCAAGTTGTGCCAACGCCGCACGTCCCCACCCCTCCCGGCCATTATTCTAACCCGTTGGACAACATTGTCGCCGCCGCTTCACGACTGGCCGCTTTACCCATTGAGGGGACATCCCCTGTGGTGATGGAAGCACGCCGGGCTAAGGAATTGCTGGACACGGCGCTGACACAGCAGCAGGCATACTCTTACAGCAGGGAGAGGATTCATTCAACCCCCCGCCAAAGCCGGAGTTACACTAGGCACTGGGATGAACCGACTGTGTCTAGCAGCGAGCGGAGACGTCACCGTCACAGGCAGGATAATCCAGTGGGAGGAGAAGCACACGCCCAAGAGGCGATAAACCGAGCCAGACATACTGCCCGCGAGGACACCCGTCAAACGACACTGGTTCACCCAACCATAGTAGAAACGGGAGTCACGGCTAGTTCCTTTGGAGTACAGTGTCTCATCCCCGCTTTACGAAGAGTGAAATTACCCAAAGACTTCAAAGGCCCGCGCAAGGTACCCAACTACACAGCGGATCTGGCTCCAGAGGCGTGGGTTGAAAGTTATGAGATGGCTATGGAGATGCTTGATGTGGATGAAGCGGCATGCGCCAAGTACTTTACCATGATGCTTGAGGGTACAGCCCGGACATGGTTTAAGGGCCTACCGCCTAACTCCATCGGATCATGGGGTGAGTTGCGTCGCCAGTTTATCAAAAATTTCAAAGACACGTGCAAGCAGCCAATGTTGGTGGTAGACTTAGCAACATGTGTTCAAGGAGAGCAGGAACCCACGAGCAGCTGGGTGCGGCGAGTATCAGAAATTATGCACTCTTCCAATAGCATCAACCCTAGTACGGCGATAGTGACATTGGAAAACAATTGCCGGTTTGAGTCTCTGAAGCTGAAATTAGGACGGCTCAAGCGCGATTGCAATGACATGGGAACACTCATGAGCGCTCTGGTGAAATATGGGGATTCTGATAACACCAAGTACCCATATGCAGACGGAGACAAGTCCGGAAAAGCGAACAAGGCTGGTAAACCGGCGCAAGCTAATCTGGTAGGAACGGGTTACAATGGTAAGCGAAAAGCGGAGGGCAGTTCCGATTTTGTGGCCAACACCAACGTTCAGGGAAATGGGCAGTGCTGCAAAGGTAAACCACCTCCGCGTGGTGAAGGGCAATCCTTCAATCTAGATCAACAGTTAAACGCGCCTTGCTATAAGCATAGTACGAAGGGAAACCCGTCTAAGCATGTGTGGAAAGACTGCCGGATCATGGTAGAGGCCATGAAACAAGCCAGATATAATCACGGACCTCCCGGCGGCAGCTCAAGTTCCGGTTTTCAGGGTCCGGGTTACCAGGGTAATGGTTTCAGATCAGGATATCACAGTGGTAACAATAACTACAACAGCAACGGTCAGCATCAACATAACCAGCAGCATGGTCAGGGTGGCTACAACAATCAAGGCAATCAGCAGCGCCAGCAGGAGCAGCAATCCGGATATCAGAGTAATCTGAAGGAGCTAAGCAGTGGACAGTATCATGTTTTCACCACAAGTTTGTGCAAGCGAGATCAAAAGGTTTTGAAGCGGGCAGTACACGCAGTTGAACCGGCGACGCCACGTTTTTTACGTTGGTTGGAACAACCTACTGTGTGGAGTAGAGAGGATCACCCGCCACGGATGGATAATCCGGGCTAGGTGGCCCTAGTGGTGGCATCATAGGTGGGTGGTTACAAGTTCACAAAGGTACTCATGGACGGCGGCAGCAATATCAACATCTTATACTATGAGACTTTCCGGCCTATGCGGTTGACAGATAAGAAGTTGAGACAGTCCAACACTGTATTCCATGGAGTGGTGCCAGGTAAATCGGCTTACCCAGTTGGGAAAATTGATCTGGAAGTCACCTTTGGGGATGAGCAGGATTCTAGGTCAGAGACAGTGACCTTTGAGGTCGTAAAGATCAGGAGCCCATATCATGCTCTGTTTGGGAGACGGTTTAGGCCAAGTTCATGGCTAGACCGTGCTATGTTTATCTACATCTCAAGATGCCGGGTCACAAGGGAACCATCATGGTTCACGGAAGTCGCAAGATCGCATTGGAATGCGAGGAATGAGACGCAGCCTATGCGGAGGCAGTGTGTGCTACGGAGGAGTTGAAGTTCTACAAAGACAACGTTGATCCGGCGGATATGTCCCCATTAAAAAAGCCAACTACAGAGCATGATCCGGCGTTGAAGTTTAAATTGGCGGAGGAAACCAAGCGGGTTGACTTTGTTCCAGGCGATTCTTCCAAACAGTTCACTATCAGTGCTAACCTAGACCCCAAATAGGAAAGCGCGCTCATCGAGTTCATCCGTGCGAACCGGGATATCTTTGCATGGAAACCTTCTGACATGCCAGGTATACCGAGGGAACTCGCTGAGCACAGTCTTAATATTGATCCGAAGTTTAAACCGGTCAAACAGTACTTGCGCCGCTTCAATGAGGAGAGGCGCAAGGCTATAGGTGAAGAGGTGGCCAGGCTTTTGGCCGCATGATTCATAGTTGAGGTGTTTCATCTAGAGTGGTTGGCTAATCCGGTGCTGGTATTGAACAAAAATGGAACTTGGAGGATGTGTGTTGATTACACAGACTTAAACAAGGCTTGCCCAACTGACCCTTTTGCTCTCCCCCGTATTGATCAATTTATTGATGCTACGGCAGGATGCGAGCGGCTAAGTTTTTTGGATGCATATTTAGGGTATCATCAGATCAAGATGGCAGTTAAGGACCAGGAGAAGACAGCTTTCATAACTCCTTTTGGAGCCTTCTGCTATGTATCCATGCCTTTTGGGCTCAAGAGTGCCCAAGCAACTTATCAGCGTTGCGTGCAGAACTGTTTCAAAGGACAGATCGGAAAAAATGTCCATGCTTATGTTGATGACATTGTGGTGAAGTCAAGGAAGGAGGAGATGCTGATAGAGGACCTAAAAGAAACCTTTGACAACCTCCAGGTTTATAAGATGATGCTTAATCCATAGAAGTGCGTTTTTGGTGTTCCGGCAGGCAAGCTCCTTGGATTCTTAGTATCAAACAGAGGAATAGAGGCTAATCCGGAGAAGATCAAGGCGATCACATCCTTGACTAAACCGGCTTGTATCAATGATGTCCAGCGCATAGCAGGCCGCATTGCAGCATTGAGCCGATTCATTAGCCGTTTGGGAGAGAAGGCAATTCTGCTTTATCAGATGCTGAAAAAGACAGATCGGTTTATATGGAGCGATGCTGCAAACACTGTGTTCGAGGATTTGAAGCGGCAATTAGCAGAGCCGCCAGTTCTTGCTGCCCTTGTTGACAACGAGCCGCTGCTGTTATGCGTGGCCGCCAATGCTCGTGTAGTGAGCGTGGCAATTGTGGTGGAACGCAAGGAAGCAGGGAAGGAATATTCGGTTCAGCGCCCGGTTTACTACATCAGTGAGGTTCTCATTGAGTCAGAGCAAAGGTATCCGCACTGGCAGAAGTTGGCGGACGGCGTGTTCATGGCAAACCGGAAGCTGAAGCACTATCTCCAGGGCCACCCAATCACTGTTGTCAGCTCAGCACCATTAGGGGATATAATCCAGAACAGAGAAGCCACTCACAGAGTGGCAAAGTGGTCCATTGAGCTTAGCCCACACGGATTGAAGTATGTACCCCGTACTGCTATTAAATCCCAAGCACTGGTAGATTTCATCAATGATTAGACAGAATTGCAAGCACCAGAGGAGAAGCCGGATCATACATACTGGACTATTCACTTTGACGGTTCAAGGCAATTAGAGGGCTCGGGGGCTGGAGGCGTGTTAACTTCCCCACGAGGTGACAAGTTTTGTTATGTCCTCCGACTAATGTTCCCTTGCACTAACAATGCTGCTGAGTATGAAGCTCTCCTTCACAGCCTACGGATGGCTAAGGAGATGAACTTGAGCCGGGTCAAGTGCTTTGGTGATTCTGATCTAGTGGCGCAACAGGTGTCTGGCAAGTGGGATTCTAAAGATCCGCTCATGGCAGCTTACAGGCGAGAAGTTGAAGCGGTTGCAGGATATTTCAAAGGATATCAGGTGGATCACATAGACCGACGGAAAAATGAAGCGGCCGATGCATTAAGCCGGCTGGGCTCTCAGCGTAAACCGGTTCCACCAAATACCTTCTTGGATGAATTACACAGTCCATCGGTACAGATACCATCAGAGGAGTATTTGGCTGTTCCTGATCCGGAAGCACAGCTAGTTGCAGCACTTCATGTTATTCTGGATTGGACACTCCCTTACTTGGCATACCTGAGCCGAGGAGAGTTGCCAGATGATGAGGTTGAGGCTAGGCAAATAATCCGGCGATCCAAATCTATGACCATCGTCAACGGAGAGCTTCATCACCGCAACATTTCTGGGGCATTTCAGCGATGTGTGTCATCGAAAGAAGGCTGTGATATTCTTCGAGAGATACACGAAGGAGATTGTGGTCATCACGCCGGTTCAAAGTGATTAGTAGCCAAGGCCTTTCGCCATGGGTTCTACTGGTTAACAGCTCATGCTGATGCGGAGGATCTAGTCCGGAGATGAGATGCTTGTCAGAAATTTTCACGGCATGCTCATGTTCCAGCGTAGGAGCTACGGATGATTCCAATTACTTGGCCGTTTGCAACCTGGGGGCTTGATATGGTTGGGCCCTTTAAACGATCCCAAGATCAGAAAACCCACCTGTTGGTAGCAGTGGACAAGTTTACAAAGTGGATTGAGGTAGAGCCTGTCAGTAAGTGTGATGCAACAACAGCGGTTAAATTCATCAAAAAGGTAATTTTCCGCTTTGGCTTTCGACACAGCATCATTACTGATAATGGCACCAACCTATCTAAAGGAGAGATGGAAGAGTTTTGCCAAAGGGAACATATTCGCCTGGATGTATCTTCAGTAGCTCACCCTCAGTCCAATGGCCAAGCTGAGAGGGCCAACCAAGAGATCTTGAGAGGCATCAAGCCCCAGCTTATGGTTCCTTTGCAGAGGACACCAAGTTGTTGGGTAGAGGAGTTACCTTCTGTCCTCTAGAGCATCAACACTACACCTAACAGGTCTACAGGTTATACACCCTTCTTCATGGTATATGGTGCTGAAGCGGTTCTCCCTAGTGACATCCGGCACGACTCACCACGGGTGGCAGCTTATGTTGAAGCGGCTAATGAGCAAGCAAGACAAGACATCTTAGACCGGCTGGATGAGGAACGGGACATAGTAGCAGCACGATCAGCAATTTATCAACAAGACCTGCGCCGATATCACAGCCGCCGGGTTAAGACCAGGACGTTCCAGGAGGGGGATCTGGTGCTCCGGCTCATCCAAGACAAGAAAAATATGCATAAGTTATCCCCACCTTGGGAAGGACCCTTTGTGGTTAGCAAGAACCTACACAACGATTCATACTACCTGGTTGACGTTCGAGAGCATAAAGACTCACGTACGGCAGAGGAAGAGACGAAGCGGCCATGGAACATCGCTCTTCTGCGACCTTACTACACTTGTGACATTGGCTCCGCTTCATGTATCCTGTACATATTATGATTAATAAATAAACCGGTGCCCTCGGTAAACCGGGGAATCAGCCATTTTCTTCGAAAAGAAGTATCATATGGGAATTTGCTCAGGTGATATCCATATAAAGTTTATTTCTCTTGATATATATCATTTTCATCAAGAAAACAAATTGCTTTGATTTGTATATTTTGATATGCAGGACAATTATTTATTAAGGGACCAAAGAGGGTTTGTCGCACAGCGCAACTCAAACATAGGTACCCGACCTCCTAAACCGGCGCCCTTGATACGTCAAGTATGGAGCCTGGCAGCTCGTAAAAAGCCTAGGAGCCTGGCAGCTCGTAAAAAGCCAAGGAGCCTGGCAGCTCGTAAAAAGCCAAGGAGCCTGGCAGCTCGTAAAAAGCCTAGGAGCCTGGCAGCTCGTAAAAAGCCTAGGAGCCTGGCAGCTCGTAAAAAGCCTAGGAGCCTGGCAGCTCATAAAAAGCCTGGAGCCTGGCAGCTCGTAAAAAGCCTAGAGCCTAAAGGCCGCTCATAAAAAGCCTGGAGCCTGGCAGCTCGTAAAAAGCCTTGACTACATGGTCTTATTTGTAAAAAATGCTTTGTTTCTGTGATTTTACAAGTTTTGTTTTTAACTAAGTCTATTGATCCGGGATTGGGCAACTGCAAGGTTAACCATATATCTGCAAAATTAAAAGTCTGGGTCATGAACACCAGCATGAGTTAAAAGTCTGGGTCATGAACACCAGCATGAGTTAAAAGTCTGGGTCATGAACACCAGCATGAGTTAAACCGGCGTTCATTATAACCCGGATCAGTCATCAGGCAAACACCAAGAGAGCCAAGAGCCTCATCAGCATCTACGCTTTCGATTATGCCTACCGGATTAAGGACGTCAGGCACACTTAATCAGAGGTATGAGGTATCTTTGGTATAAAACAGATATTCCTTTGATATATATCTATTGGAACAATGTAATAGGTCCGGTGGTAAACCTCTAGGACATCCTTTTAGCATCGTTTATGCAGGCACAGACAATATAAACGGATCAAGCATGGCAAAACAAAGGATTAAATCGGCAGACGCCAAGTCAAGCTGTGACATCCATGTTGGGACAAAGACAATGTTTCAACTATCCTATTACAAGGCACCTGCAGGCCCGAATAGGTTAAAGTTTTTGGCAAAGTGTTCAGCAACTACAAATTAAGCCGGACGGTTTATGACTCCTCTTCACGCTGCGAAGCCTGAGGGTCGACTTGTTCCGAGTCTTCTTCATCTTCAGGTAGTGGCTAGAAATCAGGAGCACGCCAATCAATCTTGGAGAGTGCACGGAAGTACATTTCCTCATTAATAAGATCTGACGGATCAATATCTGGAGCGAAAGTATGGCCACGCACTGGTGGGATCAGATTCTCGGTGTCGTAAACCGGCCGATCTACCCGCTCATTTTCTGAATCATAGGCCGGATGATACCTTGTCAAATCCGCTTCATCGGCAAGCTTACTAGCAAGTGGGCGCATGTCCTTAGTCAGAGCACGGAGATCTTCGGCGGAAAAGGCGGACCCGTTCTCTTTGTTGCTGGGATAACTGTTCATGGCTTCGGCCGGGTCAAAGTCAGGGACCCATGCCTTGGTCCGGGTCAGCGCCATAAGAGAACCAACCCGTGCAGCAGACTTCTTCACCTCCACCAGACGCACAGGCAGGACAGATAGCTTTTGTAAAGTGCCTTGGATGGTAGTTGGTGCCGGTTTGTTATGAGACATCGCACTAATAACCCTTTGAGCGCCGGAATAAAGCTGCTCCACTAGGGTATAAGAGGCCTTGAGCTTCTTCCGGACATCATCTCCAGGATGAGTTATGCGCCTCCCTGAAAACGTTGGCCAAGTTAAACCGAAGTGGAACAAAAGATTGCAAAGATGAAAAACATATGCAGACGGGTGCTCACCGAAGATAGCAGAAGTCATGAGTTCTATTTGCTGTCTTAAACCGGTCAGCTCCTGCGTAACCGGATTAAGGGCAGCTTCAGCGTCCTTTGCTCTTTTTTCAAGAGCATTCCTCTGCACTTCCCATGTGGACCGCTCCGCTTCAAAGTCCTTTTTCAATTTCTCCATGTTGGTCAAGGTAAGCACAAGTTCTTCCTTGGCTTTGGCAGAGGCAGCTTCATTAACAACCAAGCTATTCCGGAGCTCAGTTACCTCCGAAGCCCTCCGGGTCAAGTCAGCCTACAAGGAAATCAAACGGATTAGAAAGACAGATCAATCAAAGTCTCAAGCATATAACAAGTTATACACTTGACACTTGGGGGCTGATGTGCAATTGAAGATTGCAAACGAGAAATTCAGACAAGTCCCAAGCGCATAAAACAAGTTATACCCCTGGCACTTGGGGGCTAATGTAAGTTCATTTTCACACACAATAGAAGTCCCGGTTCATCTACAATGAAGCCAAACCGGCACTTGGGGGCTACTATGGCCTGAGGACAGGATTACAAGAACACAAAACAGAGACAAGTAAAAGGAAAGAAAGTTACCTCATACTTATCCTTCATCATATTAACCAATCCGGCTTCATACTCGCAGCTGGTAAAGAGCCGGTTCAGATACCCAGAATGAAGTTCCTGGGCACTCAACTGGGCATAGCTGGATAAGTCTGTGCTCCACTTGCCTTTGTCTTGTTAAAGTTTTTCCTCCTTGGCAGTGTGTTTGGCCAAGATGACAGGCTCGGTGGGAGCAGTGAAGCCTAACCCAGTTATCTCAACGTCCGCGGATGAAGCGACAGTTGGCTGGAGAGGGACAGCAGTAGGCGCCGGGCTGACAGGAGCTGGGCTAGCCCGAGGAGGGCTAACCCGGACAGGGCTCGCCGTTTCAGCCGCATTATCATCTCCCGGAGCGGCATCGTCACGATCCATAGGAATAGGATCATCAAACTGAGCTTCAGGCATATCTTCTGAAAGAATAGCCGCTTCAGGGTCATCAGCCGGTTCAGCGGCAGTGGTTTCAGCAGTCGCTTTATTTGCTTTCACTTTCTTACTAGGCTTCAGCTTTCTGGTAAAAGATCAAAGGAATAATAAGAATCATGAAGTTACAAACATAGAGGTAAACCGGATGTTTGAGAAAGGGACTTACCCAGGCACGGTCTTCAGCACGGGGACCTGTGTGGCAGTTGACTCACCGGAAGAGGACAAAGGAGCCTCCCGATAGTTAGGATCAGACGGTTTAAGCGGTTTACGTATGAGGCCGGCTTTTGGATGAAGAAGAGTCGGAGAAAGTAAAACCTCGGAGCGACGCCTACGAGCCGGCGTAAGGGGTATTCCGGATGACTCCACCACATGGCCACTATGGCGAGTGGTCTGGCGTGCTTTATGCTGCTGTTTCTTCAAAAGAAAGTTGGGAACCAATTGAGCGTAAGGATGAGAAAAGGGATATTTCCGGGACACCCGACGGATTTTGGGGGGCAGCGGTTCTGAGTCAGAAGAGAGAGAAATTACCTCAACTCCCGCCGCTTTACTTCCTTCCGCCAGATCCTGTGGAAAGGCACTGTTAACATAAATTTGGATAAAGGGAGATTAAAGCATATAAGGTTTAATTCGTACCTCTGAATCTGGATCATCCTCCTCAAGATGTGAACCGGAGGCAGCAACAGCCTTCTTCTTCTTAATAGCATAAGCTTTCCGGCGTGGTTGCTTGGCCGGTTTATCTTGAGTTTTCCTCTTCCAGAAGGGATCGTTGGCCTATGCAGAAGATAGGAAATAAATGCAAGATAATTGATATGCCGGATTAAAACAAACAGGAAAAGATTGGGAAGGACTTACCGCTGGCGGTTTATTGGTTTCGTAGAACGGAGCTAAACCGGTCCGGCTGCACTCCTCCAAAGAGACATTTTACATTTTCTTCGTAGACTCAGTAACTTCGTCTTCAGGAAGTATTATGTCAATGTGGCGCTGAGGATTATCCGGTTTACCAGTCTACTCGCACATCAGACCTGAGCGCCGGCTTAATGGAAGGATGCTCCAAGAGAGCCAACAACGAACAAAGTCGACTCCAGTTAAGCCGTTGGCTACGAAGGCCTTGAGCTTAGAAAGCTGAGGGGCAAACCGGGCACGATCCGGGGCGCTGAGGCATTGCGGCAAAGGGTGATCCGTCGCCAGGCGATAGGCGCGGTAACCTGGCAGCGGGTTCTCTCCTTCAGCTGAAGTGTCCCTACAATAGAACCATGTTTGGTTCCATTCTTTTGGGTGGCTGTGAAGGGAAGCATGAGGGAAACTCACATCTTTTCTCTTTTGTATACTAACGCCGCCCAACTCCTGATGCGGCCCGTCAGTAAACTCCCGCCGGTTTAGATGAAAAAAGTCTCGGAAAAGGTCCACTGATGGTTCTTCTTGGAGATATGCTTTCGAGAAGACTTGAAAATTGCAGATGTTTGACATAGAATTTGGGCCTACATCCTGAGGGTGGAGTTGAAAGGCAGCTAGTACATCCCGGAAGAATTTTGAACCGGGAGGACTGAACCCCCGGGCCAGGTGATCAAAGAAAACTACAATTTCTCCTTCCTTAGGCGCAGGAGGGCATTCTCCTTCAGGAAGCTCGCCAGTGTAAAGTTTCCTTGGGGCCCAGGACGCCAATTGAGGTCGCTTTAACTAAGTCATCTTCCGTGATCCGGGAAGGAGCCCAGTTGCAAGCGACGAACTGCTTGGCCATCGTTTGGAATAAGGAAGTAATGAAAAGTACAGTGCAAACCCGGTTTACCAATTGCTAAATCATAAGCCGGAGCATCGTATAAAGTTATGGACCTAATTGTCGGTTTAAACAAGGGACTAATGGTATTAATAATCCGGAAGCAGATACGAGTGAGGCTGTTACCGGTTCATGATGAGAGGAAAAGGAAAAGCTAAACCGTCAATTAAGGGATGCAGGCTTACATATAAACTGACAGGAAAAGCACATGACGTACAAGTATTGGCTAAATCGGGGAGATGAGCTACATATCTAAAATATGAAAGAACAGTTTTCACAGGAAGACAAGGTAAACCTGGATCTAAGGCACAAGGAAAAAGATGGAATAAACACAGGAAAGGCCGCAGAGGTTCTCTACAGATCAAATCTAAACTGATAAACTAGAAGAACTAAAGACGTGAGGACGGAGCAGGAGCGCATGGGCTCAGGTCGAATCTAAATAAGGTTTGAATCTACAGCAAGGCTAACCTACAGGGATGAACAATAAAAGCTTCAAGGTTTCATGGCGGAGCTATGGAAGAAACCCTAGATTAAGATCTATAGGGAAGAAAAAGGAGTACCTGACGAAGTAGAGGGCGGCGGTGAGGCGCTCTGGTCACGTTTAGGGTGATGCAGTGGCCTAGATTGAGGACGACGATGAGCTCGAAGAGCGGCGGCGGAGCTTCGAGCGATGGAGTTGGAGGAAGACGACGGCAGAAGGGGAAAAGAGGCATGCCCCAGCGGTATTTAGAAGCCGAAGAGGTAAAAACGGTAAGCGTGGGAATCGAGGAGGTCAGAGATTGGATAAAGATCGCGTTGTTGCCTCGATTTTTGGTGTGGCATTTAATAAAGGTAACAAACGGAGGTGAGCATTAAGTGCAGAGATGACGTCACGACGGATTAAAGCGATTTCAGGAGATGACGTCATGGCCGGTTTATAAAGCAAATAAATTGCAGGGAGGAAATTTATGCAAGACTTAGAAGACTGACATGAACAAGTTCAAATCAATCTGGGCCTAATGTCAGGGATATTACTAGCAGGTATAACCCGGCCAGGAAGATCCGGATTACACTGATATAGTTGTATTATCACAAGCCCAGTAGAATATGTACAAGAGATTACAGCCCATGGAGGTTTCGGGCCCATGTGTAAAGGCCTACGGTTTGTAAACCGTCATATCATGTAACTTGGGATTTAAGATAGAAAGAGTAGAGACCGAGGCGGACACGTTTATGAACCGGCCTCGGTACTCTGTAAACCAGACCGGGCGTCGCCTCCTATATAAAGGGACGACCCGGCGATGGTTTGAGGACAAGAAACAACAACACGAAACACAGGCAAGCGATTTGCTCCCTGTACATCGACGCCCAAGCAATACCACACCACACTAGACGTAGGCTTTTACCTTCATCAAAGGGGCCGAACTAGTATAAACCCTCTGTGTCCTTTGTGTGCTTTTAACCTCTTCAAGCTAACCCGCGCGATGGCCTCACACCTAAGTCCTCTAAACGGGACATCTGTCGTGCTAATTCCACGACAGTCATCTTGCCCAAGAGGCATGGTTCACACGTGTCAAATGATTCATAATCAAGAGACTCCAAAAGTCCATCTGCATGGAGTTTCTTCATGCGTTTGACACCAATGTGACCAAGGCGGCAGTGCCACAAGTATGTGGGACTATCATTATCAACATTACATCTTTTGGCATTCACACTATGAATATGTGTAACTTCACGTTCGAGATTTAATAAAAATAAACCATTGACCAGCGGGGCATGACCATAAAACATTTCTCTCATATAAATAGAACGACCATTATTCTCATATTTAAATGAGTAACCATCCCGCATTAAACGAGATCCAAATACAATGTTCATGCTCAAAGCTTGTATTAAATAACAATTATTGAGGTTTAAACTAATCCCGAAGGTAGATGTAGAGGTAGAGTGCCGACGGAGATCACATCGACCTTGGAACCATTCTCGACGCGCATCGTCACCTCATCCTTCGCCAGTCTCCGCTTATTCTGTTGTTCCTGCTTTGAGTTACAAATGTGTGCAACTGCACCGGTATCAAATACCCAGGAGCTACTAAGAGCGCTGGTAAGGTACACATCAATAATATGTATATCACATATACCTTTGACGTTGCCGGCCTTCTTATCCACTAAGTATTTGGGGCAATTCTGCTTCAAGTGACCCGTTCCCTTGCAATAAAAGCACTCAGTCTCAGGCTTGGGTCCATTCTTTCGCTTCTTCCCAGCAACTGGCTTATCGGGCGTGGCAACTCCCTTGCCGTCCTTCTTGAAGTTCTTCTTACCCATGCCTTTCTTGAACTTAGTGGTTTTATTCACCATCAACATTTGATGTTCCTTTTTGATCTCCACCTCTGTTGTAACATCCCAAATTTTCAATTTGGAATGTTATACATAGATCATATTGCATTGCATGTTTATTTGCATTTTTGTTTGTGGCGATCCTCGAAATTCTAAGCAACTCAAGGACCTTCGGAGAGAGTTGGGAATTCTACCATTTTCGTATTTGAGTCCACTCGAATACCAGTGCGAGGACGGTGTTGGTTTAATTATTTTTCTCTCCTAAAAATATTTCTAAATAAAATACATGAGCGGAGACAATATGACTTCTCCAAAATAACAGAAATATTGGAGGAAAAATGTGAAAATCACTTTTGGTATTTTTCTGGATTTATTTGCGATTTTATTTGCATAGGAAAAATGCGTGTTTTTCAAAATTGCATTTAGGTCCGGGAAAAATGTTCACTTTGTCCTAAATATTATTAGAGGACGGTGAAAATTTATTTCGGGATTTTTGGAGTCCGTTTAGTATTTCTTTCGTTAGTTTTGCTACGTCAGGACTCTTTTAAAAAAACGAACCGACTCCGGGACGTAAGTGGCGAGGACTCTGGCCTTTATATAACGCCCCGGCCCTCTAGCGCCCCGAACCCCCAGCCCGCCAGCCGCCGCCCGCACCGCCGCTCCGCGCCGCCGCTTGCCGCCTACGCCGTCGCCCGCCGCCGCCGACCGCGCCGCCGCATCGCACCGTCGCCGACCCCGCCGCCGCCACCCGCCGCTGGTAGCCGCCAGAGCCGCGCCTTCGCCGGCGTCCGCCGCCGAAGTTTGCCGTTTTCGAGGTAGCCATCGGTTTTTCTTTTTAAACCGATCGTTTTTTTAGGAAAACCCTAGATCCGTTTTTTTAGGTTAGATCGGTTTTTCTCGGTTTAGTTATTTAGCGGACATTCGTCCGTACGTTCGTTTTAACGAACGTTGTTCGTCCGTTAGCCGCAGACAACGAACATTCGTTTGTTAGTCTGTTTGTCGGTTTTTCTTTTTCGGGGTTTTTACCCGTGATTATTTTGATCGCGATTTCTGCCCTCATCTTGTTTTTCGTTTTTCTTTTCGCTCGAGAGCCGGAATCAGGTGATTCAAAATCCCAGATCTTCGTCTCGACGCCCTCTTTCCGTTTAACCAACTTGAACAAAGTTTTGGCTACTGTAAAATTTGACTTTAGATCAATTAGTAACCGGAGCTCGTTTCTTTCGCAGTTTGAGTTTCGTTGCTTCTTTCGATTTGATTCTTCTTGCAAACCGGAGTTCTTAAGTTGAACTTTCTGGTTAGATCTTATCTTTTGGAGTTTTGTTTGTGCATCATTGCTTGTTTGCTTATGTTTGCTATTGTTTGCTTGCGATAGAATACCCGGACTGTGAAGCATGCTACTACGAGTCTCTAGGTTTTGCGAATCGTCAGCAAGACAAGTAACACTTTGATCATACCTTTTATTACCCAGTTTTTTACGCATTAGAGAAAACCCTCACACATTGCATGAGTAGGATCTCTTAAATTGTGGGACTGGGAAGTAGTTTGAGGTAGAACCTATTACCTGCATTATTATCAAACCCCTGGGAGTTACTTCTACGTTTGCTTAGGTTGCTATGCTATGCTCGTAGACGTGGTTTGGGTTTGAGTGAAATCCATGACAGATGTGAGTTGTTAATTAAGGATTCAACTTAAGGTGGCTACTTGAATACACATCTGCATGGATTGGTTGCAGGGCACCTGGAGAATCCAGTGTTGTCCTAGGAAATCCCGGGGTTCCGTGTGATTTTTCCTATGGAATGCCACCCAGGCTCAAAGGGATCATAAAACTATTCATGCTAGAAACTTCTGTGTGCAGCCACATGCCAACATGGGCTCTAGCATAGTTGAGTAAGTTGTGGGAAACCTTTCCGTGATGGGCTAGCAGATGTAGAGGGATTGTAGGTGTACCGGCCTATCTATCTGGTTAAGGGGACCTCTTCTTAAAGACTGTGTCTCGGTCATCCGTTTCTCAAACACCATGCAGTGCGAGAAACCAAACGGAGGCGATCGAGTCTTGTGGGAAAAGTGCACAAACCTCTGCAGAGTGTACAAACTGATCATGATTAGCCGTGTCCTGGTTATGGACATCTTGAGTATCTGGTACTTGAATTATTGGTTGATCTCCTCACTCTATAATTTAATTTGTTGGGTTAACGATAACTTTAATTTGGGATTGAGTTGGAGGTACCTTGTCAATGATGTTTCAACTACCATGTTAGTTAAAATAAAATATATTCCTTTGTTGTAGGAAAAAAATGGATTTACGCAAAAAAAATAAACTTAGAGCCTCCACCAGCCTAATATGCATATAGTATAGCTTTTATTCTGTTACTTGCATCCTCTGTATTATCTTGCCAGCATATTCCATGTGCTGACCCGTTTTCGGGCTGCAACATATTACGTTGCAGACTTTTCAGACGAGGAATAAGACGTGCTAGGTCGTTTGTCATGCACTCAGCTATGCCGTTGGAGTTGAAGGACTCACTTATCTTCCAAGCCTTCCGCTGTTATTTTGTTAGATGGCCTTAAGTCATAGACTTTTGTAATAAGTTCTCATTGGAGACATTCGATGTAATAAGTGTGTGATTGCCACTCTGTTATAAATAATTCAAGTACTGTGTGTGTCAGCATTACCGATCCAGGGATGACATAGAACACATAGACTTCGGTCCATTCGGATCGTGGTCGCTACATCTGCGGATTTCGACGTTGAATATAACTCAGAAATGGACTTCTCCAACCCTTACATATTCTAATTCAGCACAAAGCTCATGTATCTAGGTGGGAGCGACTGGAGGATTCTGCCATTGACCGTGTCATTTGGAAGATTAACTCCCAGCTGAGACAAGCGGTTGTGCAACCCAGACATCTTGAGTATATGCTCACTGACAGAACTGTTTTCCTCCATCTTACAACTGTAGAGCTTGTTGAAGACTTCATATCTCTCGACCCGGGTCTGAGCTTGGAAAACCATTTTCAGCTCTTGGAACATCTCATATGCTCCGTGTTGCTCAAAATGCTTTTGGAGCCCCGATTCTAAGCTGTAAAGCATGCCACACTGAACCAGGGAGTAATCATCACTACGTGACTGCCAGGAGTTCATAACGTCTTGAGTTGCTGGGAAAATGGGTACGTCACCTAGCGGTGCTTCAAGGACATATGCTTTCTTTGCAGCTATGAGGATGATCCTCAAGTTACGGACCCAATTCGTATAGTTGCTACCATCGTCTTTCAGCTTGGTTTTATCTAGGAACGCGTTGAAGTTGAGGGCAACATTAGCATGGGCCATTTGATCTACAAGACATATTGTAAAGATTTTAGACTATGTTCATGATAATAAAGATCATCTAATCAAATTTAATGAACTCCTACTCAGACAGACATCTCTCTAGTCATCTAAGTGATACATGATCCGAATCGACTAGGCCGTGTCCGATCATCACGTGAGACGGACTAGTCATCAACGGTGAATATCTCCATTTTGATCGTATCTTCTATACGACTCATGTTCGACCCTTCAGTCTTCCGTGTTCCGAGGCCATGTCTGTACATGCTAGGCTCGTCAAGTCAACCTAAGTGTATTGCGTGTGTAAATCTGGCTTACACCAGTTGTATGCGAGCGTTAGAGCCTATCACACCCGAACATCACGTGGTGCTTCAGAACAACGAAGCTTAGCAACGGTGCACAGTTAGGGGGAACACAATTATTGAAATTTTAGTGAGAGATCATCTTATTTAACTACCGTCATTCTAAGAAAATAAGATGTAAAACATGATAAACATCACATGCAATCAAATAGTGACATGATATGGCCAATATCATTTTGCTCCTTTTGATCTCCATCTTTGGGGCTCCATGATCATCATCGTCACCGGCATGACACCATGATCTCCATCATCATGATCTCCATCATCATGTCTTCATGAAGTTGTCTCGCCAACTGTTACTTCTACTACTATGGCTAATGGTTAGCAATAAAGTAAAGTAATTACATGGCATTTTCATTGACACGCAGGTCATACAATAAAATAAGACAACTCCTATGGCTCCTACCGGGTGTCATACTCATCGACATGCAAGTCATGATTCCTATTACAAGAACATGATCAATCTCATACATCACATATATCATTCATCACATCCTTTTGGCCATATCACATCACACGGCATACGCTGCAAAAACAAGTTAGACGTCCCCTAATTGTTGTTGCAAGTTTTTACGTGGCTGCTATAGGTTTCTAGCAAAAATGTTTCTTACCTACGCCAAAACCACAACGTGATATGCCAATTACTATTTACCCTTCATAAGGACCCTTTTCATCGAATCTGATTCGACTAAAGTGGGAGAGACTGGCACCCGCAAGCCACCTTATGCAACTGGTGCATGTCAGTCAGTGGAACCTGTCTCACGTAAGCGTACGTGTTAGGTCGGTCTGGGCCGCTTCATCCCATGATGCCACCAAATCAAGAGAAGACTAGTAACGGCAAGTAAATTGACAAAATCGACGCCCATAACAACTTGTGTTCTACTCGTGCATAGAAACTACGCATAGACCTAGCTCTGATACCACTGTTGGTGATCGTTGTAGAAATGAAAAAAAAATCTACGCATCACCAAGATCAATCGTTGGAGTGACTAGCAACGAGAGAGGGGAGTGCATCTTCATACCTTTGAAGATCACGACACGGAAGCGTTGCAAGAACGCGGGTGGTGGAGTCATACACGAAGCGATTCAGATCACGACCGAATCCGATCTAAGCGCCGAACAACGGCGCCTCCGCGTTCAACACACGTACAATCCGGTGACGTCTCCCACACCTTCATCCAGCAAGGAGAGAGGGAGAGGTTCGGGAAGACTCCGTCCAGCAGCAGCACACTTGCGTGGTGGTGGTGGAGGAGCGTGGTACTCCGGCAGGGCTTCGCCAAGCACCACGGAAGGAGAGGAGGAGTTGGGAGGGGGAGGGCTGCGCCAGGTATATGGTGTGCGGCTGCCCTCCCACCTCCCCACTATATATAGGGGCAAGGGAGAGGGGGGCCGGCCCCCTGAGATCCAATCTAAGGGGGTGGCAGGGAAGAGGGCTTGCCCCCCAAGCCAAGGGGGCCGCCCCCCTTAGGGTTTCCCCTAACCCTAGGCGCATGGGACCTAGGGGAGGCGCCCAGCCCTCTTAGGGGCTGGTTCCCTTCCACATACATCCCATAGGGCCCTCCGGGGCAGGTGGACCCTCCCGGTGGACCCCCGGAACCCCTTCGGTGGCCTCGGTACAATACCGACATGCCCCCGGACACTTTCGATGACCGTATGATGACTTCCCATATACAAATCTTTACCTCCAGACCATTTCAGAACTCCTCGTGACGTCCGGGATCTCATCCGGGAATCCGAACAACATTCGGTAACCATGTACATACATTCCCTATAACCCTAGTGTCATCGAACCTTAAGTGTGTGGATCCTACGGGTTCGGGAACCATGCAGACATGACCGAGACATCTCTCTGGCCAATAACCAACGGGGGGATATGGATACCCATGTTGGCTCCCACATGTTCCATGATGATCTTATCGGATGAACCACGATGTCAAGGATTCAATCAATCCCGTATACAATTCCCTTTGTCTACCGGTACAGTACTTGCCCGAGATTCGATCGTCGGTATCCCTATACCTTGTTCAATCTCGTTACCGGCAAGTCTCTTTACTCGTTCCGTAACACATCATCCCGTGACCAGCTCCTTAGTCACATTGAGCTCATTACGATGATGTCTTACCGAGTGGGTCCAGAGATACCTCTCCGTCATACGAAGTGACAAATCCCAGTCTTGATTCATACCAACCCAACAGATACTTTCGGGGATACCCGTAGTGCACCTTTATAGTCACCCAGTTACGTTGTGACGTTTGGCACACCCAAAGCATTCCTACGGTATCCGGGAGTTGCACAATCTCATGGTCTAAGGAAAATATACTTGACATTGGAAAAGCTTTAGCAGACGAACTACACGAACTTGTGCTACGCTTAGGATTGGGTCTTGTCCATTACATCATTCTCCTAATGATGTGATCCCGTTATCAACGACATCCAATGTCCACGGTCATGAAACCATGACCATCTATTGATCAACGAGCTAGCCAATTAGAGGCTTACTAGGGACATATTATGGTCTATGTATTCACACATGTATTAAAGTTCCCGGTTAGCACAATTATAGCATGAACAATAGACGGTTATCATGAACAAGGAAATATAATAATAACCTTTTTATTATTAACTCTAGGGCATATTTCCAACTCATTCCACCACCGGGTATCTTTAGCTTTGCTTCTACTTCCCGTGGATACCCCGAACTCCTCCGTGACCACCTTACGAGTGCAAGTCGCCATCTTTATCCACATATTGCCTACATCCATCCTTGCTCCCAATCCCTAATGACCCTCTCCTTAAACGCCTAAGCTACCTCCCCTTTAAGATTTCACCACTTCATTCTATCGACTTTGGCACACTTATCCTGCTAGATATGAATCCGAAAGCGGAAGTCAACGGCCACAAGCTTATACTGAGGGATAACACCCTCTCTAGGTATCACCTTACAATCTAGGCATGTACGCATGTCTTCTCTTCTCGAAAGGATGAAATCAATCTGGCTAGAGTATTGACCACTACTGTGACGCCCGAAGACCGACGCCCCAGAAGATTCCAGATGTTCCGAGTCTTCCTGTGTGTTTCAATTGTGCTTGTTTTATTTATTTTGCATTGCATCATGTCATCATGCCATCATGTCTTTAATTTCTGCAACTCAACTAAATAAGTCGTGTGGACCTTCGGTCCATTTAAATCGAGGGAAGGATGACTTCTCTTTATCACATATATGTGTCCTCCTAATATTTATGGAGCTATTATAAAAATATTCCATTCTTTCAGAATTAACCATAACACAGTTGCATAATATTCCCTATGTCTTTTCTGTTTCAAGTATGGTCTCCAAACTTTGCCCTAAAATTCTTCCTCCTTTTATTGAGGTTCCTCCAAAAATCCGAGCATTTTTGGACACTTAGAAAACCAAGTCTTAGTTCAAACCCATTTGAAGTAAATTCAATATCTTTGAATTATATCTCGATCATGCCACTTCTATTTTTCTCAGATTACGCTCATTTTTATGAGCCCGAGAAAAATAATCCCATGTGCAAACTCCTTCCCTAACCTCCCTTTCTTTTCTTTCTCTTTTTCTGTTTTTTTTAATTTTAAGAGAGAAGAGAGAGGATCTGGAAGAGGCCTCTGCAGCCCTGCCAGGGCCGAGCTGCAGCTGGGCCTGCTCCCAGCCAGCCGCACCTCTAGGCCCATTTGCCTCCTGGCCCATCTGCTCCTAACCCTAGCGCCAGGATCCCGATCCCTCGTCCTCCCACTCAGCCGCCGCACTCTCGTCCCTTCTCCTCTGGCCCGACCGCTCTCTCTCCTTCCTTCGATCTCCCTCGTCCCTCGTCTTATCCCTCGCACCGCGCAGCTACCCCTCAAGCCGCCCTCCCCTCCACCTCGACAGCCCCGCCGTCGGGCCTCGTTCCTCCACCTCGCTCGATCCGTGCGTCCCCTGCTTCTGCTCATGCCTCCCCTCGCCAGGGAGCCGCGCCCCGCCACGTTGAAGACCACCAGGTGGCTGCGCCGCCTTGGCCTCGCCATAGGCCACCGGAGCGCGCCCGCGCCCCTCCACCTCACAAGCATCGTCGCGCCTCTCCTTCCTATCTCAGCGCCAAGCACCGTCGACCGAGGCCTCGAGCGCGCCCGCGACCTCCGCCTCGTCAGCCCTCGACCTGGCTCGCCCACGCCTTCCGCCGTGCTTCATCGTGCTCCGCAACTCGCGTTGGCCGCCCGTTGACTTCCTCCCTTGGCACCGCGTTCTCCTAGCCGCAGCTCGCCGGGGAGAACCCCGATGTGACCCTGTCGACGCCGGGCTTCTCCAGAGTCGCAGCTTGCCCCGCTCCATCCCCGACCTCCATCCTTGTCTCGGCGCTGAGACGCCCGGGCTCTCCCTGAGCGCCGCCGGTCCCCGTCGTCAGACTCCTGCAGCCGCCGTTGCTTGCTGCCTCGGACGCCATGGCCAAGACCACCTCAAGTTCGACTTTGGTTTGCTGCCCCGATCGAGACCCGTGCCCGGATACGCCAAGGTCAACTACGCCCGACGATGCGTCAAGTTCATCTTCGAAACGAGTATGACTACATGACGAAGCGCCAAGTTCCTCCACGACACGTGTACATCTACCGCCGCCGTGGAATCGCCAAGACGGCAAGTACCACTACGTGCATGTACCACTACCATCGCCCCGAAGACGTTCGATTCGCCAAGTACCTCTACCATCGACCCCGAACATCTTCGGAAACGTGAACGGCTACGAAACGTGTACCACGATCCGCGAGTACCACTACTTCCTCTACGACCTCGAACTGCCCCGAAACGAACGCTTCGAAGGTATACCACCGAGACGACCCCATGGATGAGTGCATGTGAATGTGTGATGTATGAGATGAAGTACTTGTGTGCACCATGCCCGATTCGTCGCTTGGCATGCCCCTCGTTTGCCTCGTCCCCAACCCGTGGGAACCCGGTGACGGGATCACCCCACCTTTCATCTTGTTCGACTCGCTCACGTCACCTTTCTTTTGCACCAGTCTCTAGACGAGTTACCGGTACCGATATGTTGCGTGGCATCATTTTCAGATTCGTCCCCGTGGCCCCTTTCTTTCCACCACAGTGACAAATACTTCATATCTCTTCATGTTAACTTTTAACTAAAAGTTGCATAAAACTTGATCATGTCATCCGCATCATGATAACAACCTTTGAATGCTAAATTGTTGTTGCTTTAATAATTCCTAAATTGGTCATGGCGGTTTTCCGGAATTGTTGTTTGTTGTTTCCGGCCCCAGTTAAATTGCCTAGATAGATAGTTTACTTTTGCTTCACCTCTTGCCAAGTTTAACAACATTTAATATTGTTGGGTAGCTTAAACGAGAGTCAACTAAATAAATATAATGTGGTGTTTTGTCAATATGCAACTCGTTGCATATTGAGATCCACTTAACTTGTAGTATTGTTTGTGCACCTTGCCATGCCATGCATATTTAAACCGAACATGCATCATACTTGGATGTGCATCGTATGCCATGTTTATGCTTGTGTGTTTACCGTGTTGTTTGCTTCTTTCCGGTGGCTTCTCTTGTTAGCTTCGGTTCCGTTGCGGAGTTGGATTTGTCCGACTACTTCATGGACTTGTTCTTCTTCCTTGCGAAATCCCAGGCAAGATGACCATCCCCTTGGATACCTTTACTATCTTTGCCATGCTTAGTTGTCTCGATGCTATCGTTACATGTCACGCTACCCATATTTTATTGTCAGCCCCTCTCCTTGTTGCCATGAAACCTCTAACCTTTGAGACCTTCCTAGAAAACCATTATTTGGCTATGTTACCCGCTCGCTCAGCCCCTCTTATAGCGTTGTTAGTTGCAGGTGAAGATGAAGATTGTTCCATGTTGGAACTTGATGCTTTGGGAATATCACAATATATCTGATATATATTTTAACACACCTATATACTGGGCATGGGTGGAAGGCTTGTCCTTTTGCTCGGTGTTTTGTTCCACTCATGCCACCTTAGGCGCCGATAAACCGTCATTATGTTCCTTGATTTTGTGTTCCTTACACGGTTGGGTATATGGGGACCCCTTGACACTTCGTCCTTGAATAAAACTCCTCCAGCAAGGCCCAACATTAGTTTTAATTTGCCTCATAATAACAAATTAATTAAATAATTAAATTTGCATAGGGGGTCGCGCCCTCGGGATTCTTTTCTACACAGCAGGGGGGCCAGTGCTGATGGTGTTGGTTCCGAATGGGGAGACTGCGGGGCCACCTTGGGGAAACCCGAGGGCTGGTTTTACTCGTAGGATCACCTATCCGGACGTGGCCTGAGACGAGATACGCGCGGCTATTATCAGGGTGTCGGCACGCCGGGAGGTCTTGCTGGACTTGTTTTACCATTGTCGAAATGTCTTGTGCACCGGGAATTCCGAGTCTGATCGGGCCTTCCCTAAGATAAGGGGTAATATTATTATTACTTCTGTTGATCGTGAGAGCTTGTGATGGGCTAAGTTGGGACACCCCTGCAGGGTTATGATCTTTCGAAAGCCGTGCCCGCGGTTATGTGGCAGATTGGAATTTGTTAATGTCCGGTAGTAGAAAACATGATAGAGGATCCGAAGTAAAACACACAACGGTGTGAGTAACCGTGACTGTCTCTTTTCACTTTGAAAAGAGAACACGGTGGGGTTATGTTTGACTCGTAGCTAGTTCAGGATCTTTAGCGATCATTACTAGTTTGCGACCGTTTGCATATATGCTCATCTTATTCTTGTACTCGTAAGTTAGCGACCATATTATGCCTAGCCGCTGCTGCAACCTCACCACTCAACCTCTTCCTACCCTTAAAGCTTTGCTAGTCTTGATACCCATGGTTATGGGATTGCTGAGTCCTCGTGGCTCACAGATACTACAACACCAGATGCAGGTACCGCTGAGAACAGCGCAGGAGTTGGTCCAAGAACTTCACTGGGAGCTCGATGAAGAGAGTGGCCGTATGTATGTGGCGTTGTTCGATGATCAGTAGTGGTTCCTACTAGGGGCGATCCGGGCTTGTGTTATTTATGGTATCTTTCATTTGGATGTTCGTCCGTAGTCGGACTCTGATGTTATTTGGATGATGAATGTTTATGTAATGTATTGTGTGACGTGGCGAGTGTAAGCCAACTACTCTTTTGCAATTTCATCCCTCTTTTACATGAGTCGTGCAAAGATACCATACTTGAGATCATTCTAGTATGAGCTTATACCTTTAAGTCGTGCCTCGACATGTAGGAGGTATAATCTCATACTGGGCATTACAAGTTGGTAATCAGAGCCTTCTCCGACCTAGGAGCCCCCACTGATTGATCGAGTCGATGACGGTTGAGTCTAGGCACACACTCGAAAATGTTTTGAGTCCTATATATATATATATATATATATATATATATATATATATATATATATCGGAGAGTAGGATTTCTTTTTACTCCTCATCCCTTTATCTCTCGTGAGGACTCCTGACGATTACTCTATCTCTTCTACTCTCAAAATTCACTAAATTTTTTTAGGATCACGCGAGTATTGTTTGGATTGTTCCGATGTCTTTGTGATGAGAACATTGTTCTCGATGCCTCCTGTCATTTAGGGGTTGTGGTAGTGTCCCGGGGAGTTGAGCTCCGAGGTGTTGTCGTCACAAATATATCGCATCAGTTATGGAATACTTAAGACGGCCGACATCGAAAAGTCTCCTATGCGGTTAGTGGAAAGATAACCCCGACATCACCCAGTACTGGGGAGGTAGTTCGGGAGTACTGCCATAGCTTGTATAGCAGATGCGTTTCGAAGGTCCGAGGTAGACGGTTTCCGGAAATAACTGGTTATGTGTTGAAGGATGGATACAGCTGGATGTAGGTTTAGAGTTGAGTGCGCGATGCTTCCCCTGTATCCCCAACACCTGATTACATAATTGGAAACTTTCGGAAATTAATAGGTGGGTTCATCTAGTAGCTCGTAGGCATTCTTCCAACGAATGCATGATATGAAGTTCAGGGTTCAACATTGAGTGAAGTGGTTTTATGGGAGTTGTTCCGATCGGGAGTTGCATCTTAAAGGGTCCTTGGCTATGCTGATCCGGGGATTGCAAAACCCTTTTGTAACACGTTCCATAAGCTTTCAGCACGAACATGTGGAACGAAACTTCTATCTTGTATTTGTTCTATCTGCTCCTTGTCGTTTTTTTATTTACCTTTTGTTCTCCTAAGTGGCTTCTCGACAAGTGTTGTACCATTAAGCTATGGAATTCATTCGTTCAACTCTCTGTTCGGATGATATTGTGAAGATTATGTTGCAACATATATATCCTTTGTTTTTGTTTTGATTCTGGTATTCGGGTTGCTTCGATGTCAAGTGTTGATTCCATACCTTTCCTAATCGGTGTTCTCATAATTCTATGGGAGTACAAATTCTTCTTGACCATCGAGATTTTCATGGTAATTCTTTTCAACCGTGTGCTTCACTTCAAGTTAATCCGATCTCTTCATCATTTGCAAGATTAACTCTTAGTCTTTTCTAAATGGTGTCTATTTCATTCATCCCAAGTTGACTTGTTTTTCCCCACCCTCCCACCCTTCTACTTCTCGGAGCCAGAATTCTTAATCAAGTATCCATTTTATTCATGTGATGTTTCTTCATTCATTTCCTTCAATGTTCTTATCCGGTGATTTATCGTGAAGATGCTTAGGAGCTTCAAGTTTTTCATTCTCCATTCACATTTCTTCTCCGGTGGATTTAATTCAAGCCTTGGTGTTGATCATATCCTTCCTCTTGTTTCACATGTTTTCCCATGTTGAAAATTATTATCCGAAGGCTCTCTTATTCATTCAACTCTCCTATCCATATCCGGAGTGCACAAGACAACTCAGAAGATTCATAATTCCATTCTTAATCCATTCAAACTATTTTGAGGTTGCTATCTTATTCAAGCCATTTAATTCAACTGGTGCAATATCACTTAAGCAATCTTTTTCAACGGAGATTTCTTTTGAGTGGGCCCTAACCCACAGGTCTTTTCCCAGGATCTTACCTGACTCTTCCAATTCTTTCGGAGTTATACTCAAATTCTTTTCAAAGTGTGACGTAAGAATGATTTCCATCAGTCACATGCCTTCTCCAAGTTTGCTTTCAAATATTTCCATCTTTAGCTCCACCTTCCTCTTGTCATTCGTCCGGAGTATCTCAAAATTCTTCATGGCATTTCTCGTCTTCATTCTCAACATTTGAAGACCGGAGAGAATTTCTCCTAAATCTTGGCACGTTCTCTTGAAGATTTGTGGTTCTAGCTTCTTGCCATCCTCATTATCATTCCGATTGTGAGGAATTCTTTTTATACCCATCCTAAGCATTTCATGAATTCTTTCCATTGTGATCCTCCGAAGACCATCATTTCAGAAGATTTCCTTGTTCTCAGTTTTCAACTTCGTCCTCCAAATATTTTTCATCGATGCCTCTTTGTTCGTCTCCATATTCTTCCGGTGCATCATTCAAGTATTCTTTACTCTGCTTGTGGTCCATTCGTTCTTTTCTATCTAAGATTGCCTCATGTATCTTAGTTCATTTTCTAATTCTTCATGGTGGTTTGTTCTCTATCATCACTCGGTTTCGATTTTTTTACGGTGGTTCGTTCAACATTCATTTCCCTTTGTCATCATATCAATTAATTCGTTCTTTCTGAAATCATACCGGTGATTTGTTGAATACTTTCTCAAGTTTGTGAGAGATCTCTCTTTAATTCTTTGCAACGAGAATAAGTAGTATGCCAAATCCATTTCTTGTCATCAATTTAAATTGATGAAGGATATGCATAACATAATTCTTATTCTTATTTCATCCAAGTGGATTAATCACTTTGTTTAGAGTTTATTCATGAGGAATAAATTCTAGGTTTCAAGTTGTTCGTCTTGTTCCCCGGTGTTCTAAGCTCTCTCAATTACCTTGTCACAAAGCTTCATCTAATTCATCGCAGGCCTTGAATCTTATTCTTTTCATCTTTCATTTCTCATGCTTTCATTACCGGAGTTCTTCATGGTGGTTCATCATGATTTAATTCATCCTCGAAGTCTTCATCATGATTCTTTATCAATGAGCTCAAGTATTCTTGTTATTGCATTACGAAGTGCAATTCTTTCTCCCTTATCTTTTGAGATGGTGTTATGCCATTCTTGACAATTTCCCTTCAGGTTTCATGATTCACAAGTTGTCAGGAATGAGATATTTAATCCCGTCATTTTCTTCGTTGGAGTTATCTTGGGTTGTATTTCACCTAAAGCTTTCCCTAAGGATTGTTGCTATTTATGGTGCTTATAAATGACCCAGTTTCTTCAATTATCCTCCTGCAGAAACAAGTTTTCATCTTGTCGTTGTTGTCAATCCAATCAATTGTTTTCCATTAGTGGCTGGTTGTCACCTCCTAATTTTGAGATGTTTTCCATAAGCCCACATCAAGCTTATTCTTTTCGTTGTTGAATTTCCAACAACTCTGTTCAACCCATCTTGGTAAAGATGCTCTTTCAAATTCATTCGTGGGAGAAGTTGTCATTTTCTTCTCCGTTCTTTTGTTTCCAAGGACCTAGCATATATTCTTTCATTCCGGAGGCATTGTGATGTTGCTCTCTCTTTGACCATCATCTCGTTTTTATCAAGATCATATTCTTCCCTTGCTTGTCTGTTTAACCGGAGTGTTGTGTCCTCCATTCAAGTTCCGTCATCTATCTAGATTTTCCTCTATTTTCGACCGGAGTGCTACCTGAAATCTTTCTTACCCCTTGTGTCATTCTTTCAATTGTTTCAGAGGCAGTGTGTTGTTGATTTCATCAAGTATCATTCCATCTCCTCAAGTTCATGTTAATTCTTTCCATTTTTAGACGGAGTGATGTCCAAATCATGTCATTCTTATTCCTTGGCTATACCATTGCGGTTTCATATTCTTTTGGTTCGTAAGCTCTTGTTTCATGTCTTTCAACCTACAAGGTTCACATAATGCTCCTTGTTCCTCTTTTCTAACGGAGTGTTTTCATATTCCTTCATCTCCGTTGTATTCTTCTTTCAATTTGGTCAACCTCTCAGGTTCGTGGTTTCACTCGATTGTCGAAGAAGCAACTTTGTTTTACCTCTTTCTCTTCCGTTTTTACCCAGAGCCATCTCTAGGATCTCGGGTCGACATCCTCTGTTAGTGTGGGAGAGTTGTGACGCCCGAAGACCAATGCCCCAGAAGATTCCAGATGTTCCGAGTCTTCCCCTGTGTTTCAATTGTGCTTGTTTTATTTATTTTGCAATGCATCATGTCATCATGCCATCATGTCTTTAATTTCTGGAACTCAACTAAATAAGTCGTGTGGACCTTCGGTCCATTTAAATCGAGGGAAGGATGACTTCTCTTTATAACATATATGTATCCTAATATTTATGGAGCTATTATAAAAATATTTCATTCTTTCGGAATTAACCATAACACAGTTGCATAATATTCCCTATGTCTTTTCTGTTTCAAGTTTGGTCTCCAAACTTTGCCCAAAAATTCTTCCTCCTTTTATTGAGGTTCCTCCAAAAATCCGAGCATTTTTGGACACTTCGAAAACCAAGTCTTAGTTCAAACCCATTTGAAGTAAATTCAAATATGTTTGAATTATATCTCGATCATGCCACTTCTATTTTTCTCAGATTACGCTCATTTTTATGAGCCCGAGAAAAATAATCCCATGTGCAAACTCCTTCCCTAACCTCCCTTTCTTTTCTTTCTCTTTTTCTGTTTTTTTTTAATTTTAAGAGAGAAGAGAGAGGATCTGGAAGAGGCCTCTGCAGCCGTGCCAGGGCCGAGCCGCACCTGGGCCGGCTCCCAGCCGGCCGCACCTCTAGGCCCATTTGCCTCCTGGCCCATCTGCTCCTAACCCTAGCGCCAGGAGCCCGATCCCTCGTCCTCCGACTCAGCCGCCGCACTCTCGTCCCTTCTCCTCTGGCCCGACCACTCTCTCTCCTTCCTTCGATCTCCCTCGTCCCTCGTCTTCTCCCTCGCACCGCGCAGCTACCCCTCAAGCCGTCCTCCCCTCCACCTCGAAAGCCCCGCCGCCGGGCCTCGTTCCTCCACCTCGCTCGATCCGCGCGTCCCCTGCTTCTGCTCATGCCTCCCCTCGCCAGGGAGCCGCGCCCTGCCACGTTGAAGACCACCAGGTGGCCGCGCCGCCTTGGCCTCGCCACAGGCCACCGGAGCGCGCCCCTCCATCTCACAGGCATCGTAGCGCCTCTCCTTCCTATCTCCTCACCAAGCGCCGTCGACCGAGGCCCCAAGCGCCCGCGACCTCCGCCTCGTCAGCCCTCGACATGGCTCGCCCACGCCTTCCGCCGTGCTTCATCGTGCTCCGCACCTCGTGCCGGCCGCCCGTTGACTTCCTCCCTTGGCGCCGCGTTCTCCTAGCCGCAGCTCGCCGGGGAGAACCCCGATGTGACCCTGTCGACGTCGGGCTTCTCCAGAGTCGCAGCTTTCCTCGCTCCGTCCCCGACCTCCATCCTCGTCTCGGCGCTGAGACGCCCGAGCCCTCGCTGAGCGCCGCCGGTCCCCGTCGTCAGACTCCTGCAGCCGCCGTTGCTTGCTGCCTCGGACGCCATGGCCAAGACCACCTCAAGTTCGACTTTGGTTTGCTGCCCCGACCGAGACCCGTGCCCGGATACGCCTGTTGGGGAATGTAGCATAATTCAAAAAAATTCTACGCTTTCACCAAGATCCAACTATGGAGACATCTAGCAACGAGCAAGTAAGAGTGCATCTACATACCGTTATGTGGATCGCGTGCGGAAGCTTTCGAAGAAGTGTGGATGAAGTAGTCGTACTCTTCGCGTTCTTCGTCACCGATGATCTAGCGCCGAACGGACGGCACCTCCGCGTTCAACACACGTCCGGTGCAGAAACGTCACCTCCTTCTTGATCCAGCAAGGGGGAGGAGAAGTCGTCAGAGATCCGGCAGCACGACGGCGTGATGATGGATGTAGTGGAGATCGCAGCAGGGCTTCGCCGGGCGCCCTGCGTTGGAGTATGGAGGTGTGACGGGAGGGGGAGAGGCGCCAGGGCAAGGGTGCGGCTGCCCTCTCCCCCCCCCCCCCCCCCC